>QXTE01000179.1:2658369-3004976 GCA_003942145.1 Platysternon megacephalum
CTGCAGGCCTAGGTGAACAGAACCCCAGGCTGGCAGCTTAAGATCAGCATTTTAATTTAATTTTAAATGAAGCTTCTTAAACATTTTGAAAACCTTGTTTACTTTACATACAACAATAGTTTAGTTATATAATATAGACTTATAGAGAGAGACCTTCTAAAAAACGTTAAAATGTATTACCGGCACGCGAAACCTTAAATTAAAGTGAATAAATGAAGACTCGGCACACCACTTCTGAAAGGTTGCTGATCCCTGTTATAGACTTATAGAAAGAGACTTTCTAAAAATGTTAAAATGTATGACTGGCACACGAAACCTTAAATCAGAGTGAATAAATGAAGACTCGGCACACCACTTCTGAAAGATTGCAGACCCCTGCTATAGATATATATAGATAGATACAGTTCATACATTTCCCAGTGTTTCTCATACTTTACATGAACATTAGTAGCGTTCACTAAAATATTTTTTGGATGACAGATAATTAGAGCTGTTATAACAACAGCTGATGATGCTTCTTGTGGGGCCCAGCTCTGCCATAACAAAACAACCCCCCCCCACAAAACGAACCCCAACCATATCACGCAAGCCTGCAGACATGGAGCACTCAGGACTTGCACAGTGTGAGAAGCAGAACAGAATTCTGTTTGAATAGGATCTTTTAAAAAAAGTAATGACAGTTTCTGCATGCAACATCTCATCAACTGAAGACAGCACTTGTCTATATACTTGGAACTTATTTATCAGTTTGGAATAGTGACCAGAACCTGGTCCTGGTTTGCAGCAGAACAAGTGATCACTTAGAGAAGCAATGCATTAAGAGCAACAAAATGTTTAGTTCAGAGTATGCGTGACAGCACCTAGGAGGGGTGGACATTTCTCAGAATGTGACTAGAACAGCAGAAACCTTAGATCTCTGAGACCACTAGTGATCTGTTGTTAGTCATCCTGACACTTGTCTATGTTTCTTCTTGGCATGAAAAACATCCCCAATGAGGGCTGTCTTTCATTTGGGTGCATGGATAAGTCATTGCTTTTCTGGATGGTGTTAAGGCCTCTTCCTTTCGGTGTCTGTACTCTATACCGTCTCAGAAGAGTCACCAGGATTGCCTTCATCATTACCATGGCAATAAACTTTCCGACACAGCTACGAGGGCCAAATCCAAATGGCTGAAAGTAGCGAGAAGGAACCTGTGTGAAACAATGAGAAAGGTCCACTGAGGGCACGTAGAACAATTTCCATCATTAAATTATTAAGAATATCATTGAAATCTCTAAGCATTTTATGGGGAACTTTTAGACAGACTCTTTTTGGATTAAGTATTTTTTCGCATGCAGACTTCCTGGCCTTAATATCATTTTGTTTGTTTTTATCCTTTTCTTTAAAAAAAATCATCAAATAAAAAAAGCTTGTGGAAATAACATTTAAAATTGCAATCTCATTCTATGACCTCAGGAACTGCAAAAGTGAGGCAGCCAAATTCTGCCCCTAAATGAGGGCCAGTAGATCCCATTGACTACAGTGCTCTTGCACAGGAATCTGGAAATATGTGTCTGGATTCCAATGATGATATCTCAATTAACTTATTGATTGGTGTGGGTTGCTGTTCATTTAGATTAGAACAATGTGTGTTATGTGGCAAACAGAATGCATCAAGTCAGATTGTATTGCTCACATTACATTAGTTATGAATCCCAAGAAAATGTGTCTGCTTTAAATACTTGGTCAAAGGGGAATATTTTTAGCAGCAAAATGAGCTTAGAAAGCAATCAAGAAATCCACTGAGTGAAATGGCTAGAATGGAAATAATGGGTAAAATTGATGAAATAATCTAGAGCGATTAATTAACTTGATAAATTTAGCCACTTTTTCTCTTTGTGAATTTTCCACGATTAATTCTTGGGCTGAAGATTGTGTGCAAAGTTCATTGTTGGTAGTTGACTATCAACATGAAAATATTCGCCTTGTTGGTTAGTTTTGATTGGTTGGATAGAGTACATGATACTATTTATTCTCTGACTGGATGAATATAAATCATAGGATCTCATTTCTGGTTCAGTCGTAACATTTGTGAGTTCAACATTAATTTATGGCAAATATCCCCTTATATTTTCTGAATTGTTTCTGCAAAGGTCCCCACCAGTAAACATATTTCCTAAAACATTCACTAAAAATTAGCACAAAATGGGTTTCAAAATTAATTCTTCTGTTCACTTTTTTATTTGAATATTATGTGTGAATGTTTTTGGAGGTATTTGCCAAGAGCTAATAAAAGGTTTGAATAGGTAACAAAACAGTACACACACGCACACACAGTTGAGTATATAACAGGTGCTACTAAAACTCTGGGAAACATTAATACTAATATTAATGTTTGCATAGTGGGAAAACCCACAAAACCAGCGCAAGGAGGTTTGCTCTATATGATCAAGATGGGGATGTACCTGTTGTAGGAGAAGAGCGTATCAAGCCCTCCAAGTTTGCATGGTTTTTGGGCCTGCTACCTCCTGAAGTTAAGGAATTCAAGACTTGCATCAAACCATTAAAGCCTGATAATGCTAAGTGCCTCCTGAGAAGTGCTAAATTGATCTTAAAATTTCATAGTCCATGTTCTTTACCCTTGAATGCATTGCAGTGTCTTCCGCTTACTTCCAGGTAATTTGATCAAAAACCGAGGAACCAAATAATTTGTGTTATAAGTAATACAACCCCCACCTCTATTTTGATACATTTTTACCACTTGAAACAGATCTTATTGGATAATCTAATTTCTAGCTATGGAAAGCAGCCATTTAAATAATGACAAACCAAACTTCTGAATAGGAGAAAAAGAAAAGCCCAAGGAAGACCCCTTAATAGTAAAAGGTGATTGCAAATAAATGTTGCTGTTCATACATTGCAGTTGACATTGGGCCCAATCCTGCAAGGTGCTGAGGAGTCTAGCCCCGATGGTACTACTTGTGTGCTTAAACTTAAACCTGTACTGAGGCACTTGCTGGAGTGGTGCTGTATTGCTCAGCATCATGCATGATTGAGCCCCTCATAATCATTATAATGTGCTATGAAAACTGATGTGCATCCAGGTGCTTACATGGACAACGAGAAATTGATCTGTGGAAAGGACTTAATCCAAATAAGAGGAAGACCCATTTTGCATTTTAATTAGAAATAATACTCTATCCCCTATCAGAAAGAAGACAGGAAACTTACATTCTTCTCAAAATTTTCGAGAGAAAACTCATTAGGCTTTGGGAAGAATTCAAGCTTATGCATACGTCCGATGTTCAGAATGATGTTTGTCCCCNTTGAATAGGTAACAAAACAGTACACACACGCACACACAGTTGAGTATATAACAGGTGCTACTAAAACTCTGGGAAACATTAATACTAATATTAATGTTTGCATAGTGGGAAAACCCACAAAACCAGCGCAAGGAGGTTTGCTCTATATGATCAAGATGGGGATGTACCTGTTGTAGGAGAAGAGCGTATCAAGCCCTCCAAGTTTGCATGGTTTTTGGGCCTGCTACCTCCTGAAGTTAAGGAATTCAAGACTTGCATCAAACCATTAAAGCCTGATAATGCTAAGTGCCTCCTGAGAAGTGCTAAATTGATCTTAAAATTTCATAGTCCATGTTCTTTACCCTTGAATGCATTGCAGTGTCTTCCGCTTACTTCCAGGTAATTTGATCAAAAACCGAGGAACCAAATAATTTGTGTTATAAGTAATACAACCCCCACCTCTATTTTGATACATTTTTACCACTTGAAACAGATCTTATTGGATAATCTAATTTCTAGCTATGGAAAGCAGCCATTTAAATAATGACAAACCAAACTTCTGAATAGGAGAAAAAGAAAAGCCCAAGGAAGACCCCTTAATAGTAAAAGGTGATTGCAAATAAATGTTGCTGTTCATACATTGCAGTTGACATTGGGCCCAATCCTGCAAGGTGCTGAGGAGTCTAGCCCCGATGGTACTACTTGTGTGCTTAAACTTAAACCTGTACTGAGGCACTTGCTGGAGTGGTGCTGTATTGCTCAGCATCATGCATGATTGAGCCCCTCATAATCATTATAATGTGCTATGAAAACTGATGTGCATCCAGGTGCTTACATGGACAACGAGAAATTGATCTGTGGAAAGGACTTAATCCAAATAAGAGGAAGACCCATTTTGCATTTTAATTAGAAATAATACTCTATCCCCTATCAGAAAGAAGACAGGAAACTTACATTCTTCTCAAAATTTTCGAGAGAAAACTCATTAGGCTTTGGGAAGAATTCAAGCTTATGCATACGTCCGATGTTCAGAATGATGTTTGTCCCGCTTTTCACAGGATAGCCATCAATTACATCATCTTGTAAAGCCTTGCGCATGACCAAATCCACAACTGGCTGGTATCTCATACTCTCATTAATAAAATTCTCCACAACCTTTAAGTTCGACATGTCATTGCTCTGTACGTCTCTGTCACCTTGAGGAATAAAGCAGACAAAAGAAGTTGATTTTGCTATTCTAATATTATCTGATTGCTATTTGAAATGTTGCAGTTGATGCCAGAATGGTTTTGGAAACCCCTCCATTCAGTAAAAATGCTGTCTCCTTTCAGGATTCATGGTGACAAGGAGTCTATGGGTTCTTGTGGCTTTGTGTAGCCTCATACTACAGAAGCCAACCATACTGTTTACCCACGTGGACACTAAGTGACTAATCAAATGATCTGCCCCAAATCCAAATCTCCTCTCTCCCACACAGTCTGGCTCTAATCCTGCTGCCATTGACAATAATAGCAAAACTGCTTCAGTTCAGTGGAGCAGGAGCAGGGCCTTGTATGAAACTGATTTAACATGCCATAGATTCTTAAGCTGAAGGGCCAGATTCACTGAAATGTGGCACAGGCTGTGCGTGTAAATTACACCTCCAGTCTACCAGTAAGGCCCTTTGCTGAAAGATGGGGATACATAGACAAGGAAGGCAATTGGCATTTCCACTGCCTTTCTTTCTTAGGGGTCGCACTAGTGGGGGAGGGCAGGAAAACAGGGCTAAGACCCGAAGGTTTCTCTACACAATATGACAGTGAGCACTATGGAGATGTGATTTCGAAAGCGCACTAACATGTTGAGCACTAATTGGTCCGTGTAGACCCTGCTAGGTCATTCTAGAAGTTCCCTAGTGGATTTTAATGTAGTACTATTTCAAGGTTTTCAAACTATGAAACATTGCTGCACCATGTAGATGAGCCCTGGTTCAACTCCTGTTGGAGTCAATGGAAAGACAGTCATTCATTTAAATAGAAATTGGATCAGGACTTTAATTCCTGCCAGGAACCAGGAGTTCCATAGGCGGTACAATACCCATTTCTGGGCCATCCACTCTTAGATTGGTGTACTGATCTCTCTATCTACCTTACAGTGATGAGGACCAAATAAGTGTAGTGTATGAGATCCTTCCAGACACCTGCAGGATCCCTACTATGGCTGGTCAGAAAAAAATTCCCGAAATAATGATGAATTGGCAAATTGTGATTAAAACAAAATTGAAACCTTTCATGGTGATGGGTTGATTAAAATGAAACTCCACTGGAAACCAGGCAGGATTCCGATGGAAGCCTATGTGCCAGGGGTTTCAAAACATGCCTGCCAGGCAGTTTTCCATCCTGGTTTCCTGCCAGCTCACCTATCTGGCTCTTTGAGAATCTGGGCTTATAGGCTCTCAGTTCCCTGATAGGGAGCTGGGAGCCTGGAATCCTTGGTTCCCAGTATTTCAACTCCTTGACAGCCCAAACTCCTAGGGTGCTCTGCACTGGAGCAGGCCACCTGGCAGACTGTCTCAGAGTGGGGGCTCCCTGTACAGATGAACAGAAAACGTTTCATGGAAAATTTTGAAATTTTGGGGTTTCATTCTGAATTGTAATAAAACCAGACTTGGAAATCTCAACCTCCACAAAATGGAAGTACCCTTCTCCGCCCAGCTCTACTTGTACTCCCTCAGTGCAGGGGACAGTGAATCTCGCCCAAATTTTACAACTATCCTATACTAAAACATTTATTTTTAAAAAGTTAGCTAACCGTTGAACCTATTTGTCATCTTTGCGCTTTTCCACTACAGTTCTCTGTCCTCTTCAGTGAACTTTAATGGAATGGTTTGAAAACAGTCATGGAATTTTTTGAAATCCTGGCAATTACTGGAACTGTTTGAAAGCTAAGCATTTGGAGAAGTAAACTTTCAGTCACTTGTTCAAGGGAAACAAATATTTCTGAAAGCTTCCCTGCTGTCTTAACTCTATCTTCTGCTCTCCCAAATGAGTGCGCCTTCAAAATTACAGGCCTTCTTGAAAAACGGGACCCTAAGGCAACAGGGGTTAGATCTTAATTTGAGAGGAAAACTCTGTATTAGTAAAAGAAGAAGAATTAATTAAATTTACCATCTCGCCAAGGTACACAACAGTGACTGGGGAAATCGCTGGTGTGTATGAGATTATAGGAGACAATTTACTTTAGAAAACTCAGCAGTCTGATACATTGTGGCACATGTAGGTTTTGCTGAGGCATTTTGTAGTTGATAGATATGAGGCTGCCTTTGGCATTAAATTATAGCTGACTGCTTCTAGGAAGCCAAGTATAGTTGTGAAAAAAGGCCTTTCAGCTACATATTAATGAGAACTGTTGTTACTCTTGTATGGCCCATGGGATTCAACACTTAGATATCAATGTGCTGACTTAACATACAAGTGCAGAGTTTGCTGGATTCACTTGGGTTACAAGGCTCGTGGCCAATTAGAAAGACAGACACATCCACATAAAGAAATAGAAGAGAGATGCAGCTTGCTAGCTGGAGGGGAGAAAGGTGACAGGTGACATTTAGCTAAAGCTCTGGGACAACATTGAAAATATTCTTAAAATAGTTTTGCACAAGTGTTACTTGTTTCAGATATGAAACTTGATTTAAAAAAAATGTAATGAACCAGAATAAAGGAGCAGAGTGCCTAGAGATAACGGTGGATGAGAGTGAATGCAATGAATATCTACATTGTTGTTCAGGCTGGGAAGAGAAATTAAAGAAAAGAAGACTAAAATATTAACATAATTTGTGGGCCTGCCATTCATTAGCACCCACAGAGGAGACCAGAAAATGGACCAGAGTTTTAAAAATCCTCAAGTCATTCTCTTCATCCATTTAACCATTTTTGTTGCTTTTGTTTCAACTTACTCCAGTTAATCTACAACTTTCTACTACTGAGGTGCTCAAAGTCAGGAAAGCACTTAAGCACATGTTTAAATCCATATGTATTCAGGAAGTATTTAGGCACATGCTTCAATCCTATTAACTTCTTTGGGATTGAAGGATAGGCCTGAAGTTAAGCACTTGCTAAAGTGGTCTCTGATGAGGGATGCTTCCCAGAACGGGGGCCTCATTTCAGTGTTAGAAATGTGGCTTCACCAGTATCTTAGAGAGGTACTTTCACAAGGCAGGTGATTCATCCTTTGGAGTGTCCATATAATATATCTTAATTACACTGCATATCCAAAATAAAATAAAAGATTAAGCTTACCACTAATAGATCAATTTGCAAATTCTGACACTCGTTTTTCCAAATGCTTTTTTGATTACTTGAAAGGTTTAACTACTATGCCAAAAATATTCACATGATAGATTTCTTAATTTCAAATTTTCCAGAGAGAATGTAGTATTTTTAAACAGCTTTTTACCTGTGCATACTATGTATACAGGGATAATATGATGTGAATAGTTGTTAGCTCAGCTTAGCTGGAGAGATCATACCTAATTTCATAGTTCAGTACCGGTGGTTAAAAAGCACCATGAACCAGCTTCTGCTCTCAGTTACACTAGTGTAAATCCAGAATAATTCCACTGAGGTCAGTGAAGTGACTACAGGTTTATACTGGTGTAACTGAGGGCTGAATTTGGCCCTATCATTCTAGCAGATTGCCTCTGATCCTAATTTATTATTTCCTTAGTAGTTTCTCTTTTATCATTTTTTCCACTCAGTTTTGAATGCTACTTCAGAAGACCTTTTTTACAATATTATGCAGCAAGATAATTATTGCACCCACTTTACAGTAAATAAACTTTAGATTTTTCTCCCTGAAAATTATTAGATCACTACTCAAGCATAATTATTTTACAACATCATTGTCTTTATAGACAGCCCTTACCTATAACAGCTTGGATTTCCTTCATCATATCTTCTTCCACTTTAGGGTGCTCTGCAATCAGTACTAGCATGAAGAAGAGAGTCACAGACAGTGTGTCAGGTGCAGCTATCATCATCTCCAACACACACTGGTTGACATTCTCAACAGTCAGATCTCCACGGCTCTACAAAATTCAAGGGGGCAAATGTTGAATGCTGAACTTGAGCTCCAGCAAAGGTTCTTAGGTCAAGAGGAAGGGGAGAATGTGGAATATGTAGACTCACTTGAAACAACTGGTTCAAGTCCTATCAAAGTTTACTCCGTCCTTATGCTACTGGGAGAGAGAAGTAATATCCACTTCATGTGTGTCTCAGATGAAGCACTGAAAACCAATGTCCTGCCTGGTGTATATGAGGTTTGTGCTTAACCCAAATTCCTCCTCCACTGACTGTGCTGCAGCATACTGTGCACCATTCACTTGCTATGCTCCATCAGAGTGTACTTGATTGGCAGACATTCTGCATGGTTATGATTTCTGAAGTACTTGGGGATTCTTTGGAGTAAAAGGTGTTTATATAAATGGAAAATATATGGGCCAAGGAGAGGCTGGAGGAGATGTGGGCATGAGCTTGTGAGCTTTGGGCATGTGGATATAACCTGAAAAGGTTCAGACAAGCAACCAAACATTTGGATGCAATTATTCAAAGCCTGGAACCTTGTTGAGGTGCTCCAAACACTAATTAACTTGTATTAGTTTTAAATGACATTACTTTCTGCTATATAGATTAAGTCAAACTCTGTTACAAATCCCATTTTGTTCTCAGTAACAGGAGCATTTTGGACAAATTTATATTTTGTTCATATTCTCAATACCTGTGCAAAGATCAGTTGTGATGCAAAGTCCATGTGCTCTTCCAATTTTTCAACAGTGGAAAGTCTCTGTCGTTTCTGTTCTATTAAGATTTCAATTGCTTCTTTCAAATCCTTGCTGAAAACAAATAGAACCCAGTAGATCTATAAACGTCTGTGATATTTTAGTGCTTAGTAATGCAGGATGGGAAATGTAAGACTATATTGGACAAGAAATGTAGTGAAGCAGTAAAACAAGGCAGATTGCCTCTAGAGAAGTGAAAAGTGACTGCTGTTCTTATAGTGAAGCTATATGAGCATAGATTTGCCCTGCCAGACCAGATTGGTCCATCAAGTAAGGTAATATGTCTCTCGCAGTGTCCAATACAGGCTGATCCAGAGGAAGGTGGGCAAACCCACAGAACAGGTAGCCTACTGTAAAATGCTGTACATGAGAGGAAAAAAATTCGTGACCATAATTAGACTTGATGAAAACGTGGCAAGGAATTTCACAACTTGACTATATACTGAATGAATAGTATTACCTTTTATTTGCTCTACATTTATTGCTCACTCCTTTCAACTGAACTCTCGTTTTCTTTCTATGGGATAGCATAACGGAGATAAAGACGCTCTGCTCTTCATATGAGTGACTAAGGGCATGTCTACACTTGCCATTTAAAGCAGGAAAAGTCCCTTTTTTGCACAAAAACCGTGGGAGCGTCTACACTTGCCAATGACTTTTTGCAGTGAAACTCAGAAGTTTCACCACCTCCCTGAGAGCTGTACGGCTCTTACTGGTGATGCTTTTATGGTGATGTGCAAGCGACAGGGCCGGCTCCAGGCACCAGCTGAACAAGCAGGTGCTTGCGGCGGCCACTCGGGAGAGGGGCGGCACGTCCAGCTATTCGGCGGCAATTCGGCGGAGGGTCCCTCACTCCCGCTCGGAGCGAAGGACCTCCCGCCGAATTGCCGCCGCAGATCGCAATCGCGGCTTCTGGAGCCGGCGCTGGCAAGCGAAGACACGTTCTTCCTGTTTACACAGCTTTTAGCCTCCGCAGGCTATCCCACAGTGCCTAGGTGACTACTCTGGTCAGGAGCTCTGCTCCCAGGTAAACAGACACCCACCCGTCCCCCTGTAAAGTCCCAGGAACTTCCAAACTCCCCTTCCTGTTTTCTTGGCAAATGCTCACTTATCTGGCCAGGTGAGTGCCTGCTCCACGGAGAAAACGATCCCCTGCTTGGAGCAATGCTGAGCTACTGGAGCTGATCAGTGTTTGGGGACAGGAGGCTGTGCAGGGATTCAGGATGCCCCAGGATCACCCACCCCCCTTCCCACAAGACCTATTGTCAAAATGGAGAGAGCTGCATGGTGGGATAGTTGCCCTCAGTGTGCTGCTCTCATCGGAGATGGAAGTGCTGCAAACGTAACTTCCACAAGCGTCAGAGTGTTAAGTGAGTACACAAACCAGTGCTTTTCTTTCACTGGTTCACTATCACCATTGAAACGAACAGCGCAAAAACTCTGCAAGTCTAGACATAGCCTTAATGTTGTTTAGGAAGTTACTTTTGACATTTCCCAAAGGTGGATTTCTTCTAAGGCTAAACCATATTGTTTTCATCATTAGGCCATGACAACACATTTGGAATATATAAGGACTGATGTTGGTTAGGGTTAGACAGTTAGAGGAAATGGCCCATAGTTGGTCGAGTTGGTCAAGATTTCCCAAATTTAAATTTTAAACAATAGTTTTTCAAAATTTTGTGGATTTTTTCCAGTAAAACACAACTAAGAGAAAGACAGCAATGTTTTGATGGAATTTATTTTGGGGGTTTTAACTGGCTGTATAATTGGTTGGAATTCTTAGCTTTTTGAAAAATTTTGAAATATTTAGGATATGCCCAGTAAAAATGATGATGAAAAATCATGACACTTTCTATTGTGGGTGTGTGTGTTTTACCAGCACTATATTTGAGGTTTTCCAGTGTGAGATTTGACTGCCCTCCTTGTGACCAGGGGAAATCCCCAAAAAGGCACACTTATTTTATGTATAGTGATCGAGCCATTGTAGAGGGATTAAACTTTCTGTAGTTGATACAATGTGTGTGAAATACTGTATGTGGGAAGTCCTGATAATGCATGGTCTTCCCTTCCAGTTGAATCAGAAACCTATGGGAAACCATGGTATGCTACAGTTCTCTAATTCAGTTCACTTTAGGTTCAGGAGTCTGTCACATTCACAGTAGGAAGTAGTGGCCACTAAAAATTTAACAATTGCCTATAGTTGCCATCTAGCAGTGTTTGAGCCACCACAGTTATCTCCATAAGACATATTGAGTAAAGCTCTGGTATCATACATACCATTGTGTAGTGACTAATGTTGGTATTTTAGAGATTGACTGGAGACAGGATTTCACCTTCTATGTGAATTTTGCCATTGACTTCCCTGGGGACAGGATTTCCACCAGGGTAGATAGGGGATTTTAAGGAAGGGAGGCTACGTCCTTGTGACACAGTAGTATGAAAAGTATTTATTACACATGCTATATAGTGAGTATTTTATCAGACTAGTCAAGGACATCAGTCCAAGTAAGGATGAAGTTCTGCCAGTTTGTTTTATAATCAGTCATCTTTTGGTAGAGGAAAACAAAGGAGACCATGAAAACTCAGTGGAAAAGGTTTTGGTTGTTTTTTGTGTTTGTCGACTTTAAAAAGAAAGATGGCAAAACTAATGTGTTCCTATTTGAGGGAAAAGATCCATCTGAGATGACAACCAGCATGATAAATGCTAAATTTAAAGCTGAAATGAAGAATTTTGGCAAAGATATAAGCACTAACAAGCAGGATTATACTGACCTGCTAACTGAACATTCACTATATTGCCATGACTATAAAAAGGACTTGCTGACTCAAGGAATTGCCAGCCTTCTAGGTTACTATTGGAGCCCTGGTTGCTTAGGTAGTAAGTGAAAGCGGATACCATAAGATGGCATGTCATTGCCTGTGTGAAGTGAACTGGTGATTTTGAGTTTTACACCTGAGTTAGCACTAATGTGTGTCTCAGCAGAGAAACCAAGACTAAATTGAATTAAACTGAATGGTCCCTCATTCATTTTTAAAAACAGAGAGAGAAAACGGACAAGCAAGAGTGACTCTAGGAAGGAAGGATCTATGTTATTCAGGTGATTTGTAAAACCGTTGATACTTACGCTGACTTTTCATATTTCTTGTACAGCCAAGAAATCTTAAAGAAGATGTCAGGTTTCAGCAAAAGTGCTTGCCAAGCATCAAAGTAGTTCTGAATTTTAAGCACAATGGTATTTTCTGAAAATTAAAAATAAACAAACAGCAATGTAAAATGTAAGCTTCAATAGCTAGTTCACATAAATGTCACCCTAAGCTGCACAATAAAGGCCTGCTCCTGTGGAAGTCAATGGGAGCCTGATCAGGCCTTAAAAGTAGGGTTTCAATATTATCATATTTCTCTTTTACTGCCATGGCATTGTCATTATTGACATTCAAATACTTTGTTTTAATATGTGATAAATAGCAGCATGAAATATTTTTAGAATCCTGTGCAGATTGTGCAGTTCTTTGTAAAAACCAAGGCTCTTCAGCTGAAAGGAGGCTGCAATGTGATAACCAATGCCAAGTCATCTCCCACACAAGTGGAGTGATGGTGGGTGGGGGATTACAAATGAGTGGAAAATTTGCAGGTGAAAGTTTAGCTCAGTGGAAAGTTTATTCTGACTCTTAAATGCATATAATTTTGGGATGGGTGCCTGCCAGGTACATGGAAACCTTGTTTTGCAGATTTCATAAACTTTTGTCTGTCAACAAACATTCTGCAGCTGGCAATTTGGTACTTCCTCTATTGTGGGCATGCTGCAAACATAAAGAGTGGATTACTTTGTTGACTATATTGTGATTGCTAGGAACACTGGAAAACTAGCCTAACTGTCAAGATGCAGATGCTACTTCTCGATACAGGGGTCTTGTCAGGCTTAAAAACTGAATACCAGTTTTAAAACACCATTTTAAGCTCTTGCTCATGATTAGAATTAATTGCAATCAAATCTGACAGTGTTATTAAAAACTGAATCTTAGAGCCAGACCCTGATGTACTTACTCAGGCAAAACTCCCCATTCATGGCAATGGGAAATTTTGCGTGAATATGCACCTTAAAAGTGGACCCATTATGAGATATAAGAATGTTATCTGTACCATCCAAAGGAATCCCTAGAAAGAGTGTGTTAGAAGTGTCCAGTGTGATCTGTCTCATAAAATTCAGCACATTGATGTTTCCCAGTCCAGCAGTCACATTCTCCAATCTGTCCAGATGGTCTTTCGTTGATTCAACACAAACTGCTATCATACGCACGAGACCTGGACCAGACAAAGCTGAAATGTACATATAAAATAGTCAGAAGATTGTTTAACTTTCATGTTATCTGTATTATCCACCAGTGGCAATAAAGTTGTAACAGATGATGTAACCAAAATAATTGGAATACAATAGTTTTAGCTTTCTAACCTATCCTCTGATTTAAAAAAATCCCACTTTGGACATATTGATTAAAATAGCAAAATGTAAAATCAAAGCAAATATACGCTCCCATTCCCTGGCCATTACTACTATAATAGTTAACACAGTGGTGAGGCTTAATTAAGCTGGAATTTTCAATCTGAGTAAATGGCCAGATTTAGAAAGGAGCTGGGCAACAACTCACATTGACTTCAGTAGCTGTGGTGGTCAGCACCTGTCATGATTTAGTAAAACAACTTGGAATATCCTGAGTATGAAAGATGCTACATAAACCAAATTCTATTCAATTCTTCTCCATTTTCTAATTTTAACAAAGCTCTAGTAAGAACGTTTACCTCGTCATCTACCCACTTTCTATAAAATTCCAGTAGACTTTCATCTAGTCTGTATTGGTTTCTAAAGGTATCTTCTGATTTTTGCCAGGGCGGTTGTTTTCACATGGACTATAGATTGTCTACTCTGGCTCAGACCAATGGTCTGTCTAGCCCAGTACCCCATCTTCTGACAGTGGCAAGTACCAGATGCTTCAGAGGGAATGAACAGAACATGGCAATTATTGAGTGATCCATCTAGTTGCAGTTTCTGGCAGTCAGAGGCTTAGGGACACCCACAGTGTGAGTTGCATCCCTGACCTATTCTCCATGAACTTATCTAATTCTCTTTTGAACCCAGTTATTCTCTTGGCCTTCACAACATCCACTGACAATGAGTTCCACAGGTTGACTGTTATGTGAAGTACTTTCTTATGTTTGTTTTAAACCTGCTGCCTATTAATTTCATTGGGTGACCCCTGGCTCCTGTGTTATGTGAAGGGGTAGATAACACTCTCTCCACACCATTCATGATTTTATAAACATTGATCATATCCCTCCTTAGTCGTCTCTTTTTTTCTAAGCTGAACAGTCCCAGTCTTTTCAATCTCCCTTATATGGAAGTTGTTCCATTCCCCTAATAATTTTTGTTCCCATTCTCTGGACTTTTTCCAGTTCTAATATATCTTTGATACAGGGTGACCAGAACTGCATTCAGTGTTCTAGGTAGGAGTATACCATGGATTTATATAGTAGCATTGATATTTTCTGTCTTATCTATTCTTTTCCTAATGGTTCCTAACATTTTGACTGCCACTGCCCATTGAGCAAATGTTTTCAGAGAACTATCTATACTGGCTCCAAGATCTTTTTATTGAGTGGTAGCAGCTAATTTAGACCCCATCATTTTGTATGCTTAGTTGGAATTATGTTTTCCAACGTGCATTACTTTACACTTATCAACATTGAATATCATGTGCCATTTTGTTGCCCAGTCACCAAATTTTGTGAGATCCCTTTGTAACTCTTCACTGTCAGCTTTGGACTTTACTATCTTGAGTAATTTTGTATCAGCTGCAAACTTTGCCACCTCACTTTTTATCTCCTTTTCTAGATTAATAGGGCCCTACCAAATTCATGGCCATGAAAAACGGATCACGGACTGTGAAATCTGGTCTTCCCCTGTGAAATGTCGTCTTGTGTGTGCTTTTACCGTATACTATACAGATTTCATGGGGGAGACCAGGTTTCTCCAATTGGGGGTCCTGACCCAAAAGGGCGTTGCAGGGAGGTCGCAAGGTTATTTTAGGGGGGTCACAGTATTGCCACCCTTACTTCTGTGCTGCTGCCTTCAGACCTGGGTGGTCGGAGAGTGGTGGCTGCTGAGTGAGGGCCAAGCTCTGCAGGCAGCAGCACAGAAGTAAGGGTGGCAATACCACACCATGCCATCCTTCTGTGCTGCTGCTGGTGGTGGCTCTGCCTTCAGAGCTGGGCTCCTGGCCAGCAGCCGCCACTCTCCAGCTGCCCAGCTCTGAAGGCAGCGCCACCAGCAGCACTGCAGAAGTATGGGTAGCACTACCACAACCCTCCCTACAATAGCCTTGCGGAAACACACCCCTGCCCAACTCTTTTTTGGGTCAGGACCTCTACAGTTACAACACCGTGACATTTCAGATTTAAATAGCTGAAATCATGAAATTTACCATTTTTAAAATCCTATGACCATGAAATTGACCAAAATGGACTGCGAATTTGGTAGGGCCCTAATCATTAATGAATGTGTTGAAAAGCACTGGTCCCAGTACAGATCCTTGGGGGAACCTCACTATTTCTCTCTACACTGTGAAAAATGACCATTTATTCCAACCTAAAAATGTTACGGGTGAGATTTTTAAAAGCATTAGTCAACTCTGCTCCCAAGAAGTCAATGAGAATTTTACAGTTCATTTAATGGGAGTAGACTTAAGCCAATTCTGAGTGTGTTTGAAAATCATGCACTAAATGCTTACGCTACTCTTCGATGTAAGCAATTTCTGTAGTTGCCGCAAGGATGTTAAGCTATCATATATTGGGACAGGTGATCGACACGGTGGTGAATGGGAGGGAAGGAGGTCACATTTGTGTAATTAGATGTATACTAGCCCAGGACTGAGTAGACCAATCGAACCAAAATCTTATGCCAATTGGAACCAGCTGATTTTTTCAGCAACAGTATCCACTAGGGTGCAGATGTGGGACAAAAACCCAAAATGGGGGGTGGCAGAAAAATAATCGTAGAGAAAACTTAGAATGATGGCACATTAATACTTTTCTAATACTTCATGTCTTTTCAGCTTCTTAAATCAGGCCCCAAAATCACCACAGGGAGCTGTGCAGTAGCAGTGAGCCCACAGCCTTTCTTGAATTATGGGGGTTGCAGAAGGACAAAGTAATGAGGGAACTATTGAAACTCAGTGGTTTTGTTAAGAAACCTGCAAGTTTTGTTGGAATCATTAAAGTTGTTAGGTTCAAATGACCCCCAAACGTTATAAAAAGTCTGCAATTGAAAACTGACAGTTTAGGATTGTTGACACATGAGCCCAAAATTACAAAGGTTGTACAGCCCTAAAATGAAGCTTCAGGCCCAGATTCTCAAAAGAATTTAGGCACTTAACTCCCATTGAAATTAATGGATGTTAAGCATCTAAATCCTGTTGCAGATCTGGGCCCCATCGTTTAGTACGTATTGTCATAACCCCTCAGATTTCCTTTTTGAGTTTGGGCCGTGTTACAGAGCAAGTAAATTGATATTCTCAGTTGACCCTTGTTACTTCCCTGATTTTCAATGTTCTAAAACCATTAATGATTCCTGCTGCACAGCGCTCTTAAATTCATTTTGAAATGATAAACACATTTTAAATTACGGTAGGAGTGAAGTTTCTTTGAAATCATTTGAAGTTGGGATACAGAACCTTTTAGTTAAATAAATATTCTTACAAAATTGCCACTTGAATTAAGATGAACACTGGGCCACAAATGTAAAAATATTCAAATCTGGCTTGTGGGACAGAATTAGGATTTGCTTAGAGGAAATTAGGAATTTGCAAAGTTATTGCAAGTCCTTCTCTAGTGTCATGAGAATCAAGATGAGTGAGGAAAGAAGACTGAAATATTTTGGGGGGAGGGTCAGAGAAGGAAAAATGGCTCCTTATGCTTACACAAAATGCCAATCCCAGCATAATTTCATAAGCACAAAATATATGGTACAGTAGATGTGGTAAATATAGAAATACATAATAATTTACCTTTGGTGAAAAAAGGTCGAATTTCTTTCCAGAGTGCTGGGTTATTATTAAATATAATACCATTTTCATGCATGCCAATGCACTGTAAGCCACGCTTGCTTCCAAATCTACAGATATATTGCCCATGTTTCATTACATGAGAGATACTGGAGGATCTGGGAAAGGAAAAAAAGATCCTTTTGTAAATATCTCTCTTTAATTTTAGAGTAATTGACTTACTCTACTTCAGGCCCAATCTTCTGAGGTGTTGATCACTTGAGAGAGACAAAGCATTTTCAACTCAAACATACTGTGCAATGAACATTGATGTTATTTCTTATATATGTGATTCTTTAAAAGCCATGATCTGATTGATAGCATGATGCATGGCATTATTTTTATAAGTACATTTTTTTTATACATGTGGCTAGGCATGCACTGTTTTCTCAGTAAAATGGAAATTCAACCGGAGTAAAGAGGGAAGATGCATAGAAATCTATAGGAACATATTTGCCATACTGTCTCTGACAATGGCCAGTATCAGAGTCTTCAAAAGCAGATGTAAAACATTTGATGGCAGTTATGCAATAACATGTCTATAGGGGAAGTTGCTTCTTCACCCTAGACAGTTTTTGGTTGCCTTTCATATTGAATCAAGAGGACTGATAACCTTTGTACATTTTTAATTTTGTTACTGGGTCAATGTAATTGAGAATGATGTTCTTATTATTCCTATGTGTCTCATCCTTTAATGATTTCTGTTAAGATCTGTTCCTCAATAATCTCTTACGGCAGTGAGTTCCACAAGGGATTGCATGGGAGTACAGAATTGGAAACCTTATATATATACACACACACACACACTAATTACCCTTGGAATGTGGTGGTGTGTTTTATTCATGCGGAGTATTGTGTTTGGGAAGGTTGTGTCTGGTACTGAAAATACAACCCCCTACATGTGTTCACTAGCCCCAGACACATTAACAGAGTGAGATTTTCTAGGTCACCAGTTGAAATCCAGTCCAAATAACTGGAAATTGTTATCATCTAACAGCTTCTCAGTGACCTAAATGAAATGAGCTGGTGTTCCCTAGTGGACAGGCTTTCACATCTTAAAAACTACCAGCACCATTAGCACTAATTGGCAATAGGAAAGATTAAAGACAACCAAAACAAACATACCCCAAAGTTTTGGAAGGGGTATAAATTCTCATGCTTCAGAGCATAAACCAATCTCCATTAATGTGGGTTAGGAACAAACCAAAGTAGTGAGTATTGCTAAGGAATCTCTGTTTGGTCACCTAAATCACATGGTATTTATTTGTTTTCTGAGTAGATGATCCAGCCTTTATAAACTACTGCTGCTTCCATCCAAAATTAATGTACCGTACTCTTGTGAAAACACAAATGTTGTGTTGAATGTAACGATTTTGAACTATTGACCCTGTCGGAGCTATGACTTGCCACAGATAATTGTCCAAACCGAAGTTTCCTTTTATGCAGGATATGAAGGTGGCCATATTTTAATGTGATTTGAAATTTAGCATAATGGTTCTGAATTTTCTCTCTACTTTTCACCCAGCTCTACTTAGGACCACAGTTATGTTCTGATCATTTTGACAGGCTCAGCCTATAAGCTATGGGACTGTGTAAGCGGGCAGACTCACCCCTGCGGCGCCTCCTGCTGGTCTCTCAGGGAATTAGCTCAATTTCCAGCCCGGAGCACCCCCTGCAGGCCGGTGATCCGCCACAGCTTGCCCCCCCCATGTCCCTCCCAGACCCAGTGTCCTGTTGTCTGGGGTGTTGCCCCTGGCAGTAACCTCTCACAGCTCTGGGTCTCCCCATCCCAGGGGAACCCCCACCCACTATCCCCACTGCACCTCAGTCTTGGCTACTGCCCAGTCTCCATCTAGCCCCCGTTCACTGGGGCAGACTGCAGTATCAGCCACTCATCACAGGCAAAGGAGTTTGGACCTGCTGCCCCTGGCTACCCATGGGCTGCCCCCTGCAACCCAGTACCTAATAGGCCTTACCAGGCCTGCAGCCTGGGGCTTTCCTAGGCCGGAGCTCCCCGGCTCCCTTGGCCTTTCCCCAGCCCTGCTCCGCTCCAGATACCCAGTTAAACTCCCTGCAGCCAGGCCCTTCTCTCTCTGAACACAGAGAGAGACTCTACCAGCTCCTGGCTCACTGGCCTTTTATAGGGCCAGCAGTGGCCTGATTGGGGTGTGGCCCAGCTGTGGCTACTTCCCCAATCAGCCCAGGTTTCAGAGCTGCAGCTCTCTCCAGGGCTGCTTTCAAGCCCTTCAGGGCAGGAGCGGGTGACCACCCCGCTACAGACTGCAACACTGCATAGCCTATCTTTGAAGGATTAAAATGTGCAGATGTTATATCCCATCAATCATGGCAGGCATATACTGCCACCTACACATTTTATAGATCTTTGATCATTGGCAAACCCATGATGGAAAACAAATATACGTGCGTAATAATACCTGAACATAAACACTATCCATTGGAGAATAAGGGCAGTCTCTCACAAGGATGCTCCTTAGAGACCAATAAACGCGATCTCAGTCTTCCAGTTTCATAGGGCTCAATTCAGCAAGGTTCTGAGCCTTGTGGACCTTTAGCTGCTTTGCTGGATCAGAGCCAGAGTGCTCATTGCTTTGCAAGATGCAGCATAACATGCATCACTTGATTTAGTGCCCAATCTAACTACGTACCCACGGTGAATGCACAATATAACAAGGACCTTGCTTTACCAGTATATGGTAGTTAGCTACATTACAATTCTTTGCTTTCATATGTTTAATATAATGCCTATAAAATTACTAATTAATTAGCAGAGATTAGAATTACTCATATATATAAAACCAAAGAAGAAATATTACAAAAACAAAGTATGTGTCAAAAACAACCCTAAATAATAATAAAAAAAACCTACCACCACCAGAACATACCCTCCTCTTTTTCTGTTAGCCATTATCACTCTGGCAAACTGGCTTCGATCAGCATTATACTACTTTAGAACCTAATTTCCTATAGAGGGAACTAGCTGCTTAGAAATGCTGATCCAGTGGCACAAAGTGATCAGATCAAAGACGCCAAAGAAAGGAAGAATGAGACTGGCAGAGATCAAACAGTCAATCACTTTTCATGCCACGCACGCTTCAGAGACCAAATCCTGAAATCCCTGTGCAGTGTTAACTAAGACAAAACTCTCATTGAAAATGAGTGAAGTGAGTGAAGACAATGGAGTTTTACTATTGCCTTTAATGGGGCCAGGATTTCACTCTGGGAGTTTTGCCTGAGTAAAGATTGAGTAAGGATTAGAGTACGGGGTAGAGCGGAAGAACATATTCAGAGAGGAATTCTGCCTCAAGGATTCTGCCAGGGGATTGTGCTCAGAGCTACAACCCTTCAGGGAGTGCAGCATATTCCCCCGTGTCCCTTCTGCCCTGCTCTCTTTCCCTTCCTCCACACCGCTCCTGGGCGTCCATTGTGGTAGATTGTGCAGGGGAGGAAGAGTCCCTGTACTTCCATGTGCTCAGGGAGTGGAATGATGACAGGCCCATCACAGACGTGCAATCATGGGGAGAGGCTCCCTATGCTCTTTTCCAACCTGTACACTCACCTAAGGGCCAATCACAGAGTGGCCCTAAGTGAGGATTTCAGGATTTGCCCCTGTCTGAGCAGAGAGATAGACTAAAGGTAGCTATTAAAATTGGGCTGGATTTTGCTGATGGAAGCTATAAAATCATATTTCATTACAAAATTATGCACTCAAGGCCTGGAGGAGACCATGTAAATTGTATTGCAGACTCTGCAAATCCCACCGTGCATCTGCTCTTAATCTAAGTGGAGTTGATGGCAAAAGTTCAATTGCCTTAAAGGGAGCAGGACTGTACCTGTATTTTTACTGAGCTCAGATCTTGCTGTTTAACTGTGACAGGCCGTAAGAACCACTGTGAATGCTCTATTGACATTGTAAAGGATTTTTAAATATTAGTTTTCCATGTCCTGTCAAGGTTTTTAAGTGAGAGGCAATCCTGACCAAAGCTGAGGTAATGACTGCGCAGTCTGATTCATCTGCTGCATTGATTTGTGTATCTGATTATTTCTTATAGACTTGAATCAAATAGTGAAAGAGCAATACGAACACTTTGCATTTACACAGTCTGACATGTTTTAAGCATTGTATGGACATTAAGTAATTAATCCTCACTACCCCTATATCTGGTCAGGAGGGTGGGTAGTATTCTCATAGTTTCTGCCTAACTTGTAATGACAGAGACAGAAAAGTGAAATGACTTGCCCAGATCTGTACAAAGTCAGTGGTAGCGCCAGTATTAGAGCTCATTTCCCTGGACTAGAATGTCTTTCACAGCGGCGGCTCCAGGCACCAGTGCTCCTTTGGTGGGTTGCCTGCGGGAGGTCCGCCGGTCCCGCGGATTCGATGGCAATTCGACGGCGGGTACGCCGAAGCCGCGGGACCGCTGGACCTCCTGCAGGCATGCCGCCGAATCCGCAGGACCGGGGACCTACCGCAGGCAAGCCGCCGAAGGCAGCCTGCCTGCCGTGCTTGGGGCGGCAAAAAAGCTAGAGCCGCCCCTGGTCTTTCAACAAGCTGGCTCTGACTTTTACATGATTGACATATCTGGATCCAGAGTAGTTAGAACGGCTAATCCAACAGATGTTTTTGTTGTTCTTTATGTGTGGAAGACTTTATTAGAGTTTTCATTTATGGAAAAATCCTCATCCTTATTATGAGTGCCCAGAATGTCCAATTAAAAAAAAAATCACCCCCTCCCAAAAACAAAACAAAAACCCCACCTCTATTGCAGCTAGTAAAACTACATGCTCCAATTCAGCAACGTGTTTAAGAATGTTTAATTTAAGTACATGAGTAGTCCCATTGATTCCAATGGGATTACTCATATTCCTGAAGTTTTGCTGAATTGGGCCATAATCTTCAGTTTTTACTCCCATTTTGAGAAAGATCTCCATGAGGCTTTATGAAATTAATTTTTGGTTTGATCCTGCAAGCTATCAATCAATCAATGTTCTTATATAGTGTCTTATACTCAGTAGTCCTATTACAATAAATGACAGGACAAGTGAGAGTACGTACTTACAGGATTGGGCTTTAGGGCCTGATCCTTGTTCCATTGAAATACATGGCAAAACTCCCATGTACTTCAGTGGTACAGGGTCAAGCCTGTAGTAGATAAGTATTGACATTTAGAAGCTGCACACAAAAGGAGAGAGATCAGCAAGTAGCAGAAGACATACGATTCCTGTTAGTGAGAAAAGTTTGAAAATCATGAAATAATTCTAATATAACAAAGTGCCTGGCAAAAAGTTGCAAAATACCCTTTATATTATTAGAGAGAGAGAACAAGGATTTACTTGCTAATAATGAGTGTTTCCTCTCCACTGATCCAGACTCTCATAAATTCTCCATACGTCCTATTGTAATAGTTGCAGGCATTGCCCATTCCCAGCCAAAGGAATCTCCCATGTGAAATGAGGGGACCAATGCCCATACAGAAACCAGGCCCTAAGGAAAAGGTTAAAAAAATATGAATTTTAACAATGGATTAGAAAATATATCAGTATCACTGTTTGCAAAGGATCTTTAACACCCAAGTCACAGAGCCTATTGGACACTTGATTTCACATAAAATTGGCTTATGCAAACCTGACATAGGAACATCTGTATCTGCAGAGTTGATAGTTTTATATCCACAGCAGCTTGATCCTGAGCCTGATGTACATTCTATGTGCATGTAATAAACTAGACTCTGAACCTTTTTCTGATACTTCAAGCAGATGACTATGGGGGTGGTTTTCATTTAGAGGTATAGTGGGTAGGTATCAAGGCAAAGGAGTAAGAAACAGTTCAAAGAACAATGACATCATAAATTTGCCAGTGGATAAACAATAGTAACAAATAGTTTAAGTGACAAGGGCCTTTGTTAGACTGTAATATCACCTACAAAAGTCAACTTCCTAGCTTTCTTTTCATATAGAGAATAGTAAATGAGGAAAATACAGTTTTAGAGGATGGGTTTGTATAAGAGCATTCTACTCAATGAGTTTATGGAAAGCAACATTCTAATATAAGAGCTCAGAACAGAATCATCTAAATTTAGTCAATGGTTAAGATTCTGAACTGAGTTCCACTGGTGTAAATCTAGAATAACTCCATTGACTTCAGTAGAGTGATTCCAGAGATGCACTAGAGCAAAATTTGTCCACTTGGGGGAAAAAGAGTGGGGAAAGAGTCTTAGAATGGCTAAAGGAACATATTCTAAAGGGAGCCCCCTCTGTTCTATGTGGTCAGTCTGACTTGCCTGCTGTAATGTCTTGGGATTTGTTCAGAGACATGAAAGAAAGCAAGTAAAGTACTTAGAGAAAAGTTTCACACATTATGTTCACAAGATGTACAAATACCTCAAGACACCAGCCTTTATGAACAAGAATCAGAAGCCAGGATTATGTAACTGTAAATTTAAGGCAAATGAATGCTGTTCTCTCCCGGTTAATCCCATAAAGCATTCAGGCTGCACTACATAACCTTCTGCAAATGCTTTTCCAGTATTCTCTGAACTCTCCATGAATAAGGGTTATTCAAAGATAGTTTGCCTGGGTCTCCTCTCAATTAGCTTTACTCAGGTGTAATCCCATTAACTTGAATAGCTATTCCTTATTTACACCAGTGCACTATGTTCCAGGTTATGGAAATTTATTATCCTGTACCTAATGGAGAATAAGCTGAACAAGTGACATCTACATATGTTCCTGAAAACCTAGCAACAAGGGTCATCTGTAGACCTTTTGATGTTGGTCCATAAGGGGTGGTTCTTTAGTGTCAGATACATGGGAAAAGGTGGGTAACCAAAGAGCTCCAAAATGACCCTCTCTTCTAAATTAGGCTTGTTTTGAGCAGAAATCATCTTCCAAAGCTCTAACGTTTGCAACAG
The DNA here is from genome assembly GCA_003942145.1 of Platysternon megacephalum. Classification (NCBI taxonomy): domain Eukaryota; kingdom Metazoa; phylum Chordata; order Testudines; family Platysternidae; genus Platysternon; species Platysternon megacephalum. The sequence goes on from QXTE01000179.1 coordinate 2,682,490, forward strand.
TAACAAAATGAGAAGCCCTAAAACATCCATGAAAATAATCCAGACTATAAATATCTAGATACCAATCTTAAAATTACATACTATCATATGCACACAAGGAGAGATCTAAAGAAAGTAAATAATGTGATACTTTTAGCTGACCAAACAAGCTTTAATGCACAAAGTTTGGGGGCAAACAGGGCACTTCAGATTTCTGTTTTTCCTATCATTATATCCCTACTATATTTTATACAACATATTCCTTCTGTGTTTCCTAGCTATGCACTTATTACCCATCATTCCCCTTTTTACCATAGTGTGAACAACAAAAGAACCCCTTTGTAGCGTTTTGGGGAATACCGTGTCTAAAGTCAGTTTACCTGGTATTGATGATGTTTTTTCATAATTCCAGATTAGGAAAAGAAAGCACATGAGGAGGAGTATGGACACGGTGGCAGTTGGCATCACTTCTGGCACCACGCTGGTGATATTGTAATGCATCAGATTCAGGGTTTCCAGTATCATCTTTTCTAAGAGAGTCTACTTTGCCTTTAGGGGGAAAAATATGGAAAGAGGCAGAAAGTTTCAAAATGCTAAGACACCTTTAATCGGTACCTTGCAACCCCTTTGCAGGTCCTGTAGCTGGGCAAATTCATACCAGTAGTAGCTTTGTTTTATAATGAAACTGGCTGCTTAGACAAGACAAGCTAAACTACAAGTCAAAACAGACGTACAGCAGATTTGCTTTATGCCCAGAAATAACAAAGCATTTCTGACCTTGGTATTGACGCTCAGGTTCCTTTGGATGCTTCGGACAATAGACCTTTTATCTTTGATATTGCCCTTGGCTGGCCATCAATGACGTTAACTCCAGACAGAGTGCCAAATTTCTAACCATAATAAAAGAAATTAAATGCTCAACACACGTGGAAGGGTTGAATGAACTCACTTGTAGTCTTTTATCTAAGATACCTACCTTTTTTTCCCTCCATGTCACTAGCATTTGTGAATGTCCTTGGATTTCCAAAATAACCAAGTATATTTCCTAGTACACAAATGTAGCTTGCCCCAGGCATCTGGGTAAAAATTATATTGTGCTTTATTTTTATCTGACACTGAGTGTCGTAATGCTTTGCCTTTCTTTACTTTTTTCAAAATATTTAGCAGAAGAGCATAGTACTTGTCAGACCAGACCATAGATTCATCAGACCTAACGCCATCTTTTCTCTTTGACAGTGACCAATGCTTGACTCTTCAGAGGAAGGCAAAAACATAACAGACAACCAAGCTGTAAAAGAGGGAGAAGGGTTCCTTGCTGGTCCCTGCAGATGTTAAGTTATGCCATAAACCATGGGATTTGTTTGTCCCTATGGAGGCAGATACTGTTATCTGTATGAGGATGACCGAGCAGCGGGGTGGGGGAGCATTGTCCAACTTGCCGGGGAAGAGGGACTAGTGCTTTACGTGTGTGTGTGTGTGTGTGTTTGTATGGGGGGGTGTGCTGCAAAAAGGGGGAGTGGGTCGGCGTGGTGACACTGACTCATTCCCAGGGACCAGAAGGGTTGGGGAGTTGAAAAGGGACAAGCACGGGAGTTAGGCTATGATGTTGCAACTCCTTATGTAAGTGTGGGGCAGATGTGCAGTGCAAGGAAGGGATACGGTGACCTGATAAATGGTTTTGTAAAGGACTTAAAAAGGAGGTGTTGGTTAAAGGAGCGGAATGGGGGAATTCAGGGCTCCTATGACTGGTACGGCAGGAAGCCAACCCCTCTTTCTTATAGCCCACCTTAACCCTCGTTTGTGGGAGGGGTGGGGGGTGGTAAGGTCTCAGCAATGGGTTGGCTGGGAGACCTGGATGGAAAAAGAGGGGGCGCTGGTGAAACCTGCTGGGTAGATATTGAATGAACATGGAGTTACCTGCACTGTACACTTTTATCTGCTGGGTAGTCCCAGACATCTAATAATAAAGTCGAGGTCTGATTAAAACCATATCAAGTGTCTCCTGTCCTCCTTTTGGTATAGCCAGACAAGAGATATTTTACAACTTGTTACTGTGCAATACATTAGATTAGATGAGTAAAACACCCTTTGAACTCTGCTCTTACAATAATTAAATGTGTATTTGCGTTGTTCTCTAATCACTTAATATCTAAGTTCCATGGTATAGGTACTCAGCATGTCCAGGTACAGCTGTTGTAGCTATTTCTTCCCAATATTTTGTGTTTTCAAAATGTTTATCTTGAAACTTTCTCTCACATTGTGCTTTCGTTTATTGTGTGTTTTTGTCTCGTACGGTAGAAGAATGTACTACCATATTCGGTTAGCAGTAATAGTATTTATTATTATATTTATGTAGTGCACAGAATGTGCTCGCTGCTTTACAGAAAACAAGAAGATGAGCTTACAGTCTAAGTAGAAGATGTACAGAATACAAACAAAGGATGGGGCAGGAAAGTAATGATTCAGAACCTTATGAATTCAAGTGTTACCATAGTGTTTTGGATCATTACTGTGAAATACTTGTAGCACTTTTTAAAGAAAAGGTCTTACTGTAAAACAAAATGTCAAATGACCCTATGGAAATATGTGTACTACACTGATAGGTAGTTGGATCCCTGGATGTCTTTTGTACCTATGATGCTCCTGTATCTTACATTGCTTTATTTTTGTCCTCTTGCATGCTGGGAAGGCTTTGTGGATAAAAGCACAAGAGATCAGAGCTCTATTTGCTGCTTTGTCACAGCCTTACCAGGTGAGTCTGGCCAAGTCACTTCACCTCTGCAAAATGCAGGTAATTATACTATAATTATCCACAAGGTACTATGAAGCCTAATTAATGAATGTCTGTAAAGCGTTTTAAGATCCTGAGATGGTATGCCATAGAAATTGTAGTATAATTGTTGTTCTGACTTCAACAATTATTCTGATGTTAACAATATGTCACCCTATAGTAGCATGAATGTGACTGCCTTAAAGATTATGGATTAGAGAGGGAGGAAATGAAGGTGTTTCTTTTCAGAAGTGCCAAAATTTTAGCCACATATAGGCCATATATTCATTACAAATTCAAGCTCCGCGACCCTGCTTTTCAAGGGCTGTTGGTCTCTCCTTCTGACCTTTGTCAGCCAGTGAATTGCAGATTCTTTGTTAACCTGCCAGTGGTAATTAATATGCTACATCCCCTTAGCAATGCAAAACATTCCATTATTTTTGGTCTTGTGGTGGGTTCATCCTTTGCCTCTGCTGCCTTTATTGCCATGGATTACTAAAGACAAACAGAAATAAGTGACAGCACATCTGGATGTTACAGCATGGAATAACAGCTGTGCAAAGGCCCATACATACAAATATTTCAACTGCAGGGTCAAATGCCATGTGAGGGTTCTGAGCACCTAGCAGGAGATACTCAACATCTTGCAAAGTTGAACCCCAAAGTATCTTCCAGGCAGTCCTAGATTTTGAACACGTTCATTTCTAGGGGTTTCACAGCTGGGATTGTGTCCCATTGTAAAGTTATGGGCCAGCTGCAAAATTCAGACCAAGAAATGGATGCAGACTTCAAACCCCTCCAAAATTCAAGTATTATGGGGGTTTAAAGTCAGACTACTTCTAATTTTAACACTTATTCTTCTGTCAAAATAAAAATTGCACCTCTGATACTTTGTGCTGTAGCATGAAACCAACTCAGCTATACCTTGTCATTAGTTTGAGTTTTACTCTGAGGATTAACTTATTTTGGATGGGTGAGCATTGATTTTTTTTACTTTACTAAGGCCTGGTCTACACTACGATTTTAGGTCGAATTTAGCAGCGTTACCTTGATTTAAGCCTGGACCCGTCCACACGACGAAGCCCTTTTTTCCGACTTTAAGGGCTCTTTAAATCGGTTTCTTTTAACCACCTCCGACGACGGGATTAGCGCTGAAATCGGTTTTGCCATTTCGAATTTGGGTTAGTGTGGCCACAATTCGATGGTATTGGCCTCCGGGAACTATCCCACAGTGCACCATTGTGACCGCTCTGGACATCAATCTGAACTCGGATGCACTGGCCAGGTAGACAGGAAAAGCCCCGCGAACGTTTGAATTTCATTTCCTGTTTGCCCAGCGTGGAGAGCACAGGTGACCACGCAGAGCTCATCAGCACAGGTAACCATGATGGAGTCCCAGGATCGCAGAAGAGCTCCAGCATGGACCGAACGGGAGGTACGGGATCTGATCGCCATATGGGGAGACGAATCCGTGCTAGCGGAACTCCGTAGCAGTAAAAGAAATGCAAAAACATTTGAAAAAGTATCAAAGGGCATGAAGGACAGAGGCCATAACAGGGATGCACAGCAGTGCCGCGTGAAAATTAAGGAGCTAAGGCAAGCCTACCAGAAAACCAGAGAGGCAAACGGAAGGTCCGGGGCACAGCCGCAGACATGCCGCTTCTACGCCGAGCTGCATGCCATGCTAGGGGGTGCAGCCACCACTATCCCAACCCTGTGCTATGACTCCGTCAATGGAGACTCACGCAACACAGAAGCGGGTTCTGGGGACGAGGAAGACGATGATGATGAACAGACGGGAGATGGCTCACAGCAAGGAGGCAGAGAAACCGTTTTCCCCAACAGCCAGGATCTGTTTATCACCCTGGACCTGGAGCCAGTAAACCCCGAACCCACCGAATCCCAAAGCGTGCTCGCAGACCCCGGAGAAGGGACCTCTGGTGAGTGTACCTTTGTAAATATTACACATGGTTTAAAAGCAAGCGTGTTTAATGATTAATTTGCCCTGGCATTCACGGCCAGGACAGCTACTGGAAAAGTCTGTTAACGTGTATGGGGATGGAGCGGAAATCCTCCAGGGACATCTCCAGAAAGCTCTCCTGGATGTACTCCCAAAGCCTTTGCAAAAGGTTTCTGGGGAGGGCTGCCTTATTCCGTCCGCCATGGTAGGACACTTTACCACGCCAGGCCAGTAGCACGTAGTCTGGAATCATTGCATAGCAAAGCATGGCAGCGTATGGTCCCGGTGTTTGCTGGCATTCAGACAACATCCATTCCTTATCTCTCTGTGTTATCCTCAGGAGAGTGATATCATTCATGGTCACCTGGTTGAAATAGGGTGCTTTTATTAAGGGGACATTCAGAGTGCCCGTTCCTGCTCGGCTGAACAGAAATGTTCCCCACTGTTAGCCACGCGGTGGGGGGAGGGGTGAAGTGATCATCCCAGGGAATTGGGTGTGTGTGGGGGGGGGGGGGGGGGTTAGTTGGGTTTGTGCTGCACGTTAACCCGGCAACCGCATCCCTCCCTCCTTTTAAATTGCCATACCATTTTAAATGGCCAACCCAACGGCTGCTTGGTATGGAAAATGAGGGTGCTGCTGTTTGAAACCATTCCCACATGTTATTAAGGTTAAAGAAGCCAAAAGACTGTGGCTTACCATGGCTGCCTGCAAGCCGAATTCTGTTGCCTGGCCCTGCGTGAGTGATCTCTCACACCAAATCGGCAGACCCTCAATATAAATAGAGGCAAAATACGACCTTGTAACGAAAGCATTTGTGCTATGTAATGTGAACAGCAAGGTTTAACGGGAAAGAGTGATCCTATTGTTCTCTAAAATGTGTCTTTTTAACTACCTATCTCCCTTTTCCCCCACCAGCTGCAAATGTTTCTCCTTCGCAGAGGCTAGTGAAGATTAGAAGGAGGAAGAAGAGAACTCGGGATGAAATGTTCTCGGAGCTCCAGACGGCCTCCCACGCTGACAGGGTTCAGCAGAATGCTTGGAGGCAGACAATGTCTGACTGCAGAAAAGCACAGTTTGAACGCGAGGAGAGGTGGCGGGCTGAATCGCGTGCTGAATCGGAGAGGTTGCGTGCTGAATCGCGGGCTGAATCTGAGAGGTGGCGTCAGATTGAGAACAGAAGGCAGGAGTCCATGCTCCGACTGCTGGAGCATCAAAGTGAGATGCTCCAGCGTATGGTTGAGCTGCAAGAAAGGCAGCAGGAGCACAGACCGCCACTACAGCCCCTGTGTAACCAACAGCCCTCCTCCCCAAGTTCCATGGCGTCCTCACCCAGACGCCCAAGAACGCGGTGGGGGGGCCTCCGGCCACCCAGCCACTCCACCCCAGAGGATTGCTCAAGCAGCAGAAGGCTGGCCTTCAATAAGTTTTGAAGTTTCTAATTTTTAAAGTTTTAAAGTTTTATAGTGCACGGTGTCCTTGTCCTTCCCTCCTCCCCCACCCCACCCAGCGCTTCCCTCCTCCCCCATCCCTCCTGGGCTACCTTGGCAGTTATCCTCCTATTTGTGTGAATTAATAAAGAATGCATGAATTTGAAGTAACAATGACTTTATTGCCTCTGCAAGCGGTGATCGAAGGGGGGAGGGGAGGGTGTCTAGCTTACAGTGAAGTAGAGTGAACCGGGCGGGGGCGGGGGGGAGGTTCATCAAGGAGAAACAAACAGAACTTTCACACCGTAGCCTGGCCAGTCATGAAACTGGTTTTCAAAGCTTCTCTGATGCGCACCGCACCCTGCTGTACTCTTCTAATCGCCCTGGTGTCTGGCTGCGCGTAATTAGCGGCCAGGCGATTTGCCTCAGCCTCCCACCCCGCCATAAACGTCTCCCCCTTACTCTCACAGATATTGTGGAGCGCACAGCAAGCAGTAATAACAATGGGAATATTGTTTTCGCTGAGGTCTAACCGAGTCAGTAAACTGCGCCAGCGCGCTTTTAAACGTCCAAATGCACATTCTACCACCATTCTGCACTTGCTCAGCCTGTAGTTGAACAGGTCCTGACTACTGTCCAGGCTGCCTGTGTATGGCTTCATGAGCCATGGCATTAAGGGGTAGGCTGGGTCCCCAAGGATAACTATAGGCATTTCAACATCCCCAACGGTTATTTTCTGGTCTGGGAAGAAAGTCCCTTCCTGCAGCTTTTGAAACAGACCAGAGTTCCTGAAGACGCGAGCGTCATGTACCTTTCCTGGCCATCCCACGTTGATGTTGGTGAAACGTCCCTTGTGATCCACCAGTGCTTGCAGCAGCATTGAAAAGTACCCCTTTCGGTTTATGTACTCGCTGGCTTGGTGCTCCGGTGCCAAGATAGGGATATGGGTTCCATCTATCGCCCCACCACAGTTAGGGAATCCCATTGCAGCAAAGCCATCCACTATGACCTGCACATTTCCCAGAGTCACTACCCTTGATATCAGCAGGTCTTTGATTGCGTGGGCTACTTGAATCACAGCAGCCCCCACAGTAGATTTGCCCACTCCAAATTGATGTCCGACTGACCGGTAGCTGTCTGGCGTTGCAAGCTTCCACAGGGCTATGGCCACTCGCTTCTCAACTGTGAGGGCTGCTCTCATCTTGGTATTCTGGCGCTTCAGGGCAGGGGAAAGCAAGTCACAAAGTTCCATGAAAGTGCCCTTACGCATGCGAAAGTTTCGCAGCCACTGGGAATCGTCCCACACCTGCAACACTATGCGGTCCCACCAGTCTGTGCTTGTTTCCCGGGCCCAGAATCGGCGTTCCACGGCATGAACCTGCCCCATTACCACCATGATTTTCACATTGCTGTGGCCCGTACTTTGTGAGAAGTCTATGTCTATTTCCTCATCACTCTCGTCACCGCGCTGCTGTTGCCTCTGCGCTGCTGTTGCCTCCTCCTCCTCCTGGTTTTGCTTTGCCAGGTTCCGGCTCTGCATATACTCCAGGATAATGCGCGTGGTGGTCATAGTGCTCATAATTGCCGCGGTGATCTGAGCGGGCTCCATGATCCCAGTGCTATGGCGTCTGGGCAGAAAAAAGGCGCGAAACGATTGTCTGCTGTTGCTTTCACGGAGGGAGGGAGGGAGGGAGGGAGTGGGGGCCTGACGACATGTACCCAGAATCACCCGCGACACTGTTTTTGCCCCATCAGGCATTGGGATCTCAACCCAGAATTCCAATGGGCGGCGGAGACTGCGGGAACTGTGGGATAGCTACCCACAGTGCAACGCTCCAGAAGTCGACGCTAGCCTCGGTACTGTGGACGAAGTCCGCCGACTTAATGCACTTAGAGCATTTTGTGTGGGGACACACACAATCGACTGTATAAAAATGATTTCTATAAAACCGACTTCTATAAATTCGACCTAATTTCGTAGTGTAGACATACCCTAAGACACAATGTATTTCAGAGTGGCTTGAGAAATAAAATGGAAAATTACAGCTTTTCTTTTAAGTGTTATACTTCAGGAAGGCTCCAGGCAAGGACGGTCTGACAGCAGAAGTGCTTAAGGCGGGAGGTCAGGAACTCTGGAAAGCTCTCACCTAAAGGTTCAGCCATTACCTGGAAATCCAGAAGATACCATCCAGTTGGAAAGCGTCCAATACCATCTTGCTGCATAAGAAAGGCAATCGAGAAAATCTAAAGAACTATCGCCCGATCTGCCTCTTTTTGCATGTCTATAAGTTGTTCACCAAAATAATAACAAATCGACTGTCGCGAAACCTGGGTGCACAGCAACCTAGAGAGAAGGCCGGTTTTTTAATAAATTACAGCACGATAGACCACATCTTCACTCTAAACCAACTACTAGAGCGTTCAAGGGAATACAAGTTCCCTTTGTGCATTGCCTTTGTGGACTTGTCCCTTGCATAGTGTTGTAAAGGAGTCTTAGGGTACGTCTTCACTCTAAACACAAAACAAAAACCAAAAAGCAACAACAACAACGGTGTGTTCTTAACTCAGGTTAGCTTACTTGGATTAAAATAACCTGAGTTACCTCATCTTCACTGCTAACATCTTGAGTTATAGTTTTTAAGGGAGCCTTGGGTTGAATTTGAGCTGCTAATCTGAGTTAAAACCCAAATTGCTTTGTCTTCATTGCTATTTTAACCTAAATTAGCTAGCCTGAGTTAAAAGCACACCTGTTCTTTGCAGGGAAAAGACATACCCTCAGTGTAGGTAACAATCGGCCTCAAACTCTTTCATAAAGAGAACAGATTTCACTTACATTTCTTAAATATATTTTCTCTTGCACAGAAAAACTGTTGGTCCTAGTTTCAGTGAGTGTTAAGTGCCCAAATTTGCAGGTTTCTATTTTTTTTGTCTATTTACTTTAAAGAAAAAAAAAATCTTGTTGTGAGAAGGGAGTGGGAGGACATTTTCCCACAGAGAATCACTTCAGTTGAGCCATCCTGCCTACCAAATTGCTTATACTCCTTCATGTATCTGCCTCTCCTGATAACAGCCATACGTGGCCCCACTTCAATGTTATTCTAGGAAATAATATGGATCTGATGCACAAGAGTTTGACAGACAAACTTGCCTAGATAATAGATCTTGCTGCAAAGACTCTTATTTTCTTGAATTTCTATTATATATCCTTTGAATCTTTTGATAAAAGACTTAGAAACTTAACAAAACCAGGAATGACAACTGAATTAGGGACAGAGACTTAGCTATTCCTGGTAATTTCTTCCTGGAATGTACCTTGTGTGTATTATTCCTTTCATGAATAAGCAGGCTGATTTGTGCATTTGGTTAGATTCTTGCTAATGGACTGTATCTTTACTTTACTTACTTTAAGGAGAAAATTAATATATTTTATATTTTCAGGGAGGCACGTGGTATATTGTAGATCAAATAATTAGTGAAGTGAAAGGGGAAACAATGGTGAAATTAGCAAAAAAAAGTTGTTTTTACATCTTGATTTGCATTTTGATTAGAAGATGCTTCAAACATGTTAATTCACTTTGCCCATATCCTGACTAGGAGAAAGCCTAGTAAGGAAAAATTGTAAAAGTCAAATACTGGGGGGAAGCCCATAGAGAGAGGGTTTTGTGAGACAGAATGTTTCTATCATTGCGGAGCTATGAGTATTTACTGCAAGTTTCAACTGCTGCTAAAGTATTTGCCACCAGAGGTCGCTGTAGATTATAAGTCTAAAAGGTCTGCAATCAAGTCTATTAGGAAACTTCTAGACTGAGCTGAATTCCTTAAAATAGATGTTGCTGTGAGTGATTAGATGGGCTGCAGTCAAGCATAAGAATGTCCACGTTTAAATGATTTTTGTTTTTTTCCTCTCAGGTTATCAACGTTGTAACTGTATAAGTTTTAAAATAAAAGTAGTGAACAATTGATGGCACAGGCCATGAGATCAGAGCTCAGTGTGGTACACTAAGTATGGAGGAGTTTATGATTCCCCATTGAGATATAGGTTAACTGATCCCAGAAGGGTGTTTACAGAATCAGTCTTGCCTGTAGGAATTTTCCTCCACTCCTAACAGTGGAATCAATGGTTCAGGGGAGGGGAACGTTCCATCCTTTACTCCAGGAAAGGTTTAAAGCCTCCTTGAGGAAGTATAGCTACCTAGTTAAAATTATAAATCATCATGCCAGGGACCCTAGGAGCCCACTCTGTGAAGGTGCTGCAAGCCTGGGAAGCTTGGAACTCCCAGGACTTCCTGGCTCACCATCCACCCAACAGACATGATGTTCAGTAGATACAAACCTGGGCTCCTGCGGCTCCCAAGCTCTCAGCTCCCAATCAGCCCACCAGGTGGGTGAGCTGGCAGGAAACCGGGCAGGTTTCCAACGATAACCTGCCTGCCTGGCAGGGTTCCATCAAAAACCTGTCTGGTTTCTGGTGGAATTTTGCTGAAATGGACACGGTCCTGTGAAACATTTTGCTTTTGATAAACCAGGAAATTCCAACAAAAGCGTTTTGTTGAAATTTTTCCAGTCAGGTCTAGTCGTAGGTATTGTCTCATAATTCATTAGTACTGTAGTAGCTTGCCTTACTGGAAGAATACAACTAGTGCATTATTTTTGGAACTCAAGATCTGTCACATCTGATCTCTCAGGATAGTTGAAAATCAAACTTCCACATCTGGCCAACTCCAATTAATTTGGCAATCAAGTATCTCATTTTCTTTTTCACTAGAATAATGTCTGTAGTGTGGTGGTACAGGCAGAAAATAAGAAGCACACAAAGATAGGGAGATCTATAGCAGGTGTAAACATCTTTCATTAAACTAACGCACAAGCGTCCCACACAACATATCCTGGTCCTCTTTAGGAACTAAAGGACCATGAGCTCTCTGGCTACAATTTAACTCCACAATGTCTAAAGAAAATCTTGCCATTCATAAGTAGTGTGGTCATTGCCAAATCATGCTGATAAAAGTACTTTAAGGTACATCACACCATCATGGGCTCTCACTCTAATTGTCACCAACAGTACAAATGACTGATGAAATAATTCAGTTATAGGTTTGGTCAATACAGCTTGCAGCTAGCCTGATCTTACACAAGAAGGAAGCAGCTGTTTTTCTTTCAGAACACAATAAATCATGTTAATGTCAATGACTTTAGCAATGAACTTGTACAGGCAGTGTCTTTTATATGATTTCATACATTCTGTTGGATTCAAAATATTTTGAAATGTCTGTGCTACTTAAATTTTTACCTGCTACACAAAATGTCTTGCCTGGTTCCTCAGAAGCATCAATCTTTTAATTCTAGAATGGCAAAAAACATAAGGTCCAATCTGCAAATGCTGCTGGTGGACATTAATCATCTGAGCAGTTTTGTTACTTTCAAAAGGGGACTATTCACATAAGCCAGGAATACTCACAGCAATCAAGTTTTGATGGATCAAGCTCATAGTGTTCTATGGATTCTGTTCTATTAAGTAACAGTGGTTTACTTTTAATATATATTTTTTAAAAATTTGCAGACATCTAGTCCTTATTTTTGGTGTTTTAAAAAAGTTTTGATATGGGAAGCTAGAATGTACTTGGTCCTTGCATAGGTACGCAACGGCTTTCTATTGAATCTCCCTGCAGAAGGGCCAGGCACAATTGCACTCCTGGTACTCCAAGGGGGTGCACACAGGACAGAGAGGGCCGAAGAGAAGATGGGACAATGCAGTAGCCTCAAATCTGATCATAAGCAGCTTGAAGAGGCACCACGCAAATCTAAAGGGTGGTTCAGTAGGTGGTGTACTGACCCCATGGGACCATAGAATCATAGAAGATAAGGAAGAGATCTCAGGAGGTCATCTAGTCCAACCCCCTGCTCAAAGCAGGACCAACCCCAACTAAATCATCCCAGCCAGGGATTTATCAAGCCGGGCCTTAAAAACCTCCCATTAGGTAACCCATTCCAGTGCTTCACCACCCTCCTAGTGAAATAGTTTCCCCTAATATCCAACGTAGACCTCCCCCACTGCAACTTGACACCCTGCTCCTTGTTCTGTCATCTGCCATCACTGAGAACAGCCTAGCTCCGTCCTCTTTGGAACCCCCCCTTCACGTAATTGAATGCTACCATCAAATCCCCCCTCACTCTTCTCTTCTGCATACTTAATAAGCCCAGTTCCCTCAGCCTCTCCTCATAAGTCATGTGCCCCAGCCCCCTAATAATTTTTGTTGCCCTCTGCTGGACTCTCTCCAATTTGTCCACATCCTTTCTGTAGTGGGGGGCCCAAAACTGGACGCAATATTCCAGATGTGGCGTCACCAGTGCCAAATAGCGGTGAATAAGCACTTCCCTCGATCTGCTGGCAATGCTCCTACTAATGCAGTCCAATATGCCATTAGCCTTCTTGGCAACAAGGGCACACTGTTGACTCATATCCAGCTTCTCATCCACTGTAATCCCCAGGTCCTTTTCTGCAGAATGCCACGTAGCCAGTCACTCCCCAGCTAGTAGCAGTGCATGGAATTCTTCCATCCTAAGTGCAGGACTCTGCACTTCTCCTTGTTGAACCTCCTGATTTCTTTTGGCCCAATCCTCCAATTTGTGTAGGTCACTCAGGACCCTATCCCTACCCTCCAGCACATCTACCTCTCCCCCCCAGCTTAGTGTTATCCGCGAACTTGCTGAGGGTGCAATCCATCCCATCATCCGGATCATTAATGAAGATGTTGAACAAAACCGGCCCCAGGACCGATCCCCGGGGCACTCCGCTTGATGCCGGCTGCCAACTAGACATCGAGCCGTTGATCACTACCCATTGAGCCTGACGATCTAGCCAGCCTTCTATCCACTTTATAGTCCATTCATCCAATCCATCCTTCTTTAACTTGCTGGCAAGAATACTGTGGGAGACTGTATCAAAAGCTTTGCTAAAGTCAAGATATATCATGTCCACCACTTTCCCCATATCCACAGAGCCAGTTATCTCATCATAGAAGGCAATCAGGTTGTTCAGGCATGACTTGCCCTTGGTGAATCCATGTTGACTGTTCCTGATCACCTTCCTCTCCTCCAAGTGCTTTAAAATGGATTCCTTGAGGACCTGCTCCATAATTTTTCCAGGGACTGAGGTGAGACTGACAGGTCTGTAGTTCCCCGGGTTCTCCTTCTTCCCTTTTTAAAAGATGGACACTATATTTGCCTTTTTCCAATCGTCCAGGACCTCCCCCGATTGCCATGAGTTTTTAAAGATAATTGCCAATGGCTCTGCAATCACATCAGCCAACTCCCTCAGCACCCTCGGATGCATTGCATCCGGCCCCATAGACTTGGGCTCATCCAGCTTTTCTGAATAGTCCTTAACCTGTTCTTTCACCACTGACGGCTGCTCACCTCCTCCCTATACTGTGTTGCCCAGGACAGCAGTGTGGGAGCTGACCTTGTCTGTGAAGACCAAGGCAAAAAAAAGCATTGAGTACTTCAGCTTTTTCCACATCATCTGTCACTAGGTTGCCTCCCACATTCAGTAAGGGTTCCACACTTTCTCTGACCTTCTTGAGGCTAATATACTTGTAGAAACCCTTCTTATTACCCTTCACATCCCTTGCTAGCTGCAACTCCAATTGTGCTTTGGCCTTCCTGATTACACCCCTGCATGCTCGAGCAATATTTTTATACTCCTCTCTAGGCATCTGTCCAAGTTTCCATTTCTTGTAAGCTTCCTTTTTCTGTTAAAGCTCACCAAAGATTTCTCTGTTAAGCCAAGCTGATCGCCTGCCATATTTGCTATTCTTTCTGCACATCGGGATGGTTTGTTCCTGCACCCTCAATAAAGCTTCTTTAAAATACAGCCAGCTCGCCTGGACTCCTTTCCCCCTCATATTAGCCTCAGTGATGAGCTGCCAAAATCTTAACAACCGGTTCCCTCCTCACCCCACAAGGGGGTTGTGGCCCGCTCCCGCCCCCCCGGGACCCCTGCCCCATCCACCCCCCTTCCCTGTCCCCTGACTGCCTCCCACCGCCCCATCCAACCCCTCCTCTCATTCCTGATGGCCCGCCGGGACCCCTGCCCCATCCAACCACCTGTTCTCCCTGTCCCCTGACCACTCCTGGAACCCCTGCTCCTGACTGCCCCCCCATCCAACCTCCCCCTCCTTCCTGACGGACCCCCCGGGACCCTTGCCCCCATTCAACCCCCCTGTTCCCCGCCCTCTGACCGCCCCGAGGCGGGGGCGCAGGCTCTGGGCCGGAGTTTGGGTGCAGGGTGCAGGCTCTGGGCTGGGGCAGGGCTTCTGGGTGCAGGAGGGGGTGAGGGGTGAAGGCTCTGGGACAGAGTTTGGGTGCAGGACGGGGGGGGGGGGAAGGGAGTGGGGGTACAGGCTCTGGGATGGGGTTTGGGTGCTGGGTGCAGGCTCTGGGCTGGGGCACGGGGTGGGGTGCAGGATGGGTGGAGGGGTGCAGCGTCCCCACTACACATCACTCCCCGAACTACACAATGCTCTGGGGCGGGGGAAGGCAGAGGCGGGGCCGGGGGGAGACATCCTCGTGGGGCCGGGGGCCCTTACAGGGCCCGGGGCAAATTGCCCCACTTGCCCCCCCCCCGGGTGGCCGCTGGAGCTCGCAGCCCCCCCCTTATCTTGTTGGCTACTCAAAGCAGCAGGAGGACAGTCTGGAGCTCAGCTGAGCTGCTGGCAGCTGACCACGCTGCGGCTCTGCAGTGGGGGGCCGGGAGGAGACATCCTCGTGGGGCTGGGGCCCCTGCAGTGCAGGGCCCGGGGCAAATTGCCCCACTTGCCCCCCTCGGGCGGCCACTGGAGCTCGCAGCCCCCCCCTTACCTTGCCGGCCGCTCAAGGCAGCGGGAGGACTCCGGAGCTCAGCTGAGCTGCCCAGCTGCCGGGGGCTGACCAGACCACGTTGGGGCTCTGCGGGTGGGGGGGAGCGGGGAATCCTGGGAGCTCAGGTGGGGGACAGGACGGTCCCGCGGGCCACATCCAGCCCGCGGACCGGAGTTATTTGTCCACCCGCCCAGCTCTCCACCGGCATCTAATTTTAGCAACCGGATCGCGCGAACCGGTGCGAACCGGCTCCAGCTCACCACCAGGTGATTCTGCCCATCTGTTCCCTGAGGGAGTCAAAGTCTGCTTTTCTGAAGTCCAGGGTCCGTATTCTGCTGCTCTCCTTTCTTCCTTTTGTCAGGATCCTGAACTCGACTATCTCATGGTCACTGCTGCCCCGGTTGCCACCCACTTCTACTTCCCCTACCAATTCCCAGGGGTGTTCTGGGAGAGATTTTGCCATTGACTTCAATGAAACAGGATTGAACCATTGATTCCAAGAGTGTTAACAAGGTAGGGAGTGATCACATTTACATTGATGGTGATGGAGAATTTCCCATTTATTACAGTAGGAAGAGGGTTAGGCCGTACCTTTTTGACTTTCATTAGTTTTACATACATATGCAATCTAAGGGATTGCCCCAGTAGCGGCACCAGCTCTGCCGGCGCCCTAGGCGGCGGAAGGTCCCGCCCCCGAAATCCCGCCCCCAACAGCGGCGGCGGAAGGTCCCGCCCCCAAATTTCTACGGGCGGCGGGGGCGCATGCGCCCCCAAAATAGTAGCGCCCTAGGCGACCGCCTAGGTCGCCTAATGGAAGCGCCGGCCCTGGATTGCCCATGCGGAGACTTAGGATGTGAATGTACAGCACACTAGCCTGCTGCGCACTAAGGGCTTTGTCCAACAGTAGTAGGTCAAAGCACTTTACCTGCATTAAAAGTTTCATAAAGCGCTTTACCTACTGCTTGTTGGACAAGCCCTTAGAGAGGCTCATGTCAATAGCACCTACTCAAGCACCCAAAAATTGCAAGTCAGGACCCAAAAAATCATGAGATTTAAAAAAAAGGATTTTGGATCTTTTCATTTGCCTTCAGGTTTTTGAGCCCATAGGGTTCACATTTTCCAGGTTCTCTTTATCACCCTGAGAACCACACACTTTTAAAAATGAAAGCTGAGATTGTCATGTAACCACATGATTCCAGCAGTTGGGGCTTTAAAAAAAACCCAACCCAAATATCATTAAACTTATGATAAAACTGTGAAAGTTGGCAACACTGTCTTTGGCTTAATAGAAAAAACGTGTGTTCTGTTAACAGTTTAATCTGAAGAAATCAGGAAAAAGAACAAAGTAGTACACTTTCTACATTTCTAATTTAGGCCCAAAGAAGCCTTTGTTAATGACCCTGAAGCATCTCTTCTGCATACAATTTGCTTTGGTTCAGGAAAGCTGTTTTCAATTAAAGATATTTATAAAGAAAATTATTTTCTGGCATTGTTTACATGCCAGCACTGAGTTGTTATAAAAATAACAAAATTGTAAAGGGACAATGCAGCAGGCAATTTCCAGAGCACATCTCCTTCTGACAACAGCTGCTGTGTACTGCCGTAGATTATTATCCAAGTATTTACAGACTTGGGTATGATTCTGATCTCACTGACATCAGTGGAATTAAAAGTGTGGGAAACTTGTGACTGTAAACTCAGGTCCTAAATTTCTGAACTCCTTACTCAGGCAAAACTTCCACTGTCTTCAAGGATTGCCCTTAAATAACAGAGTAACTTTTCAGGCTGGCATAAGGCTGAACAAGTAGAAGTGGAGAGGCAGCACCGAGGGTTGAATAAAGTGCAGTAATAATATACAAGAGCCTCTTGCAAGATAATAAGAAACCAGTTAGTTATCTTATGAGAGGTGATTTTTGCAAGGGTAGCAAGTTAGCCCTCACTCCCAAAGGGATGTGTGTTAAAGTAGGCCTTGGTGTATACACACCCTGGATTTGAACTAATTTAGTGGAGGAGTTCCATCTGGAAATCCCCAGGAAATAAATACTATTTACTGACGCACAGTTGCACAAGAAGCAAGACTCTGTAGGTGATCAGATTAGTTTTCAGGAGACTACCAAGTGGTTTTCCAGAAGATAGCTCATGAATAGAATTAGGAGAACAATGAACTTGGATCAAGGGTTAAATAGAAATAAAAAAAAAAAATCTGAATACAAACTACAACAAATTAAGAGCATTTAACATTTAGGCAACATGTGGCCATTCAGTCCTCTGTATTCTCTGTGGATAGTTGGAATTAAGATAGCTCATACTGGACTCATTGGCTAGGCTGATAGTTATCATCCAACAAAACTGCAGGTGAGTGCAGAGGGAGCAGTTAACTCATTACAAATGTAGTTTCTAGCTTAGGCAGCTCCTAAAGGAGACCCTTTCTTCTGTGGTCCAGAGTTTCTCATGTTGTTAGTTGCTGATGGGGGTTCCATAACCCAGGCAGTATTTCAAGGAATCTGACTTAATGCAATTGATACACACACGGTTGCTTTAATGGCATAGTGAAGAGTGAAAGAGGCCTCATTGCACTGGAGCTGACACTATCTTTTCTCCCCAGATCCCTCAACAGACTGATCTCCCAGTCTAGAAGCTGCTCCATAAGATAGATCACTGGAAAAAACCTTCCATACCCTTAATTCTATGTGTCTCAACACCAGAAACCTCTCTAGCAAAGAAAGGTAAGTAATACTTCAGGGGCTCCCTTGGAGTTTCTGGTCCCCTGGTGTATTTAGATACCATTATTACTTTGGGATGTGGTAGTATTCTGAGGAAATCAGGGGGCTATTTATAAATCACTCAGAACAGTCAGCTTTGATTTCCAACACCTGTTGTAGTGACCAGCCTTGCCTTTGAGAGCCTTATATAAAGCATATGATCTGCTTGTGAAAGTCTTAGCAAACTGTTCAAGGTAGTGGGAGTTTTGTCAGAGAAATAGCAAATGATAACTGTTAAAACATTGACATGAGCTGGGGATCACTGAGATACAGGTATAGTTGCAAGAAGAAATTGTGTGGAGCCTAGTCCTTTAGCCAGAGTCTTGCTTGTATAAAGAGTCCAGGAGCAAACCCATCAAATGTTGTGGTGGAACTGCCCGCTAATCTAATGAGGCTATATCAGCTAATTATGAATAAGAAACTGCTCTAGCTGAATGAGTTGAAGGAAAAAATGTACATAGAGCAAAGTTTCAAATTAAACTAAATTGCTGCCACCTAAATGTTGTTTGAATGTAGATGCACCTAATTCTGAACATCACTCAAGGTTTTTGTAGGTGAAAAACTTAGCGGTGTCCATTGTGAGCTGTTAGAAGCTTATTAAAGTTTGAGGTTTAGAAGATGAGTGTTTTCACAAATGTTCTTAGCGTGAGGTGTCAGGGCTGGGCAAATACTGTATGCAGGTTTGCATTTTTAGGTGATCCCAGTTAAATAGATATGGGAAAAGTCAAACCTATTGTCTATTTTATGAGATCTTGAAATTATTTGAAGCTAGTTATTCTGTGATGTACTTTGCTGCTCATTGTAAAATAGTAAGTGTGTGTGAGAGTGTTTGTGAAACAGCAGTGTCCTCTGTGGTGCCGGGACTTCATTTTATTTGTCTGTCTGCAGAGAAACATCCAAGGGAAAAAGTGAATAGAAACAACTATCCACAGTGTGTGCTAATAAACAGGGGATTTTACTGATCTTTGGCTAGGAATGAGTTAAGCCGGTGGGAGATGTTACCTAGGGTTCTTTCAACTCAAAGCTCTTGGTAACTTTTACTCTGTGCGAGGAGGTGTCAGGAAATAAATCAGGGGAGACACGGCCGTCCGCCCGATAGATGGCTGGCACACACAGGACAACACCAGAGTGCTTTCACTTAAAGCTAAACTTTACTTAGACTCAAGCACTTACACACGTCCGCAACAAGATTAGTAAAACACCCCCAACCCTTGATAATTACCAAAGCTGAGTGTGGCTCTCGAGTGGCAGAGTGGCAGCCCGTCTGCTGGTGGGGAACACAAGATGCATCCAGAGGGAGAGACCAGTCCCGAAGAGTCCCATCTCAAGCTTTTCTCCCTTATTTATACATTAGTAATAGAATGACATGTCCCTTAAAGAAAACTTGTTAAGTAAGCAGTTCCAATGGGCAAGCAAGAGGCTCTTTCTGATTATTGATTAACCAGGGGTGGGTTTTTCCAGAGCCTGTAGCCTTGAGACCCCAATAGACATTCCTGAGGGTACATCCTGATCTTTTAAAATGCATGTGTCAGCAACTTCAACACAATTCTTATCAGGAAGGATGCGGGGTCAGCTGCCCTTTCTGAGGCACCCAAAACCCCCTCCCCTCCTGCCTTGGTCAAGCTGAGTCTTGCTTTTAACAGCTTGCTGACTAGGTTGCTTTTTAACAATAAGCCCTAGTGGTTTTAGGCACTTTACTGGCTTGCCAAAATCTCCCCGTACAGGAGAGAGTTCACACATGAAATTAGACTGACTTTAGCCTAAGTGGCTTACGCTGACTGGGCCTCCAGCACCTATTTCTCAGGCTGGCCTTTGCAATCCAGCATAAGCCTAACAGCTTCTGTATCTCTGGTGCATCAATGCATTACAGGTCTGTCGCATCTTAGGCGCATTTAACATGTGCGATTTCAGTTTTACGCGGTCGGCAAAAACAAAAACAAAACAAAAAAAAGAGAAAAACAACAATTTAAATACTGTTTCTGTAGTGCGGGCGATTCCGCCTGCCATTACACTCAATGGAATTTTGACTACACGCAATTTTCGCTTTAGGCGCTGACTGCGGAACGTAACCCCAGCGTAAAATGAGACAGAGCTGTATATCCTGTTGGGGGGAAATTCATCCCTGTGCAGAGAGCTAAACTTAGACTTAAATGATGCCCAGACTAAGTGCTTGCACTCTGTGCTGGGGTGAATTTCACCCTACAGGTAACAACTTAATCTCTAGTTTGATATTGCTTTCTCTTGTTTCCAGTGTTTTACATCTAACAGGACTGGCATTTGGCCAATGTGTGTCAGAGAACAGGTTAATAATAACATAAGGCTGTTCTGGGCAACAAAACCAAAGCAGGGGGGCGTTAACAACCTGAAATAAAGGGGATGGAAGCCTGCCCTCAACCAATGAGATCTGAGGCACCTACCCAGGTGGGCTGCAGCTGTTACTGCTGGGTATGCGCAGATGTATATAGGTTGCTTCCAGCTACTTCTCCACTACACAAAGGTGTAAGCCAGTCCCTGTAGAATCTGTCCCTGGAGCTATCAACCCTTAGCTGTCCAGATTGCAACCCTACTTCCACACTCAGTGAGGAACACCATGGTACTCTGTACCATGGACTACAGCAGTTCTTCAGAGCTTGTCCTCCCTCCCACGAAGTCTAATTGTGGCATTTCTGCTGCATTTTGGACCAGAGCACAGACTGAAAAGGCAGACATGAACCCAGCAGAATCTCCTGTGCTCTTGCTTTAGAGTCTTGCAAAGTTCAGGCTGTGCTGGCCAAGAGGAATTGCAAGGTGAGAACAGAAGAGATTGGGGGAGAGAGATGGAGAGTGAATGAGGTTAGGGATTGGAGGGTGGGGGTAGGGGTGGGTGGGGAAAGGAAGGTTCCAGGCAGTGAAAGAGGAAAAGAGAGAGAGCTGGGCACATTGGAAATGGAGGCAGAGATGGGGGTTAGACAAGAAGGTGGCAGTTGCGAGAAGAGAAAGGGAGTGGGTGGGAGGAAATGAAAGAAATTGGAATACCTGTAGGAAAAAGAAATAGAGTGATGGGCTAGAAAATGGCAGAAGATGAGAAGAGAATGAGATCAAGACAATCAAATGAGAGGACAAGAGATGCTGCATCTCAAGGAGGGAAAGAAAAGGCCCAGGAATAGGAGTGAAATAACAGAGCAAGTGTCCAGCAGAGAGCTGGTCAAATATCTCAACAATTGAGTCATTGAATAACTTAATTAATGAAGAACAGCAAGGTTAGTCAAGTAATGTCTCTGAATAATATCTGACTAGTTTCATCCCAAACCACTAAGCTTGATAGCTTTTGTCAGCCATCATTTGACTGATTATTTTTCAGCAACTACGTATCTATTCTGTTTTGCTCCAGGGTATTTCCTGTGAAATATCTATGCCTTTTTTGTACTTGAGTGAATCCACAAACTCACCAACTTGATACCTGAAATGCTATACTCAAATACAATACAATAATAATGATTATTGATAATACTTAGCTCTTACATGGCCCTTTACACTTTCAAAGTGCCAAACAAACTTTAACTCTTGAATCCCAGATTGCTTTCAGTTGAGCAAAGTGATCACTGGCATGTTCCCCCATTTTAGCATGGAAAGGAACCAAAGTCCCTGAGTAAGGTGATTGTGGTAAGAACCAAGTTTCATTACTGTCTAGGTTAACCTTAGGGGGTTTCCTGTGGTGGCTGCATGTCTTTAGACATTTTCCTTAAAATAATAGCAATGATGCATCTGCTTTTTTAAAGAAGTGTATCCAATTGGAATTCCTCTAAGGCAGGAATGGGCAAAGTTTTTTGGCCCGAGGGCCACATCTGGGTATGGAAATTGTATAGCGGGCCATGAATGCTCACAAAATTGGGAGTTGCGGTGCAGGAGGGCATGAGGGCTCCGGCTGGGGATGCGGGCTCTGGGGTGGGGCTGGGGGTGCAGGAGGGTACTCCGGGCTGGGACCGAGGGGTTTGGAGGGCGGGAGGGGGATCAGGGCAGGGGGTTAGGGGCATGGGAAAGGGTCAGGGGGCGGGCTCCGGGTGGCACTTACCTCAAGCAGCTCCCAGAAACAGTGGCATGTCCCCCTATGCGGAGGCGCTGCCAGGAGACTCTGCGTGCTGCCCTGTGCGCAGGCTCAGCCCCTGCAGCACCCATTGGCTGCAATTCCCGGCCAATGGGAGCTGCAGGGGCAGCGCTTGGGTGGGGGCAGCGTGCGGAGCCCCCTGGCTGCTCCTATGTGTAGGAGCTGGAGTGGGGATGTGCTGCTGCTTCTGGGAGCCATGCGGAGTGGGGCAAGACCCTGACCCTGCTCCCTGGCTGGAGCGTCAGAGCGGGCAAGTCCTAGACCCCACTTCCCGGTGGGAGTTCGAGGGCTGACTTAAAACATCTGGAGGGCTGGATGTGGCCCCCGGGCTGTAGTTTGCCCACCTCTGCTCTAAGGGTATGTCTACATAGCAGCTGAGAGATGTGATTCCCAGCACAGGTCTACAGATTTGCATTAGCTCAGCTCGAGCTAGCATACTAAAAATAGCAGTGTGGACCTTGTGGTGCTGGTGGTGGCTCGGACTAGCTGCTCAAGTTCAGACCCAGGGGATGGGCAGGCTCAGACTCCGGCAGCCAGGGCCGGCTCCAGGCACCAGCTTAGCAAGCAGGTGCTTGGGGCAGCCACTCCGGAGAGGGGCGGCACGTCCAGTTATTTGGCGGCAATTCGGCGGAAGGTCCCTCACTCCCGCTCGGAGCGAAGGACCTCCCGCTGAATTGTCGCTGCAGATCGCGATTGCGGCGGTTTTTGTTTGTTTGTTTGGTTTTTTGGGCTGCTTGAGGCGGCAATTAACTGGAGCCACTGCCCGTTCTGCCACACTGCTATTTTTAGCATGCTAGCTTGAGCTGACATAGCACAAATCTGTCTACCCATACTGGGAATCGCACTTCCCAGCTGCAGTGTAGACATACCCTAAATTTTCCTAATTATCTCAATTATCTATGTAATAATACCCCGGATTAGAACTCTGTGATTTTTGCTGACCTGTACTCTGCAGTTTTGTGAAAAGCTTTTCTATCTCAGCTGCATTTACCAAAAAATAAAAACCAAACAAAATCTTTGTCCTTTCTTGGGTTACTTCTGTCCTTATTCAGGTAAAATTCCTGTTAAAATCAATAAAAGACTGCAGGATTTAGCCCATTGACTTCTGTGGGAGTTGCACCTGAGGGAAAACTGAGGCAAGAAGGATTTAGCACATTAAAAAGGGTTCGAGGAAGAAGTAATGATTTTTTTTTTAAGGGCTAAATTGGACTAGATAGGACTTGGACTCTGCCCATGCAAGGGAGTAAGGACAAGTAAGAACTTGCATTACACCCTGCTGCAGCATTAGTGAACAGCACATTTTCTCTTTAATAAATAGATAAATATTCACACCATCTTCTCCCGCGAGGAGACAGTTTTTTATCACCTCCACCATGGAGCAGCAGTTTCTATTTTAAATTATTCAAGTGGGTGTCTGAGTTCTGAGGCCGGTTCCCCCCACCTAAATAAGTGAAAACTAAAGCCATTGGTTACCAGGTAATGGAGTGATCTGAGGAAAACTTTGGTAGAAAGAAAATTCTTAATTCAGTGTGAATATTTTTGGAACCAAAGATGACAGATATGCTAATTTACACCTTCTGAAGATCTAGCCCTATAGCTCCTATAGGACATACAGGGCCAGATCCTCAACTGGTGTAAATTGGCATATACTGTATATAACAAATTCCTATAGGATCTATAGGGCCAGATCCTTCAGTAAAGTCAATGGAGCTATACTAATTTTCAGCTGCTGAGAATCTGGCCCATAGCATCTATAAAATACTTAAGTATAGACTATCACAATGTCTTCTGGTCACTTATATTTTCAACATAAGTGGCCTAGTCCTGCTCCCACTGAAGCTGATTGAGATTTTTCCATTAACTTCAATGGGTGTGTAGTATGGATGCCTAGGGAATATGCAAACACACTTTTGACTTAAAAACAACAAAAAAGCCAAAACAAAAATCTACCCCCCAAACCATGGTTTGACAGTCAACCCGATAACAGAGTTGTCTTGGACAACCCTGGTGCTACTTTTTATCAGCTGTATAACTTGTGTACGAGAATTAGTCTGCCTAAAAATAATTATTCTATCTTAAATGAGTCATTGTTCTAAGCACAGAGATATTGCACCTACTCAGATAAAAAAAAAAGCTATTAATATATGAAAATTAACTGAGACAAGTTAGCAACAACTGCTCTGTACTCTTAAATTCTCTAATTCAAAATAAGCTTTACAGACTGGCTTAAATAGGCCGGGATTTAAGTTGCTGGTTCCCTAATTTATTAGTCCCCTTTGAAAGTCCCAGCCATAGTCCCTTGCTGGATCTCAGTATAAATGGACATATGTCATTACATGGTTATCTCAAAATTTTAGAGAAACATATTTGAGCTCAGGAGGAGTAATACATGGATTGACTTCTTTCCATTCTCTTCTTATTCCTTCTCAACTATTTTCTTTCACTGTATTTTCCTGGGAAAATATCCCAAAGCCGATCAAGTGGCTTGGAGTGGTGTTTGGTTTATAATCACTTGCACAAGCCACTTTCATTATGCGTTTGGCCATCCTTCAACTCCAGATCAATAGCTGGATATGTGTATTATTGGAAAACTTGTAGCATTACTACATTTAAATTCTTCATTATAGATGTGCTGCCTAGATACAGCCGTTGATGGGTGCTGTGCCTTAAAGTTATCAGGGAATCATGCCCTTTGTACTCGGCACAATTAATGCATTTCCATTCCTGTACTTGCTGCAGTGCCATGGCTAAAAAGCATAGCAATAGAGGCAGAGTATACTTTAATGGTCATATAACTGTTTCAGAAATGCCTGCTCAGAGTTGCTCTTTTTAAGGTCTTAATTTTACGGTGCACATGGTTTTAAGTCCTGAACAGGAATGAGTGAGCTAACAGGTTTGGATAAAATAAGAACCTACCTGAACCTGTGACCAAACTTTGAACTGCACCTGAATCTTTGAGATCTGGAAATAGTCAATCATTCCCCCCCATAGAAATGGGGCTTGAATCAATCCCCAGATCTGAACACTCTGCCGCTTAGGTTTGGATTGAGAACTCCCTATTTTGTAGATTGGACCCAACTCTCTCTGTTTTCCATTTCATGTGTGGTTTTTCATTGGACTGGAAGTGGATGTGCTAAAGAACAGGTACCACAAGAACACTTTAATTTCTGGAAAGTCTGGGGAATTTCACACACAAGACTGTTTTTGTGACTTTTCCAATCCAATAACCAGACCAAATGGGTTAAGCTTTGAGTAGACATCCATGCTTTGGAATGTTTTGTGACCCTTTTGAGATTCGCCTGTCAATAATCCTGAGTTTACAAATCCCAATGAGAAAATAATGGACACAGATACGATTCCAGCATACAAGTGTTTGAGTTCTCTGGGAATTCTAGTGGACTTTGTACATGAGAAATGGGCCCAAGCTGCACATTAAGGATCTGAGTGCAACTTTCCTAAAGTTTGAGGGTATTCTGATCTGGGAGTGTAGTTCAGCCCAAAATAATAATATATGGAGATATACCTATCTCATAGAGCTGGAAGGGACCCCGAAGGGTCATTGAGTCCAGCCCCCTACCTTCACTAGCAGGACCAATTTTTGCCCCAGATCCCTAAGTGGCCCCCTCAAGGATTGAACTCACAACCCTGGATTTAGCAGGCCAATGCTCAAACCACTGAGCTATCCCTCCCCCCTCTGAAAATAGAATTCAGAGTAACAGAATTGGATCTAGATCTGGTTCTGAACATACCTGAAGTTTGGGAATTTGTCCCAGCTCATCTCTAGTTCATTGTATGTAAATGAATGCATGCAATATTTGTGACATACTACCAAGCGGGAGTAGTTAAGCTCTAACCTTACAGTTAATCAATTTTAACTAAACTTATTTCAGAAGATTTAGTATCTTTACCTCAATTAAAATAAATGCATAGCTGGTAGTACATTCCATTGGAAATTGGCTTCATCCCTAAAGCAATAAGATGTCTGCTATAATCTTCAAGTTATCTGTTAGTTTGTTATGATCGGTTTTATTTTTCTTGACTGCACATTCATCCCAATGCATTCTTTAATTTCTGCCATTCACAGTGCATTCTTATGTGAAGGTATGAGGCTTTTATACATATACCTCAACATGACTTTCCTGCAAGTAGGAATGTGTTAGTCTCTGCATGCAGTTCTAAGGAGTTTTGACCTTGATAGGTACATCTTACTGTTTTAGTATTGCTCACTTTTTTCATCTTGTTGCAACTGACAGGACACTGAAAAGTCTTAAAAAGCTAGAGTAAAATCATTGCTACAAGGATAAAATGGAACTAGAAAATCTCTTTGCATTTAGTTTGCACAAAGATAGACACACTGGAGCTGGCAGTAATTACTGGACCAAATGTGCACATTCTTAACATTTCAGGATTGATTTAATCTGAAAAGCAAATAGTAATAGGGGACAGGCTAGCTAGAGAGTAAACAATGTATCCCATGCTGATAACTGATTTAACAGGTTGTGGGATTATTTTCTAATATAGACTGTAAGCAGGTTTCATGTAGGCATTACTGTCCATTTGGCTCATCAAACGGGAAGGTCTTTAGTGTTCATTTTTAAATGGATTGAGGGTACAATTTTGTAAAGTGTATATTTCAAAAGTGACCTGGGCACTTAGGTGCCCAAGTCCCACTGACTTTTAATGAGAGATGAAAGAATACTGGAATGAACCCTAAAGAAAACATAAATCAGACAGCACAATTTTGATGAATAAATGGCTGTCTTCATGCTATTCTAAAGACTTATCCACAATTTGTAGGATCAAAAATAGTTCTTTGGATTGCCAAGGGCTTAATTGCTTAGAGCAATAACTAATGGGACTTTAGTTCCTCTTACCTCTAGCTCAAATCCAGCCCATGGTGATAGTGTTTGAAAGGCCATCTCATGTTTAATCAATAGGTTAGTGAACTTGCTTCAACTCTTGTTGGATGCATGTCCACATCACAAAACCCACCAGGCTAGTTGCCATTTTTTTCTTCCCAAGTGGTTTTGTAGCATCCCTCTTTGACAGTCTCATCAGAGGCCAAGAACTGAATAATATTTTGGGTCAAATTTTGCACTTGATCAAACTCATTGGAATCAACAGAATGTGACCCATTTTCAATGACAGAATTCTCACCCTCGAGAAGTAATTAATTTAAAAGAGGGCCGAGGCACACGGGTGTGTGGGGCAGGGATAGCCTGAAGCTTACGTACAGAACAGCCTGATTGCCATCGGGAAGCACCCTGGGGTTGAGGCTAGGTTTAAACAGGAAAAGGAAGCTAAGCAAGACAGAGAGAAGGGGCAACAGCTCTGCTAGCTGCTCTGGGTTGAAGGCCCCTGGGCCCCAGCCTGACCTAGGCCTTAAAGAACTTGGTTAAGATGTGCCTTCTCTGACCTGCTGCTTAAGGGAATGGAAGAAAGTCAGCCTGCCTCCTGGAACAAGAGAACCCCTTAGCTACGGATTTCGTTACCACTAGCGATCAGAATGGTCCTGAGCCTTACCAACTTAAGGAGCACTGCAACAGCATGGCCTGTCTAGAAGTTACAATATTGGGAATAAACTCCTGCACATCAGTATTGCAACACAGCTCTCTGTAACCCAAAGTATAACTTTATTTTTAGATACCTAGATCCAGATCCTCTCAGAGCAAGTCAAGTGGTAGGGCTCCAGCACTGTAAGTTCTGGCTCCACTGGGGGAACTTTGAGATAGTTGGTTCAGGAGAGAATAGAACCAGGCTTGTAGGAGATGTTTCTTTCTCAGATAGGAACCCTGGTGGTGGAAACTATGAAGCCCTGACTGGTTTAAGTGTGCTCCCACTAGGGCTAAAACCTTCATTCGGGGTAGCCATTGTCCCACAGGATAGGGGTGCAGAATGTTCCCTAAGTTTTAGTATCACCTCTTTTTACTAGCTCATTTTAATGTTACATATGTTTTCATATAATTATCTATTAAAATATATGTCTGAAATCTTTAATTTGTAGTTCTAAAAACAAAACAAGAACCCTCACAGATTCCTTGTGTCGCAGCCCTATGCCCTGCCATGGTGTCTGTATGGCCAATTGTCGGTCAGAAGGTCACATCGGTGTCATGTGCAGAGTCCCAGCGTATCGTGTGCAACACACTAGTGCCGTGTGACCATTCTTGACCCTTCCACCTGGTCAACTTCAGGCCATATTGGTACCGTGTGCAGACCATATTGGTGCCGTGTGCTACAGTACCGGCGTGCCGTGTGCATAACCCCAGTGTGCCGGGTGCAGCAGCTGTTACGTAGGGGGCACCAGCTCGGAATCTGGTTGGTGCAGGAGCGGGGAACCAATTGGATACTGGCTTCGAATAAAACTATGTCGCTCGCCTGAATCAGCAGGAGTGTCCGCGTGTTAGCTGGAAGGCCTGATCACCCTTTCAGCCAGGATCTCCTCCGGATTCAGCCAGGCTCGTGTCGTGTTATCTTGAGTTACAACATCTCATCATGTCTCTTGTGTGTGTGCTGCTGGTCAGCTGCGCCTGGAGTGTGGTATGTGTAGTGTAAATTTTCTAAATATTCAGGTTATTTGGCTCTCTGTTCTTTGTGCTTGGTACCAAATGCAGTTTACTTGTTGTTGTATGTCTGTTTGACCTCTGGTGTAAATTGTTCAGCTCTTTGTGGTTTTATATTACTGTTCTGAAGATATTTTTAATGAATCATTGATTTCTGCTTCCAGTCAGAGTTGTACTGTTGATTAATAGATGTGCTCCTCCCCAGCCCAAGTTGTGATTTGTTCCCCATTAATAAATAGCCACCTGTGTTTTGACCTATAATCTGCCTCTGTCTCTGCTTCCCTCCTCCACTCAATCCTTCGAACCCGTATTGGGTGCGGACACCTTGTTGTGACAGTTCAGCGTTAACCCCTCTCTCCCCCCCCAACATCAAACTCAAAATCCAGAGAACTTCAACCAGCTCTAGTACTTTCCCAGTGGTTCATTACAGCAGGAAAGATGTAGGAGCCTGTTTAGTGGCTGAGGACTAGGAGTCCTGGTTTCTCAGTTCTTTTTCTACCACTGAGTAAACTGTGAATTTAGGACAAGTTGCATGGGCATAACAAATTACCTACCTCAAAGCAGTGTTGTGATGTGTAATTAATATGAGGAAAATGCTTTGAGATCCTTAGAGGAAAGAATATAAGTGGGGAAAATAACACTTGTAATACATCGCATTATTCTTCTAGCAGAAGACAGAAAATGTATATAGATATGGTGAATATGGTTTCATTTTATTTATATAGCTGAGCTGATGAAATTTCATTTGAAATCTGTAAGCATCAAAACAAAGATCCATATGCACCTGTTTTAATATAAATTCAGTAGCTGAATCTAATCTTTTCACAAAATATAACTGTGCTTTGTGAAATGGAACTAAATGCCAATTTGCTTAATGCAGTTAGCACCATACTTAATAGTGTAATAATGCGGCTTTATGCTCTCCTCATGTTTATTTTGTCTGATTGCTCCACACTGAAAGAAACGATCAATATAGTACACCTCTACCCTGATATAACGCTGTCTTCGGGAGCCAAAAAATCTTACTGCGTTATAGGTGAAACCGCGTTATATCGAACTTGCTTTGATCCACCGGAGTGCGCAGCCCCGCCCCCCCGGAGCGCTGCTTTACCGTGTTATATCCGAATTCATGTTATATCGGGGTAGAGGTGTATTTGCTGGTATGAATTAAGATGGGAGGATTATAGATGCAGTTTTATGGAACACCACTAGGGATGGTGATTCCTCAAATAAAGAACTCTGACATTTGGGAGGGAACATCCAAACCACATGTGTTTACAATTTTTATATATTTCATAATCTAAATTAAGTGACTAAAAATGTGTCTAGAATACAGTAAATAAAAACTCAAATTAAAGGGAAGTGGGTTAACATTAATAATCAAATTAGTCTAGTTATCGGGTTGATTAAATCATATCAAATAAACCAGCCATTCCTTATAACTTCTATTTAATAATGTGAGAAGGCAGCATTCTTGTCAAGATATCAACACCCAAAATAACAGGGCATTATCAATCTCAGTGCCAATTGATATTTAGGCTCCAGCCAAATAGCTGATACAGGGAGGATCAAATCACTCCCAGGTTGAAGCTAATTTGAGGTAGCTTGCCCAGGTTAATGGTGGTTAGGTGATAGCCAATCTCTTCTGTCCCTGCCACCCCTACAATACAGGGTTACAATGAATTCCAATATACTGTAATTCAAGATGACAGATCTTGGTTTTTGAACATTGAATGTAATAAATGTAGGTGAAAATAACATGATTTCTCAGGATTAAGCATACAACTCCTAACCCATGAAATGTGTGTGATCTTTTAGATAGCAAGGACATTTAACCTAGTGCTGAGGAATGTTTAACCTTTCATATCTGAAGAACTATTCTATAGTCACTTTTCTCAAATTCTGTGAGTTCTAGCCATGCACTCACCCTCTCTACTAGCCATCTGCTGGAGTTAAAAACAAGTGCAAGGAGGCTGAGGTAGAAATGTTCTTCTACTAATAGACATTGGAAAACCAAACCAAAAAGGTTGACACTTTTGCAGGAGGTTGTTGTGACTTTTGTGGTTTCATTCAGCTTCAGGAATCAGGTATCTAGTTGAAAAAANATGGTGATTCCTCAAATTAAGAACTCTGACATTTGGGAGGGAACATCCAAACCACATGTGTTTACAATTTTTATATATTTCATAATCTAAATTAAGTGACTAAAAATGTGTCTAGAATACAGTAAATAAAAACTCAAATTAAAGGGAAGTGGGTTAACATTAATAATCAAATTAGTCTAGTTATCGGGTTGATTAAATCATATCAAATAAACCAGCCATTCCTTATAACTTCTATTTAATAATGTGAGAAGGCAGCATTCTTGTCAAGATATCAACACCCAAAATAACAGGGCATTATCAATCTCAGTGCCAATTGATATTTAGGCTCCAGCCAAATAGCTGATACAGGGAGGATCAAATCACTCCCAGGTTGAAGCTAATTTGAGGTAGCTTGCCCAGGTTAATGGTGGTTAGGTGATAGCCAATCTCTTCTGTCCCTGCCACCCCTACAATACAGGGTTACAATGAATTCCAATATACTGTAATTCAAGATGACAGATCTTGGTTTTTGAACATTGAATGTAATAAATGTAGGTGAAAATAACATGATTTCTCAGGATTAAGCATACAACTCCTAACCCATGAAATGTGTGTGATCTTTTAGATAGCAAGGACATTTAACCTAGTGCTGAGGAATGTTTAACCTTTCATATCTGAAGAACTATTCTATAGTCACTTTTCTCAAATTCTGTGAGTTCTAGCCATGCACTCACCCTCTCTACTAGCCATCTGCTGGAGTTAAAAACAAGTGCAAGGAGGCTGAGGTAGAAATGTTCTTCTACTAATAGACATTGGAAAACCAAACCAAAAAGGCTGACACTTTTGCAGGAGGTTGTTGTGACTTTTGTGGTTTCATTCAGCTTCAGGAATCAGGTATCTAGTTGAAAAAAAGATTACCCAATGCTCTTACTGGTTCCAGTATTTAATGTTGATAGAATTGCTGGCTAGAGGTTACTTGCTTGTAGAGTATCGTAGATGTTGCATGCTGTTGGACTCCCCCTGCCAGACAGGAAGGTGGAGGAAGCACTGGCCTCTTTGTTAGGTACAGTAGCAACATATAGCCAGAGACCAGCCACCAATGGCCATAGCAAGCAAACAAGCAAGTCAGCAGCAATGTTCCTTCCTTCCACTTTTTGAACATGGTGACCTGGCTGGTATTTTCTCCTTTGAAACTTCTCTTAGGAGCTTCTTGGTACATCAGAACAGAGAATTCTTCTTCTGAAGCCTTTGACATCACCCAGTGGGGTCTGATTAGGTCCCCTTCATAGAAATGAAAAATCTTCCAATCACTTCAGGCTCGGAGTGTCCACAAATCCAAAAAAAAAAAAAAAAATCATAGTCAGCAGGTTCCTGGGTATTTTGAGGTCATGGGTCAGTCCACAGACAGACATTCTTAACCACCCTAGAATGTCCTGACTCAAAAATAACACCCAAATGCAAAGCTAGCAAAAGTTATAACTGAAATGAGGCATACACCACTCAGACATGAACTCATCCAGACACGGACAGTTCCTGTTCTACAGATTCATGTACCTTCCCCTTTATATTTTGATACTCATCAACTCAATTTTGAACAGTGTTTTTTAAACACACCATCTGGGAGAAAGGTTAGATTTTAACTTTGAGTAAAAAGTCTTGTCCTCCTTAAATCACAATTCAGGCCTTCAGTTTTTATGCGCTGGCCTGTCTGCTGCAGAATGGGTTATAACTAGGCACCAAGCAGATGGAGAGGGAAGATTCCTGGCCCCAAGCATGTGGAGTGGTTGCAGATGTAAAGCCCCCACTGTGGATGTTGTGCCTCCAGCAGGGCTAAAGGATTTTTCTGCAATTTGTCCTCCAAGCCACTGAGGCTGATACAGTGCAAGGTTTTCAGGAAGTGAAGCTCCCTCTCTCCTGCTGCTGGATCCAGGGAGGCAGGCAGAGCCATGTGACATATAGAAAGTTCATCCTTCCTACACAAATTCCCACTCACTTCATGCACACTCCCACTAAAAGACTGAGTGATAACTGAATAAAATCTTTAGGGTTTGCCCATGTTGTGTATTTGGTTGTCGTGGTAGTAGAACCTTGTATTGCTATGGCAACTGAGTTAGATTATTAGGGGATAGCCCAGCCTGTCCTGGCTGGCTATGGTTAGTTCTGAGTGTGGAAATAAATGGCTGCTGCAAGGTTTACAGCTCTCTGTGTCTCCAGTGATTTCTTCCTAAAACTGTTGCCCCCAAGGATATAACAACGTGGCGACAAGCATGGGATCTCTGTGCTGCCCCAGCAACAGAAGGAAGTAGAAGTTAAGGTACAAAAACAAACAAACAAACCTTGTTTGCTGCTGGAAGGGGGTGAGAACTGGCTTGTTTGCACTGACTGTGCAAACTGAAATTAAAATCATGACTACACTTACAGGGCCACTGGAACCTTTTGAGGAGACTATAGGGCAATGGCCTGTATATACGGAGCGTTTTGAGCTTTTTGTTATTGTAAATGACATTACAGAAGAGAAGAAGGTGCCAATATTCTTAAGTGTTGTAGGGGCTAAGACCTACTCCCTGCTACGCAGCTTACTGCACCCTGTTAAGCCAGAGACTAAATCTTACAGTGACATTGTGGAAATCCTGGGGTCCCATTTTTCTCCAAAACCACTGGTAATTGCTGAAAGATATAGGTTCCACAAAAGAGACCAGAAAGATGACGAAACAGTTGTACAATTTGTAGCAACTTTGAGAGAGCTTGCAGAACACTGTGAATTTAAGGAGATGTTAAATGATGCCCTACGTGATGGGTTAGTGTGTGCAGCGCCAGCTCCAGGGTTTTTGCCGCCCCAGGCAGCCAAAAAAAAAAAAAAAAAGCCGCGATCGCGATCTGCAGCAGCAATTCAGCAGGAGGTCCTTCGCTCCGAGCGGGAGTGAGGGACCCTCCGCCGAATTGCCGCCGAATACCTGGACGTGCCGCCCCTCTCCCGAGGGGCCGCCCCAAGCACCTGCTTGTTAAGCTGGTGCCTGGAGCCGGCCCTGAGTGTGTGGCCTGCACAGTGAAGCTATACGGAAGCGCCTATTGACAGAGGCTCAGCTTACCTTACAGAAGGCCATTGATATTGCTGTCTCCATGGAACTGGCTGCAAAGGAGGCACAATCCATCGGTGCATCCCCCAGGGTGCATAAGGTGTCACAAGAACCTACCCACAAAACTTATGGGGAGTCAGGAATGTTACCGCTGTGGTAAGCCGGGTCACCCTGCATCAGAATGCTGGTGTAAGAACCTGGTGTGTCGACACTGTGGCAAAAAGAGACACATTGCGTGTGCCTGTAAACAAAAGAAAAAGAGGCCTGTGGCCTGGCTGACCAAAAAGGGAAATCTGCATACCCTAGAGCAGACCCAGGATGGCCAAGGAGACACCTCCTCACAAGAAGAAGAGCCACTTCACATTTTCTCTTTGGCAGTGGGCTCACATGAATACTGGGTAACCCCGTTGTTGGATGGCAAACCTATACGCATGGAACTGGACACCGGTGCAGCCGTTTCGCTGGTCTCAGAGACTGTGTACAAAGAAAAGCTACAGCATCTTCCGCTTAAAGCAACAAAAACAGTGCTGAAGACATATACGGGAGAAGCTGTGCCCATGTTGGGCACTACTGATGTTAAGGTGGAGCTCAATGGACAGACTGCTAAATTGCCACTGTTTGTGGTGAGAGGTAATTACCCAGCCTTAATGGGTAGGTCTTGGTTTAGGGAGNGAGTCAAGCGTATTTACAGATGCATGTCGATGAAAAGTCCCAAGAGCTGTTGACTATTGTGACGCATAAGGGGCTTTATCGATACTGTTGCCTACCCTTCGGAATAACATCTGCTCCCGCCCTGTTCCAGAGGGCCATGGACCAGATCTTGTATGGTTTGCCAGGAGTCCAGTGCTATCTGGATGACATCCTGTTTACTGGAAGGAATGAGGAGGATCACCTAAAGAATTTAGAAGCTACCCTACAAAGACTGGAAGAGTACGGACTGCGAGTCCGCAAAGACAAGTATGAATTCTTCCAGCCCTCTGTTGAATATTTGGGACACATCATTGATGCTACAGGTCTTCGTAAGCCCCTGCCAAAGTTAAGGCTATTGTGGAGGCTCCCCCTCCTCGAAATGTTAGCCAGCTTCGCTCGTTTCTAGGACTATTGAACTATTATGGAAAGTTCATCTCACAGTTAGCCACACTGCTAAAACCACTTCACGAACTCCTTGGGCAGAACAAAGCCTGGAAGTGGACTGAAGCCTGTGATGTTGCATTTAACAAAGCTAAGGATGCATTGCTAAATTCTGAAGTTCTGACGCACTTTGATCCATCCTTACCCCTACAGTTGGCCTGCGATGCGTCCCCTTATGGAGTGGGAGCAGTCGTGTCACACATTATGCCTTTGGGAGAAGAGAGACCTATTGCTTTTGCTTCACGCACTCTAAGCAAAGCAGAAACTAACTATGCCCAAATCGAACGTGAGGCATTGGGAATCGTTTTCGGAATTCGGAAGTTTCATCAGTACCTGTTCGGACGGAAGTTTACTCTTCTCACAGACCATCGACCCCTGACTTCAATTTTTGGACCCCACACCGGCATTCCTCCATTAGCTGCTAGTCGTATGCAACGGTGGGCACTGTTGCTTTCCGCGCACACATATGACATCAAATATCGGAAATCCACTCTGCACGGCAATGCGGATGGTCTCTCAAGGCTGCCTTTGCCAGTCAACCGTCGAGATAGTGCCCAGAAGGAAATCTTTTACTTTGAACAGGTAGAGAATACACCCATCACCGCTACTCAGGTAAAGAAGGCAACTCGAGTTGACCCAGTATTGTCCAAAGTTATGGACCTGGTGNTTCAATTTTTGGACCGCACACCGGCATTCCTCCATTAGCCGCTAGTCGTATGCAACGGTGGGCACTGTTGCTTTCCGCGCACACATATGACATCAAATATCGGAAATCCACTCTGCACGGCAATGCGGATGGTCTCTCAAGGCTGCCTTTGCCAGTCAACCGTCGAGATAGTGCCCAGAAGGAAATCTTTTACTTTGAACAGGTAGAGAATACNTCGCTCAAACGGGACCTGTTTCCTACACTGCGGAGGATCTCATCTGGTGGTGACATGTAGATCAGTTGCTGCCAGTTCATACCAGTCCTCAGGACACATCTTCAGTTGAGTTGCCTGACTTCACCACCTCTGGTGAGACACCGAATCGAGAGTCACCTGTTCCTGACTTTCCCCCTCCATTACTGCCAGCGGCAGAGATACCCCTCTGCCCAGCACAAGCTGGTACCCCATCCTCACCCATTCGCCCTACGAACCCTGAGCCCATTGTCAGGCCCGCGCCCAAGACACTTTCGGGTGCAACAATACCAGAAGTCTGCCGTAATCCACCTAGAGACAGAAGGCCTCCTCGTCGGCTGGATCTTTAGCTAGGGCGAACCCACGGTTTCGGGGCAAAATAATCCCCGAGGTTTAGCCGGGAATGGAGGCAGTCTACCCTCCTTCTCTAGTTTAGTGTTTGTTTTATTTAGGGGACATTCTTATTAAGGGGGGAGGGATATGTTGTGTATTTGGTTGTCGTGGTAGTAGAACCTTGTGTTGCTATGGCAACTGAGTTAGATTATTAGGGGATAGCCCAGCCTGTCCTGGCTGGCTGTGGTTAGTTCTGAGTGTGGAAATAAATGGCTGCTGCAAGGTTTACAGCTCTCTGTGTCTCCAGTGATTTCTTCCTAAAACTGTTGCCCCCAAGGATATAACAGCCCATTGTATTTGAGCTCCAATATATCAATAGAGAGTATGTTAATACTGAAAGTGCTCCTGTTGCATGTATACATTTTCTGTGTGTGTCATCTGCCGGAGTGTGATCACAATACAGTGCCCACTCTTAAATCTTTTCAATTGCCATTGTAATTAAACATTTAATTACAATGTAAGTAAATAAACAAAAGATGGTAAATATGTGAATAACATCCTCTAGTTTTATAAAAGCACCTTTTAAGGGGACTGCAGTGCATGGTATGTATTTTCTTACTAATAAATGTCAATGCTGCACATACTTTTTCAAAAAGTCAATTATTAAGTCAATTTGTCTTAATAATATGAAGCTGATACAAACTAAAAGGCACAATCAAAAGTCTCCATTTTAAAAGACCAACTTTAAAACTGAAAGATAAGTTGTCACAGGGTCACTCACCAACTGGTGCCTACTAATTGGCGTTTCGGGAATTAGCTCAGTCCCAGCAGGGGTGCCCTTGGATGGTGGTGGCTCTCCTGTCCTCGCCTCCGCCTGCACACCCGTTACGGCTCCTTTCTCTCGGCATCTGGTTCGTGGCACAGCCCTCTGGCCACGTCACCATCCGGTTTCCCCTCCTTCTGGGGGACTCCTGTAAGGTGGGCGGGGAGCCCGAAAGCATCACTACTTTGGTCAGGTGTGTCAGGGAACTAGCTTGGCTGTGCAGCAAACAGTCAGTAGCTCAGGCCCTCAGGCAGGAGCTGAGCAAACAGGTTCAATATTAGCAAGCCCAGGTCATGGGTCAGGGCGGGGCAACAAACAGTCAGTAGCTCAGGCCCTCATGCAAGAGCTGAGCAAACGGTTGAACAGCAAACCACAGGTTCCTGGCTTTGAGCAGCCGGGGAGAGGGGGAGACTGCCACCCGCGAGGTGGGTGGCAGGGGGGACGCAGGCCCACCTACTCCACTGCGTCCCAGCCCGGGGCCCTAGCAGCGGCAGAAGACCCACTGCTGTGTCAGTGGGGATCCTGACCGCAACACACTGACATTGGCTCTGGCAGTGTTGCAGCCAGACTAGGGTCGGCTGTACCTGGGCTACTTCCTACCCCCCCCTCTAGAGATACCAGGGTCCGGACGGCGTCCTCCATGGGGTCACACACCATGGGCTCCTCAGGGTAGCTGGCGAGCGGTTGGTTTGGCAGCTCCTCGGGGTAACTGGAAAACGGTAGGCCTGGCAGTTCCTCAGGGTAATGGGCGAGCGGTAGGCTTGGCAGCATCTCTGGGCTCGAGCTAGCATCAGGCATTGGCTGGTCTGGCCAGTTCTCGGGTCGGCCGCCGATCGCCGTGGTCTCCCCACTGGGAGCTACGCCACAGGCGTCTGATCTTTCTGGTGGCTGAGTTTCAAGTGAGCTCTGGGGTCGGGCTTTTATACTTCCTGTCCTGCGCCTTGACCTCTGAGGAGTGGGCGCAGGGTTTGCTGGCTCCGCCCACTTTGGTGTCCAGAGAGGCTCGTCCCCCTCCGGGGCAGGGGGGAGCCAGACCGCATCACTACAGCCCCCCCCCCCTTTAAGTCTGGCTCCTGCTCGTCGGGGCCAGACTCTTCCATACCTCCCAGGCAGGACAGGAAGTTAGTATTAGCGTGGTCCTTGCCTGCCCTATGGCGAACCGTAAAGGCATAGGGCTGGAACGCCAGGTACCACCGCTATATTCTCATATTATTGTCTTTCATTTTATTCATCCACTGAAGCGGGGCGTGGTCGGTGACTAGGGTGAACGGGGCTCCAAGAAGGTAATAACGTAGGGCATCACAAGCCCATTTCACTGCCAGGGCCTCCTTATCCACCACCGCGTAGTTCTTCTCCCGCGGAAACAATTTCCGGCTGATATATAAGACCGGATGGTCTTCCCCATCTATCTCTTGGGACAGGACGGCGCCCAGTCCTACCTCTGAGGCGTCCATTTGGAGGACGAAGTCCCAGTTGAAATTTGGGCTGTAGAGGACCCGTTCACGGCAGAGACTTGTTTTGAGTTCCTGAAAGGTGTCTTCGCATTCCTGGGTCCAAACCACACATTGAGGGCTGTCCTTGGTTAAAAGGCCGGTCAACGGGGAGGCGATAGATGCAAAATGGGGAATGAAACGCCGATAATAGCAGGTGAGCCCCAAGAATTGTCGCACCTGACGCTTTGTGGTGGGAGGCGGGCAGGCCGCCAGGGCCTGGACCTTTCCCACGAGGGGCTTCACTTGTCCGTTCCCTATAGGGTAGCCCAGATAAGTAGTCTCTTGCCATCCAATGCGGCATTTTTTTGGGTGGGCTGTCAACCCGGCTGCCCGCAGGGATCTCAGGACTGCAGCTACCCTTACCAAATGATCCTCCCAGTGGCGGCTGTAGACAACCACGATCTGCCACATGCGGTGTGGCAAGGGCCTGGTCGTTTCTCGGATCACTATCCCAGGTTCTGTCTGAATGGTATGATAAACCAGGGTTGTGTAACCCGGCTGGCCGGTGAAGGTTCATGGGAATGCCTGCAGGAGGCACCGGGCTTGCTTGCGTTGTTCGTCTGTGAGGGTCTCTGCAAGCTGGGGCCCCTCGGTGTCTTGGGTTAGGGCGGCATGGGGGCCCAGTTCTGGCTCTGGCGGGTAAGGGTTAATTAATAAGCCCTCGCGCTCCCGCCATGGCTTCAGGAGGTTGACATGGTACCGCTGGGTTTTCTTACGTCGGTCCAGTTGGTTGACCTCATAGGTGATGGGCCCCACCTTCCGGATCACCTCGTAGGGGCCCTGCCAGTGGGCCAGTAGCTTGGACTCGCTCGAGGGCAGGAGAAGCAGGACCCGGTCCCCAGGTTTAAAGTTGCGGCTCTGCGTGTCTCGGTTATAGGTTCGTGCTTGAGCCTCCTGGGCGACCCTTAAGTTTTCCCGGGCGAGCGCCCCAGCCTGAGTGAGGTGTTCCTGGAGCTGGAGAACATACTTCAAGAGGCCCTGCGTTGGTGATGGAGCTTGTTCCCAGTTTTCGCGCATCAGGTCGAGCAACCCCCTGGGCGGCGGCCATACAACAACTCAAAAGGGGAAAACTTTGTAGAGGCCTTGGCGATCCAGGAGGTGCCCCGAAGGAAAGGCGGGAGTAGCTGGTCCCATTGGCGTAGTTCTTCTGGGGGGAATTTGCGCAACATGTCTTTTAGAGTACGGTTGAACCGTTCAACCAAACCGTCGGTTTGTGGATGGTAGATAGAGGTGCACAACTGCTTCATCCCCAGGAGCCTACACACCTGCTGCAGCAGTTGGGAGGTAAAGTTGGTGCCCTGATCCATGAGAATCTCCTGGGGCAGGCCTACATGAGCAAAGACCTTCACAAGCTCGCCCGCAATGGTTCGGGCGGTGATGCTCCGCAGCGGTACTGCCTCCAGGAAACGGGTAGCATAATCTACTAGGACCAACACGTATTGAAATCCCGCAGCGCTTTTCGGGAAGGGCCCCACCAGGTCCATGGCCACGCGTTCGAAGGGCGTTTCGATTATGGGCATGGGTGTCCGCGGGGGTGTGGCTAGCTGGCACTCTGGGCAGGAGTTACAATAGTTCCTTACTTCCTGATGCACTCTGGGCCAGAAGAAGCGTGTCAGTATCCGGGCTAGAGTCTTCTCATAGCCCAAGTGCCCGGCAGCAGGGATGTCGTGGGTGAGTTTCATTACTGCCCGCTGGTGACATCAAGGCACGAGTAGTTGGCTCTGGGGTTCTCCAGTGCAGGGGTCCTGTTCTACCCGATAGAGCCCATCCTGTCGCAGTTCGAAGTGTGGCCACTGCTTCACCCGGTGCAGGTCAATTATGGCTCCATCGACCGTGGCTAGTTGTTTGTAAGCATGACTGAGGGTGGGATCTGCCCTTTGGTCACGACAAAAGTCAATGTAAAGCAGGGGTTCAGCAGCAGCTTCTGGAGGGGAGTCCTCG
Source organism: Platysternon megacephalum (assembly GCA_003942145.1). Taxonomy (NCBI): domain Eukaryota; kingdom Metazoa; phylum Chordata; order Testudines; family Platysternidae; genus Platysternon; species Platysternon megacephalum. Next base: position 2,722,670 of record QXTE01000179.1, read on the forward strand.
GGCTCTTCTTCCGGTCCGTTGGGGTCTGGTGCCTCCTCCCCCTCTGACTGGGTCTCAGCGAGGCTCCCTTCCAGTACTGGGGTAGTTGCGGGCCTCTCGTTGGCATTGGAGCGGAGGACTTCTGGGAAATCTAGACAGTCCCGCCCCAGGATCACCGGGTAGGCAAGCCGAGGAGCCAGGCCAACCACCATCGATCGCATGACCCCGTCCACGGTCATTCGGACTTGGGCACTGGGGTAGGGTCGTACATCGCTGTGAATGCATTGTAGACGGATCGCCCCCAGGCATGGGTCAGCCTGGAGGCCTAGGCTTTGGCAAACCAGCGTCTGGCCACAGCCTGAGTCAATTAGGGCCAAGGTTGGGCAATCCTTGACAACCACTGGCACCGTAATCTTGGCGGCTTGTGGGCGTCGGGCGCGGGCTTCTCCCGTGCAGACCTGGCCGAAGCTGCAATCCATCTCGGTGCAGTCTCACTGCAAATGGCCATATTTCCCACAGGAAAAACAGGGTCCGATATCCGAGCGCCCAGGCCTGGACAGTGTTCCCGCCTGGCCCCTGGGGGGGGCTTCGGTTGGTCCCTCAGGCATCTGGTCGAGGTGCCGGGGCTTGTCGAACCGGGACCTCGGCAGGTTGGGGCTCCGGGCCCCGTGACGGATTTCGTGGTTCGCTCTGGGTGGCCCCCCTTTTCTCTGGGTTAGGGCGCTCCGGTCCTGGCGGGGCAGCTCGAGTGATCAGTCCCACTGGTGCTTCGGCAGCGAGGAAATCCTCCATCAGTGTGATGGCAGCAGTTAAGGTCGTAGGCCGATGGCAGAGGACCCAGGCCCTCCTCGCGATGGGAGTATATGGACGAATTGCTCCAGAATAATTTGTTCAACGAGCTCATCCGGGGTTTGCCTTTCAGGTTGTAGCCACCGCTTGGGCTACCATCTGGGGTTGGGCCCCGTAGGGTAGACCAAGCTCCGGAACCACTGTCGGAAGGTCTCCGGGTTAACGTCCAGGGCATCTAAGATTGCTCCCTTTACCCGGGTGTAGTCCCGTGCCGTGTCCGTAGACAGGCCCCGATATATGGTTTGGGTGGTCCTGGTCAGATATGGGGCCAAAATGGTAGCCCATTGGTCTTGGGCCCAGCCTGTGACTAACGCCACCCTTTCAAAAGTTACCAGAAAAGCTTCTGGGTCATCGTTGGGGCCCATCTTTGTCAACCGGATGGAAGGGGCCAGGCTGGGGGGTCTAGTGGCACCCGCAGGCTGGGGCTTCGCAGGATGGGGGCAGCAAGGTCACCAACTGCTGCAGGCATTGCTGCTGGTGGTCCCAGTTCTGGTGTCCCAGCTCCAAAATCAGCTGTTGCTGTTGGGTCCCGAGCTGCTGGATCAGCTGCTGCTGGAGCTGGGTGGCCTGCTGCTGTTGTTGGCTTTCGGCTAAGAACTTAATAAGCTTGTCCATATCCATGGTCGCTCGGGCACGCTCCACCGCAGATCCCTTCTCACAAGGATCGGGGGATCGCTGCCCACATTCTCCACCACGTGTAGGGCGGTTCGGCTGGGGCTCGTCCCCCTGCGGTGTGGCGGGGAGCCAGACCGCATCGCTACTTTGGTCAGGTGTGTCGGGCAACTAGCTTGGCTGTGCAGCAAACAGTCAGCAGCTCCGGCCCTCTGGCAGGGCCTGAGCAAACAGGTTCAATATTAGCAAGCCCAGGCCCTGGGTCAGCGCCGGGCAACAAACAGTCCGTAGCGCAGGTCCTCTGGCAGGGCCCGAGCAAACAGGTGCAATATTAGCAAGCCCAGGCCCTGGGTCAGGGCGGGGCAACAAACAGTCAGTAGCTCAGGTCCTCTGGCAGGGGCTGAGCAAACGGTTGAACAGCAAACCCCAGGCTCCTGACTCTGAGCAGCCGGGGAGAGGGGGAGACTGCCACCCGCGAGGTGGGTGGCAGGGGGGATGCAGGCCCACCCACTCCACTGCGTCCCAGCCTGGGGCCCTAGCAGCGGCAGAAGACCTGCTGCTGTGTCAGTGGGGATCCTGACCGCAACACACTGACATTGGCTCTGGCAGTGTTGCAGCCAGACTAGGGTTGGCTGCCCCCGGGCTACTTCCTACCTCCCCCTCTAGAGATACCTGGGTCCGGACGGTGTCCTCCCCGGGGTCACACACCATGGGCTCCTTCAGGGTAGCTGGTGAGCGGTTGGTTTGGCAGCTCCTTGGGGTAACTGGCAAACAGTAGACCTGGCAGTTCCTCAGGGTAATGGGTGAGCGTTAGGCTTGGCAGCGTCTCCGGGCTCGGACTAGCAACAGGCGTTGGCTGGTCTGGCCAGTCCTCGGGTCGGCCGCCGATCGCCGTGGACGTCTGGTCTCTCCAGTGGCTGAGTTTCAAGTGAGCTCTGGGGTCAGGCTTTTATACTTCCTGTCCTGCGCCTTGACCTCTGAGGGGCGGGCGCAGGGTTTGCTGGCTCCATCCACTTTGGTGTCCAGAGAGGCTCGTCCCCCTCCGGGCCGGCAGGGAGCCAGACCGCCTCGCTACACTCCTCTTAGGGTGACCTGGTGTCCAGTTTTTGACCGGAACACCCAGTCGAAAAGGAACCCTGGCAGCTCCAGTCAGCACAGCCGACCAGACTGTTAAAGGTCTGGTCAGTGGTGCTGCAGCGCCACGGCAGGCTAGTCCCTACCTGTCCTGGCACTGTGCTGTGCCTTGGAAACAGCCAGCAGGTCCAGCTCCTAGGCAGGGGAGAGGGGTGCGCATGGGGCTCTGCACGCTGCCCNAGCTCCAGTCAGCACAGCCGACCAGACTGTTAAAGGTCTGGTCAGTGGTGCTGCAGCGCCACGGCAGGCTAGTCCCTACCTGTCCTGGCACTGTGCTATGCCTTGGAAACGGCCAGCAGGTCCAGCTCCTAGGCAGGGGAGAGGGGTGCGCATGGGGCTCTGCACGCTGCCCCCACCCCGAGCACCAGCTGGAGTGTTGCTGGGGTGGTGGTGCCTGCAGGCAGAGCCTCCTTCCCCTCCACATCCTTCCCCCCACCTGGCTGCTTCCAGGGTACACTCAATGCAGAGAGCCTGCCTTAGCCCCTCCCCCCCACTGCACCGCTGACTGGGAGTCGCCTGAGGTAAGCCCACACCCCAACCCTGAACCCCAGCCCTGAGCCCCCTCATTCCCAGCCCTAGCCCAGAGCCTGCACCCCCAGCCCAGATCCCTCACATCCCAACCCCGTGCTGCAGCCCAGAGCCCCCTCCCACATCCTGAACCCCTTATCCCAGCCCTAGCCCAGAGCCCTCACCCCCAGCCCCTGCCCAGAGCCCAACCCCCGCCTCAACCCACAGCCCCCTCCCACATTCCAAATCCCTCAGCCCCACCCTCCCAACCCAGAGCCCCCTCCTGCACCCCAAACCCCTCATCCCCAGCCCCACCCCCTCCCACACCCCAGCCCCCCCCACACCCCAGCCCAGTGAAAGTGAGTGAGGGTGGGGGAGAGCAAGCCACTGAGCAAGTGGGGGATGTAGTGAATGGGGGGCAGGGCTAGGGTGTTCAGTTTTGTGCGATTAGAAAGTTGGCAACCCTAACTCCTCCAACAAGAGTCCAGGCACTCCTCACAGCGGCTTGGCAGTCCACAGCTGGGCCACTCCTTCAGCGGTTAGTGGGGGGTGCCCAGGCCCACCCACTACTCCAGGCCCCGGCCCAGGGACCCTACAAACAGTAGCTTCCTGCTGCCTCTTCCTTCCAGCCCCACCCATCTGTCTCAAGCCCCTGGGCCACTTCCCCACAGCCCCAGCACCTACGGCTCCTGCCTCTTACTCCTTCACCATCTTCCCAGGGCCTCGAGCCCGCAAGCCCTATCAGCCCTGTTCACGGTGCTAGTCTCTGCAGTCCTCTAGGAAGCCGGTCCCCTCCGTTGGGCTTCCTGCAGCATACTGCCTTGCTCTAGCCTGCAGCTTCCTTTTATATGGGCCCTGATTGCCTGGTCCAGCTGCTGCCCTAATTGGCTGCTTCCTTGCAGCCCTCCAAGCTGGGTTTTAACCCTATCAGGGCCAGTGCGGGGCAGACGCCCCATCACATAAGTAAACAATATTTGTTTTGAAGTCCTTTAGTATCAAATTTAAGGCTGATGCAAATAGTAGCTGGATTATATTATTTTCAGCCTTAATAGTTTCAAAAGCCCTGAAGTCCTGGGAAATGTAGGTCATTCTGAAAATGAATTCCTCCAGTACCAAATTCTACTCTGCTACACAATGGAGTTGCTCCAGATCTTTACTAGTGTAACTAAGAGCAGAATGTGGCCCGATAGCGGTATTGTTTTCTTGCTCATTACAATATTAAATTCCTTTCCTTCCCCAAAATTGTAATTTTAATAAAGGCTATAATTTAAGATTTAACGTTTCAATCTAGTGGAATAGTAACTGAAAGCATAAAATTAAAACTACAGGTCTGTCGCATCTTAGGCGCATTTAACATGTGTGATTTCAGCTTTATGCGGTCAGCAAAAACAAGAAAAAAAAACAAAAACAAAAAGAGAAAAATAACAATTTAAATACTGTTTCTGTTGTGCGGGCGATTCCGCCCGCCATTACACTCAATGTAATTTTGACTATACGCGGTTTTCGCTTTATGCGCTGACCGCGGAACGTAACCCCAGCATAAGAGGAGACAGACCTGTATTGGAGAATCCAGAGAGTGAACAATCTGAGTGCTATTCTTCTAATGTTAGTTTGTCCTCTCTGACTTTTGGTATTTGTATTTTGTTAATAAATAATAAAATATAAATGTAAGCCTTTAAGACATCAAATCTTAGTTCTTTCCTTCAGACCTAGGCTAGCGCGCTCTTCTCGATTTGTAGTGCCAGACCAAATTCTTCCTTGTTATTCCCGTGCAACTGTGTTGATTTCAGTGTAGTGTCACTGGTATAAATGAGGTGAATTTGGCCCACTTTCTTTCCATTGAAGACTTGTGACATAATTTCACAGTGTATTCCGGAGTAAACAGACAAACTCATGTTTGAATTTAAATGATTTAATCTCTCACTGCTTGAATCGAAAACCATTGTGTGAAATCCTGGCCTCATTGAACTCAATGGGAGCTTTGTCATGGACCTCTATAGGGCCAGAACTTCACCCATTGTATCTAATATTTTAAGTACTGATTGTGTAAATATACACACTTTATTTTATTTTTTGTAGTTTGAGATCATGAAGTAAAATGGACAATTTAAAACTTTTTTTTTTATGCACAGTACTTTTATTTGTACTTTATTTGTCAAACACCTTTTCCATATTTAAGGTCTGTTCATCTATAATGACACTAACTCATAAAATACAGTTAACAGTTTTGATCTTATGAATAGATTTAACACTAGTGAAGTAGTTACTGCACAATAGTAGACCCAATGTCATTCTGAAGGTCAATAAACTTTTCACAATACCTGATAATGAAACATCATTTAAATTCAGAGCAATAACAAGGTACAATAGCACATTCATATCTAAATCAACGAATTTGCTTACATTCACACTGCAAACTTTGAAAAGTGTTTTCACTATTTGCAGATCTTGTGGGGATGAAGGAAATCACAAGAGAAGAATATGGGCCTGATCCTGCAAATACCCTTACAAGTAGCCATATATATACCAACAGCTGGCTTGAGTAATGTTTTGGAAGATTGGGACCCAGATTAACTGTTTATGGGTCCAATCCTGTAGTCCTTTCGTAGGTACATAGCAATAGGAATAATGACTGCAGGATCAAGCCCACTATTATCGAAGCACATAGGGACAAGGCTAATTCAAAATATTTATGGAAAATAAATTTACAAGTTTCTTTACAAATAACAAAACAAAACTCTCTTCATTCGACAATATTACTTTTGTTATGTTTCTAAATTCCAGGCCCCAAACTCTCAAATAAATAAGGTATTAAAAGAATCATTGCCATTCATTTTCCAGTTATCTACAAGGTTTCATATAATCCTTTTTTAATTCAAATATAATGTATTAATTCCATTACTGAGAAAAGCTTTATCTATTAGAGAATAATGATTATTATTAAACGGAAAATTAGAAACTAAGGTACCTCTAGAAAAGTAAAGTCTGTTTCCTTTTTTTGTGTGCAGAGTGAACAGAAAGAGAATTAGTATGTAGTTTGTTCTCAAAGAAAATGAAGGCACCATGATTTTTACAAGTTTTTGTACCCGTGTAAAATATGTGGCCAGCAAAATACTGTATTTAACATTTTAAGGTATCAGGCATATCAAGGCATGTTATTGACAGAAAGATCCAAATCAGTAAATGATCAAGTTAAAGGAGACACAATCAGGGCAAAATGTTCTCCTTTTGTTTTCTAAATCTATATTCATGGAGGCATCTTAGTCTAGAATGGAGGTACTGTGATCTAGGGGAGCAGGCATGGGCATGGTAATCAAGAATTTCTCAGTTCTAATCCTGGCTCTGCAACTGAAGTGCTAAGTGGCCTTGGGCAAGACTCTTGACTTCCCTGGGCACAATTCTGATCTTAGTTGTACTAAAGTAACTCCATATGAGTCAATTTCACCGTGGGTGTGAAATTTTCATCCTAATGAAGTCAATGGCAAAACTCCAAGTGACTCAAATAGGGCCAAGAATTCACCATGTGTTTCTGTTTTCCCATCTGTGAAATGTGACTACTAGTACTTACTTTCCTCATGTGAAAATGTATTAGTTAGTGTTTGTAAAGATTCTTAAGTAACATTAATAGTACATTTAAGCGGTCCTGGGAAGGGAGATGGGATTTAAGCACCCTTTGTCTTCTATAACATGCCCATTTATATACATTGTTTCAATTTTTAAGTTAGCCTTTATAATATTAATCTCATGTGGCTTTTAAAACTATTCTCTTTTGTACTTTAATTAGAATGTCAGATTTTTGATATCCAGTTTTTAAGAAAGTTGAATAAAAATGTATTTTATGTTATAGTGAGAGAAAAATAGTCTAATCATATAACATATGTGGAACTAACAAACCAGTAGCATTTGAACTCTCATCCTTCAGTTGTAAACTCAGGTACCTGTCCAATCCACTGGCTGACACAGTGACATCAACATGTTCCTATTACATTTTTGAATGCCTGCAAAGAAAGATGTTAAAACATTTTATAGGGATTACAGAGGTAAACAATTACATTCTATACCTTCCATACAAGTCTCTATCTGCAAAATGTCATGAAAAATTAGATTTAATATTTTGTAGCTACAGCAAGAAGAAAAAAGATTAATTTCCCCACTTTTAGCTTTCTGTTTCTCCAGAGTACTCTATCAAAAACTAGAGCTGTCGATTAATCGCAGTTAACTCAAGCGAGTAACTCAAAAAATGAATTGCAATTAAAAAAATTAATAGCGATTAATCGCAGTTTTAATCACACTGTTAAACGATAGAATACCAATTGAAATGTATTAAATATTTTTGGCTGTTTTTCTACATTTTCAAATATATTGATTTCAATTACAACACAGAATACAAAGTTTACAGTGCTCACTTTATATTATTAATTATAAATATTTGCACTGTAAAATGATAAACAAAAGAAATAGTATTTTTCAATTCACCTCATTCAAGTACTGTAGTGCAATCTCTTTATCGTGAAAGTGCAACTTACAAATGGAGATTTTTTTTATTACAAAATTCTACTCAAAAACAAAACAATGTAAAACTTTGGAGCCTGCAAGTCCACTCAGTCGTACTTTTTGTTCAGCCAATCACTAAGATAAACTTTTGTAGCCGGCATTGCAAGATACTTACGTGCCAGATATGTTAAACATTGGTATGCCCCTTCGTGCTTCAGCCACCATTCCAGAGGGCATGCTTCCGTGCTGATGAAATTCATCAAAAAAATAATGCATTAATTAAATTTGTGACTGAACTCCTCGGGGGAGAATTGTATGTCTCCTGCTGTTTTAACCGCATTCTGCCATATATTTCATGTTATAGCAGTCTCGGATGATGACCTAGCAGATGTTGTTTGTTTTAAGAACACTTTCACTGCAGATTTGACAAAACACAAAGAAGGTACCAATGTGAGATTTCTAAAGATAGCTACAGCACTCGAACCAAAGTTTAAGAATCTGAAATGCCTTCCAAAATCTGAAAGGGACGAGGTGTGGAACATTCTTTCAGAAGTCTTAAAAGAGCAACATTCCAATGCAGAAACTACAGAACCTGAACCACCATTCCAGAAGACATGCATCCATGCTGATTCCCTATCTGGAATGGTGTTTGAAGCATGTAGGGACATATGAATCTTTAGTGCATCTGGCATGTAAAAACCTTGCAAAACCATCTACAACAGTGCCATGCAAATGCCTGTTCTCACTTTCAGGTGACATTGTAAACAAAGTTTTACATTGTTTTGTTTTTGAATGCAGGTTTTTTTATACATAATTCTACATTTATAAGTTCAACTTTCATGATAAAGAGATTGCACTGCAGTGCTTGTAATGGGGGAATTGAAAAATACAATTTATTTTGTTTTTTACAGTGCAAATATTTGTAACCAAAAATAAATATAAAGTGAGCACTGTACACTTTGTATTCTGTGTTGTAACTGAAATCGATATATTTGAAAATGTAGAAAACATCCAAAAATATTTAAATAAATGGTATTCTATTATTAACAGTGTGATTAATCACAATTATTTTTTTAATCGCTTGACAGCCCTATTAAAAATGCTTTTGTTCATGCAACGTGAGGGTCACCATGTCTGTGCAGAAGCCCAAAGAGAATAAAGCCACTCCAGTGAGAACTGTTACAATATGTAATCTGCAGAGTCTTTGTAATAACTTATCTATTCTCTACCAAGACTGTCAATACATTAATGTTCTGTTTAGGCAGCTCTCTTAACCTAGGGATCTGAAATAACTTACAAACAATTTACAACTGAACCAATCTATAGGCAAATCTGAGGTGAACACATCAGCTACTAATTAATGGGACCTGAATTTTGTTGTTGCTTTTCTTCTAGTCATTCCACATGGGTTTCTACATCAGGTTATCTGGTGTGCCCTAGTAGCGTAAGGTGGGGAATTTAATTAGTTCATTACCACTTCTTTTTTTTCTATCCAACTCTTTGGTCATGACTTTTTCCAAAGTTCCTGAGTGACATAGGCACACAAATCCCAGTGGAAGTCAATACTATTCATGCTCTGAAGTCACTTAGGCTCTTTTGAAAATCATATCCTGTTTCTATAAGGCTTCAGTAAAAACATTTTCCTGGGTCTTATATTTAACACAAAGTCAGCATTACCAAACAGATACCTAGTATTGCCTATACACTTAGTTGACAGAATGATCTAGGGGCTGCACTTCATTAAGATATAATACTTAGATAACGTGCCAGTGGTTATAAGGAAGGCACTTTGGAAAATCCTTAGCTAGCTAGCAGTAGTAAATTAATCTGCTGCCATTTTGATCTTTGAACTCCCTTGTAGCACCATCTTCCCTGGAAGATCTCCTTTTTTTCCTTTTCTTCCCATTCTACTTGGCATTTGTGAGACCTCAGCTGGAGTACTGTGTCCAAGTCTGGTGCCACAATTCAGAAACAGTGTGGATAAAATTGGAGAGTAACCCAAAGGGGAGCAACAAAAAATGATAACCTTTCCCCCAGGTCAGGTTTTAAAAATACTTGGCATGTTTAGTCTTGAGAAAAGAAGACGAGGGGTGGTGGTGGTGGTGGAAGGGGGACCTGATAACAGCCCTCAAATATGTTTAAGGCTGTAATAAAGAGGATGGTGTTCTCCATGTCCCCCGAAGGTAGGACAAGAAGTTATGGGCTTAAAGAAGATTTAGGTTAGTTAATTTTTCTACCTATCAGAGTACTTAAACTCTGGAATAGGCTTCCAAAGAAAGTTGTCTAATCCCCATCAGTGGTTTTTAAGAGCAGGTTGGACAAACACCTTTCAGGGATGGTCTAGGACAGGAGTGGGCAAACTTTTTGGCCCTCGGGCCACATCTGGGTATGGAAATTGTATGGCGGGCCAAGAATGCTCACAAAATTGGGGGATGGGGTGCGGGAGGGGGTGAGGACTCCAGCTGGGGGTGCGGGCTCTGTGGGTATAGAAATAATGAGTTAAGTGTGCAGGCTGGGGCACAGGGTTGGGGTGTGGGAGGTTGAGTGAGGGCTCCGGCTGGGGGTATAGGCTCTGGGGATGAGTGTTTGGGGTGCAGGAGAGTGCTCTGGGCTGGGACCAAGGGGTTCAGAGCGCAGGAGGAGGATCAGGGCTGGGGCAGGGGGTTGGGAGGGGGTCAGGGGTGCAGGCTCCAGGTGACGTTTACCTCAAGCAGCTTCCAGAAGCAGCGGCATATCCCCCTCCAGCTCCTATGCAGAGGCACGGCCAGGCAGCTCTGCATGCTGCCCCATCCACAGGCACTGCCCCTGCAGCTCCCATTGGCCATGGTTCCCGGCCAATTGGAACTGCGGGGGCAGCGCTTGGGGCAGGGGCAGCGTGCGGAGCCCCTTGGCTGCCCCTACGTGTAGGAGCTGGAGGGGGGACATATTGCTGCTTCCAGGAGCCACACAGAGCAACAATTCGCATGGAGCAGGGCAAACCCCAACCCCACTTACTGATTGGAGCACTGAAGTGGAGCAAGCCCCAGACCCTGCTCCCTGGCGGGTGCTCGAGGGCCGGATTAAAATGTCTTAAGGGCCGGATGCGGTCCCCGGGCTGTAGTTTGCCCACCACTGGTCTAGGATAACTTGGTCCTGTCTCAGCATAGGGGGCTGGACTTGACCTCTTGAGGTCCCTTCCAGTTCTACTTTTTGATGATTCTGTAAGTCCCCAAAATATGCAGCTTCTCTTCTTATAATAATAATAGGAGATATACCAATCTCCTAGAACTGGAAGGGACCTCGAAAGGTCATCGAGTCCAGCCCCCTGCCTTCACTAGCAGGACCAATTTTTTTTGCCCCGGATCCCTAAGTGGCCCCCTCAAGGATTGAACTCACAACCCTGGGTTTAGCAGGCCAATGCTCAAACCACTGAGCTATCCCTCCCCCGAGGGGATCATTATTATTCTTGATNTTAGTTCATTACCACTTCTTTTTTTTCTATCCAACTCTTTGGTCATGACTTTTTCCAAAGTTCCTGAGTGACATAGGCACACAAATCCCAGTGGAAGTCAATACTATTCATGCTCTGAAGTCACTTAGGCTCTTTTGAAAATCATATCCTGTTTCTATAAGGCTTCAGTAAAAACATTTTCCTGGGTCTTATATTTAACACAAAGTCAGCATTACCAAACAGATACCTAGTATTGCCTATACACTTAGTTGACAGAATGATCTAGGGGCTGCACTTCATTAAGATATAATACTTAGATAACGTGCCAGTGGTTATAAGGAAGGCACTTTGGAAAATCCTTAGCTAGCTAGCAGTAGTAAATTAATCTGCTGCCATTTTGATCTTTGAACTCCCTTGTAGCACCATCTTCCCTGGAAGATCTCCTTTTTTTCCTTTTCTTCCCATTCTACTTGGCATTTGTGAGACCTCAGCTGGAGTACTGTGTCCAAGTCTGGTGCCACAATTCAGAAACAGTGTGGATAAAATTGGAGAGTAACCCAAAGGGGAGCAACAAAAAATGATAACCTTTCCCCCAGGTCAGGTTTTAAAAATACTTGGCATGTTTAGTCTTGAGAAAAGAAGACGAGGGGTGGTGGTGGTGGTGGAAGGGGGACCTGATAACAGCCCTCAAATATGTTTAAGGCTGTAATAAAGAGGATGGTGTTCTCCATGTCCCCCGAAGGTAGGACAAGAAGTTATGGGCTTAAAGAAGATTTAGGTTAGTTAATTTTTCTACCTATCAGAGTACTTAAACTCTGGAATAGGCTTCCAAAGAAAGTTGTCTAATCCCCATCAGTGGTTTTTAAGAGCAGGTTGGACAAACACCTTTCAGGGATGGTCTAGGACAGGAGTGGGCAAACTTTTTGGCCCTCGGGCCACATCTGGGTATGGAAATTGTATGGCGGGCCAAGAATGCTCACAAAATTGGGGGATGGGGTGCGGGAGGGGGTGAGGACTCCAGCTGGGGGTGCGGGCTCTGTGGGTATAGAAATAATGAGTTAAGTGTGCAGGCTGGGGCACAGGGTTGGGGTGTGGGAGGTTGAGTGAGGGCTCCGGCTGGGGGTATAGGCTCTGGGGATGAGTGTTTGGGGTGCAGGAGAGTGCTCTGGGCTGGGACCAAGGGGTTCAGAGCGCAGGAGGAGGATCAGGGCTGGGGCAGGGGGTTGGGAGGGGGTCAGGGGTGCAGGCTCCAGGTGACGTTTACCTCAAGCAGCTTCCAGAAGCAGCGGCATATCCCCCTCCAGCTCCTATGCAGAGGCACGGCCAGGCAGCTCTGCATGCTGCCCCATCCACAGGCACTGCCCCTGCAGCTCCCATTGGCCATGGTTCCCGGCCAATTGGAACTGCGGGGGCAGCGCTTGGGGCAGGGGCAGCGTGCGGAGCCCCTTGGCTGCCCCTACGTGTAGGAGCTGGAGGGGGGACATATTGCTGCTTCCAGGAGCCACACAGAGCAACAATTCGCATGGAGCAGGGCAAACCCCAACCCCACTTACTGATTGGAGCACTGAAGTGGAGCAAGCCCCAGACCCTGCTCCCTGGCGGGTGCTCGAGGGCCGGATTAAAATGTCTTAAGGGCCGGATGCGGTCCCCGGGCTGTAGTTTGCCCACCACTGGTCTAGGATAACTTGGTCCTGTCTCAGCATAGGGGGCTGGACTTGACCTCTTGAGGTCCCTTCCAGTTCTACTTTTTGATGATTCTGTAAGTCCCCAAAATATGCAGCTTCTCTTCTTATAATAATAATAGGAGATATACCAATCTCCTAGAACTGGAAGGGACCTCGAAAGGTCATCGAGTCCAGCCCCCTGCCTTCACTAGCAGGACCACTTTTTTTTGCCCCGGATCCCTAAGTGGCCCCCTCAAGGATTGAACTCACAACCCTGGGTTTAGCAGGCCAATGCTCAAACCACTGAGCTATCCCTCCCCCGAGGGGATCATTATTATTCTTGATCATTATTCACAACTGAAACTGTTTCATTACACATGGCTGAAAACTCTTATTTGTTTCTGTGATTGTCATATTCTTCTAATATTCAGTACTGGATAAATCTTGCTCTTGACAGAGGTATGAGAGAGCAGTGATCTGCCTGGTGTGTTCCTTGCAAAAGGACACCAGCCAGAGAGAGATATTGCGGACCTCACTTTGCTATTCTCCTAAGTGGCATAAAACAGCTTTGTCCTAGGCATAGCATGATGCACTTTGTTTGACCATTTGTGTACAGATTAACTAACCTGTGAGGAAAGGGCTAAATAAGAAGGCTTTTGATTGATTATTTGGCCTTTATCAAGACATTAATTTTGAGGGCTCCCTTTCTTTGGAATACATATGCATAAAAACTGGAATTTCCTTGTCTAACCCCTGGTTCTTATTAAACCACAAAGTATATTTTTATGACACTTGCTACTGACCCATTGAACTGATGATAGACATCTTTTGATAAAAAGGACCTTGGGGTGCTATTCTATAGGAATGTGCAATGAAAGATGCTTCTGCACCTAACCACATTTTCTGCAGGAAATGTTGCTCTGCATGTAGAACTCCTGTTAACTGACTTTCACATATCTGATTTCTGGAAGGTCAAACACTGGTTTCAGACCTGTTCTTAAAGCTAATCCTGATAAAGGGTGTGAAAAATCCCCTTTACAGTGCTCTATACATGTCTGCTTACTGTTTCAGGATGTTTCCTGACTGATGCAGCAAACCTCTGATCAGTCAACCCGAGCCCCACCCCGGCCTGGAGTGGATGAATGAAGTCCATTTGTCATCGTCAAGAGTGACCAGCATCCACATCTTGAGCCAACTGCTGTTCTCATTTACACTAGTGTAGCCCTATTGAAGTAAATGGGAGAGCACCCATGTACTTGAGAGCAGCATTTGGCCCATTGTCTTGAAAGAGGAGCGATGAGGGTTGTGTGGGATTTGGAAGGATTCTCCCTCCTGCTGGGGCCTCTTTAGGAAGAACAACCCACAATCTTACCCTTTAAGACAGAAGTCCATGGCAGTGTAAGCTGTGGTTAAAGTAGATGGGGTTCTCATCCAGGATGAGGGTTGCTAGGTGCCATGGTAATGTATGTAATAAATAATAATCGTTGAAATAGGAGGATATGTTTTCATTGCAACAGCTGAGGAGGAAGGAGAACTACTCCCCACAAGCTGGGAGAGGTGAGAAAGCTCTCCCTCAGGATTGGGGAGTGCTGTACTCCATCCCTCTTCCCTTATCTCCTGGGTATCCGGCTCCATCCTTTTCAGTCATGATTGGGCATTAATGGTGTGAGGTGAAGACACTTATGAAGCTGCTGTGGCTATGACTCTGGGAATAAAGACCTTGGAAACCTACTGCAGTGGTCTCAAATTCTATCTATTTCTTGATACCTTTAGAATTTAATATAATCTAACCTAATCATTCTTTGATCTTATCTGTTTAATATACCAGAAAGAAAAACATTGTAGAGGGAAAAAATTGTTTCAAACTTCTCATTCTATAGCTAGCATATTGATAAACTGGCTATATCCTCATTACCTTTAGAGGAATTTAGTAATTGCTATAGATGTATATAGATAGATACAGTTCATACATTTCCCAGTGTTTCTCTTACTTTAGATGAACATTAGTAGCGTTAACTAAAATGTTTTTGGATGACAGATAATTCGAGCTGTTATAACAACAGCTGATGATGCTTCTTGCGGGGCCCAGCTCTGCCAAAACAACACCCTCCCACCCCCCCCCCAAAAGCAAACAAACAAACAAACCCCAACGATATCACGCAAGCCTGCAGGCATGGAGCACTCTGAACTTGCAGTGTGAGAAGAAGAACAAAATTCTGTTTGAAGTGGATGTTTTAAAAAAAGTAATGACAGTTTCTGCATGCAACATCTCATCAACTGAAGACAGCACTTGTCTATATACTTGGAACTTATTTATCAGTTTAGAATAGTGACCAGAACCAGTGGTCCTGGTTTGCAGCAGAACAAGTGATCACTTAGAGCAGCAATGCATTAAGAGCAACAAAATGTTTAGTTCAGAGTATGCGTGACAGCACCTAGGAGGGGTGGACATTTCTCAGAATGTGACTAGAACAGCAGAAACCTTAGATCTCTGAGACCACTAGTGATCTGTTGTTAGTCATCCTGACACTTGTCTATGTTTCTTCTTGGCATGAAAAACATCTCCAATAAGGGCTGTCTTTCATTCGGGTGCATGGATAAGTCATTGCTTTTCTGGATGGTGTTAAGGCCTCTTCCTTTCGGTGTCTGTACTCTATACCGTCTCAGAAGAGTCACCAGGATTGCCTTCATCATTACCATGGCAATAAACTTTCCGACACAGCCACGAGGGCCAAATCCAAATGGCTGAAAGTAGCGAGAAGGAACCTGTGTGAAACAATGAGAAAGCTCCATTGAGGGCACGTAGAACAATTTCCATCATTAAATTATTAAGAATATCATTGAAATCTCTAAGCATTTTATGGGGAACCTTTAGACAGACTCTTTTTGGATTAAGTATTTTTTCGCATGCAGACTTCCTGGCCTTAATATCATAGAATCATAGAATATCAGGGTTGGAAGGGACCTCAGGAGGTCATCTAGTCCAACCCCCTGCTCAAAGCAGGACCTAATCCCAACTAAATCATCCCAGCCAGGGCTTTGTCATTTTGTTTGTTTTTATCCTTTTCTTTAAAAATAAATAAATAAATAAACTTGTGGAAATAACATTTAAAATTGCAATCTCATTCTATGACCTCAGGAACTGCAAAAGTGAGGCAGCCAAATTCTGCCCATAAATGAGTGCCAGTAGATCCCATTGACTACAGTGCTCTTGCACAGGGTGTGAATGAGGGCAGGAGCGGGTCTAGGAATCTAGAAATGTGTGTCTGGATTCCAATGATGATATCTCAATTAACTTATTGATTGGTGTGGGTTGCTGTTCATTTAGATTAGAACAATGTGTGTTATGTGGCAAAGAGAATGCATCAAGTCAGATTGTATTGCTCACATTACATTAGTTATGAATCCCAAGAAAATGTGTCTGCTTTAAATACTTGGTCAAAGGGGAATATTTTTAGCAGCAAAATGAGCTTAGAAAGCAATCAACAAATCCACTGAGAGAAATGGCTAGAATGGAAATAATGGGTAAAATTGATGAAATAATCTAGAGCGAATAATTAACTTGATAAATTTAGCCACTTTTTCTCTTTGTGAATTTTCCACAATGATTAATTCTTGGGCTGAAGATTGTGTGCAAAGTTCATTGTTGATAGTTTGAAAATATTCACCTTGTTGGTTAGTTTTGATTGGTTGGATAGAGTACATGATACTATTTATTCTCTGACTGGATGAATATAAATCATAGGATCTCATTTCTGGTTCAATCTTAACGTTTGTGAGTTCAACATTAATTTATGGCAAATATCCCCTTATATTTTCTGAATTGTTTCTGCAAAGGTCCCCACCAGTAAACATATTTCCTAAAACATTCACTAAAAATTAGCACAAAATGGGTTTCAAAATTAATTCTTCTGTTCACTTTTTTATTTGAATATTATGTGTGGATGTTTTTGGAGGTATTTGCCAAGAGCTAATAAAAGGTTTGAATAGGTAACAAAACAGTACACACACGCACACGCACACACAGTTGAGTATATAACAGGTGCTACTAAAACTCTGGGAAACATTAATACTAATATTAATGTTTGCATAGTGGGAAAACCCACAAAACCAGCACAAGGAGATTTGCTCTATATGATCAAGATGGGGATGTACCTGTTGTAGGAGAAGAGCGTATCAAGCCCTCCAAGTTTGCATGGCTTTTGGGCCTGCTACCTTTTGAAGTTAAGGAACTCAAGACTTGCATCAAACCATTAAAGCCTGATAATGCTAAGTGCCTCCTGAGAAGTGCTAAATTGATCTTAAAATTTCATAGTCCATGTCCTTTACCATTGAATGCATTGCAGTGTCTTCCGCTTACTTCCAGTTAATTTGATCAAAAACCGGGGAACCAAATAATTTGTGTTATAAGTAATACAACCCCCACCTCTATTTTGATACATTTTACCACTTGAAACAGATCTTATTGGATAATCTAATTTCTAGCTATGGAAAGCAGCCATTTAAATAATGACAAACCAAACTTCTGAATAGGAGAAAAAGCCCAAGGAAGACCCCTTAATAGTAAAAGGTGATTGCAAATAAATGTTGCTGTTCATACATTGCAGTTGACATTGGGCCCAATCCTGCAAGGTGCTGAGGAGTCTAGCCCCGATGGTACTACTTGTGTGCTTAAACTTAAACCTGTACTGAGGCACTTGCTGGAGTGGTGCTGTATTGCTCAGCATCATGCATGATTGAGCCCCTCATAATCATTATAATGTGCTATGAAAACTGATGTGCATCCAGGTGCTTACATGGACAACGAGAAATTGACCTGTGGAAAGGACTTAATCCAAATAAGAGGAAGACCCATTTTGCATTTTAATTAGAAATAATACTCTATCCCCTATCAGAAAGAAGACAGGAAACTTACATTCTTCTCAAAATTTTCGAGAGAAAACTCATTAGGCTTTGGGAAGAATTCAAGCTTATGCATACGTCCGATGTTCAGAATGATGTTTGTCCCCCTTTTCACAGGATAGCCATCAATTACATCGTCTTGTAAAGCCTTGCGCATGACCAAATCCACAACTGGCTGGTATCTCATACTCTCATTAATAAAATTCTCCACAACCTTTAAGTTCGACATATCATTGTTCTGTACGTCTCTGTCACCTTGAGGAATAAAGCAGACAAAAGAAGTTGATTTTGCTATTCTAATATTATCTGATTGCTATTTGAAATGTTGCAGTTGATGCCAGAATGGTTTTGGAAACCCCTCCATTCAGTAAAAATGCTGTCTCCTTTCAGGATTCATGGTGACAAGGAGTCTATGGGTTCTTGTGGCTTTGTGTAGCCTCATACTACAGAAGCCAGCCATACTGTTTACCCACGTGGACACTAAGTGACTAATCAAATGATCTGCCCCAAATCCAAATCTCCTCTCTCCCACACGGTCTGGCTCTAATCCTGCTGCCATTGACGATAAAAGCAAAACTGCTTCAGTTCAGTGGAGCAAGATCAGGGCCTTGTATGAAACTGATTTAACATGCCATAGATTTAACATGCACATAGGCTGTGCATGTAAATTACACTTCCAGTGCACCAGTAAGGCCCTTTGCTGAAAGACGGGGATACATAGATGGGGGAGGGATAGCTCAGTGGTTTGAGCATTGGCCTGCTAAACCCAGCGTTGTGAGTTCAATCCTTGAGGGGGCCACTTAGGGATCTGGGGCAAAAATCAGTACTTGGTCCTGCTAGTGAAGGCAGGAGGCTGGACTCAATGACCTTTCAAGGTCCCTTCCAGTTCTATGAGATAGGTATATCTCCATATATTATAAGGCGATTGGCATTTCTACTGCCTTTCTTTCTTAGGAGTCGCACTAGTGGGGGAGGGCAGGAAAACAGGGCTAAGACCTGAAGGTTTCTCTACACAATATGACAATGAGCACTATGGAGGTGTGATTTCGAAAGCGCACTAACATGTTGAGCAGTAATTGGTCCGTGTAGACCCTGCTAGGTCATTCTAGAAGTTCCCTAGTGGATTTTAATGGAGTACTATTTCAAGATTTTCAAACTATGAAACATTGCTGCACCATGTAGACGAGCCCTGGTTCAACTCCTGTTGGAGTCAATGGAAAGACAGTCATTCATTTAAATAGAAATTGGATCAGGACTTTAATTCCTGCCAGGAACCAGGAGTTCCATAGGCGGTACAATACCCACTTCTGGGCCATCCACTCTTAGATTGGTGTACTGATCTCTCTATCTACCTTACAGTGATGAGGACCAAATAAGTGTAGTGTATGAGATCCTTCCAGACACCTGCAGGATCCCTACTATGGCTGGTCAGAAAAAAATTCCCGAAATAATGATGAATTGGCAAATTGTGATTAAAACAAAATTGAAACCTTTCACGGTGAGGTGATGGGTGGATTAAAATGAAACTCCACTGCAAACCAGGCAGGATTCCAATGGAAGTCTATGTGCCAGGGGTTTCAAAACATGCCTGCCAGGCAGTTTTCCATCCTGGTTTCCTGCCAGCTCACCTGATGGGGAGCTGGGAGCCAGGAATCCTTGGTTCCCAGTATTTCAACTCCTTGACAGCCCAAACTCCTAGGGTGCTCTGCACTGGAGCAGGCCACCTGGCAGACTGTCTCAGAATGGGGGCTCCTTGTACAGATGAGCAGAAAACATTTTATGGAAAATTTTGAAATTTCTAGGTTTCATTCTGAATTGTAATAAAACCAGACTTTGAAATCTCAACCTCTACAAAATGAAAGTACCCTTCTCCGCCCAGCTCTACTTGTACTCCCTCAATGCAGGGGACAGTGAATCTCGCCCAAATTTTACAACTATCCTATACTAAAACATTTATTTTTAAAAAGTTAGCTAACCGTTGAACCTATTTGTCATCTTTGCGCTGTTCCACTACAGTTCTCTGTCCTCTTCAGTGAACTTTAATGGAATGGTTTGAAAACAGTCATGGAATTTTTTGAAATCCTGGCAATTACTGGAACTGTTTGAAAGCTAAGCATTTGGAGAAATAAACTTTTGGTCACTTGTTCAAGGGAAACAAATATTTCTGAAAGCTTCCCTGCTGTCTTAACTCTATCTTCTGCTCTCCCAAATGAGTGCGCCTTCAAAATTACAGGTCTTTTTGAAAAACGGGACCCTAAGGCAACAGGAGTTATATCTTAATTTGAGAGGAAAACTCTGTATTAGTAAAAGAAGAAGAATTAAACTTACCATCTCACCAAGGTACACAACAGTGACTGGGGAAATCGCTGATGTGTATGAGATTATAGGAGACAATTTACTTTAGAAAACTCAGCAGTCTGATACATTGTGGCACATGTAGGTTTTGCTGAGGCATTTTGTAGTTGATAGATATGAGGCTGCCTTTTGGCATTAAATTATAGCTGACTGCTTCTAGGAAGCCAAGTATAGTTGTGAAAAGAGGCCTTTCAGCTACATATTAATGAGAACTGTTGTTACTCTTGTATGGCCCATGAGATTCAACACTTAGATATCAATGTGCTGACTTAACATACAAGTGCGGAGTTTGCTGGATTCACTTGGGTTACAAGGCTCGTGGACAATTAGAAAGACAGACACATCCACATAAAGAAAGAAGAGATGCAGCTTGCTAGCTGGAGGGGAGAAAGGTGACAGGTGACATTTAGCTAAAGCTCTGGGACAACATTGAAAATATTCTTAAAATAGTTTTGCACAAGTGTTACTTGTTTCAGATATGAAACTTGATTTAAAAGCAATGTAATGAACCAAAATAAAGGAGCAGAGTGCCTAGAGATAACGGTGGATGAGAGTGAATGCAATGAGTATCTACATTGTTGTTCAGGCTGGGAAGAGAAATTAAAGAAAAGAAGACTAAAATATTAACATAATTTGTGGGCCTGTCATTCATTAGCACCCACAGAGGAGGCCAGAAAATGGACCAGAGTTTTAAAAATCCTCAAGTCATTCTCTTCATCCATTTAACCATTTTTGTTGCTTTTGTTTCAACTTACTCCAGTTGATCTACAACTTTCTACTACTGAGGTGCTCAAAGTCAGGAAAGCACTTAAGCACATAGGCCTGAAGTTAAGCACTTGCTAAAGTGGTCTCTGATGAGGGATGCTTCCCAGAACGGGGGGCCTCATTTCAGTATTAGAAATGTGGCTTCACCGGTATCTTAGCGAGGTACTTTCACAAGGCAGGTGATTCATCCTTTGGAGTGTCCATATAATATATCTTAATTACATTGCATATCCAAAATAAAATAAAAGATTAAGCTTACCACTAATAGATCAACTTGCAAATTCTGACTCTCGTTTTTCCAAATGCTTTGATTATTTGAAAGGTTTAACTACTATGCAGAAAATATTCACATGATAGATTTCTTAATTTAAAATTTTCCAGAGAGAGAATGTAGTATTTTTAAACAGCTTTTTACCCTTGCATACTATGTATACAGGGATAATATGATGTGAATAGTTGTTAGCTCAGCTTAGCTGGAGAGATCATACCTAATTTCATAGTTCAGTACCGGTGGTTAAAAAGCACCATGAACCAGCTTCTGCTCTCAGTTACACTAGTGTAAATCCAGAATAATTCCACTGAGGTCAGTGAAGTGACTACAGGTTTATACTGGTGTAATTGAGGGCTGAATTTGGCCCTATCATTCTAGCAGATTGCCTCTGATCCTAATTTGTTATTTCCTTAGTTGTTTCTCTTTTATCATTTTTTCCACTCAGTTTTGAATGCTACTTCAGAAGACCTTTTTTACAATATTATGCAGCAAGATAATTATTGCACCCACTTTACAGTAAATAAACTTTAGATTTTTCTCCCTGAAAATTATTAGATCACTACTCAAGCATAATTATTTTCCAACATCATTGTCTTTATAGACAGCCCTTACCTATAACAGCTTGGATTTCCTTCATCATATCTTCTTCCACTTTAGGGTGCTCTGCAATCAGTACTAGCATGAAGAAGAGAGTCACAGACAGTGTGTCAGGTGCAGCTATCATCATCTCCAACACACACTGGTTGACATTCTCACCAGTCAGATCTCCACGGCTCTACAAAATTCAAGGGGGCAAATGTTGAATGCTGAACTTGAGCTCCAGCAAAGGTTCTTAGGTCAAGAGGAAGGGGAGAATGTGGAATATGTAGACTCACTTGAAACAACTGGTTCAAGTCCTATCAAAGTTTACTCCGTCCTTATGCTACTGGGAGAGAGAAGTAATATCCACTTCATGTGTGTCTCAGATGAAGCACTGAAAACCAATGTCCTGCCTGGTGTATATGAGGTTTGTGCTTAACCCAAATTCCTCCTCCACTCACTGTGCTGCAGCATACTGTGCACCATTCACTTGCTATGCTCCATCAGAGTGTACTTGATTGGCAGACATTCTGCATGGTTATGATTTCTGAAGTACTTGGGGATTCTTTGGAGTAAAAGGTGTTTATATAAATGGAAAATATATGGGCCAAGGAGAGGCTGGAGGAGATGTGGGCATGAGCTTGTGAGCTTTGGGCATGTGGATATAACCTGAAAAGGTTCAGACAAGCAACCAAACATTTGGATGCAATTATTCAAAGCCTGGAACCTTGTTGAGGTGCTCCAAACACTAATTAACTTGTATTAGTTTTAAATGACATTACTTTCTGCTATATAGATTAAGTCAAACTCTGTTACAAATCCCATTTTGTTCTCAGTAACAGGAGCATTTTGGACAAATTTATATTTTGTTCATATTCTCAATACCTGTGCAAAGATCAGTTGTGATGCAAAGTCCATGTGCTCTTCCAATTTTTCAACAGTGGAAAGTCTCTGTCGTTTCTGTTCTATTAAGATTTCAATTGCTTCTTTCAAATCCTTGCTGAAAACAAATAGAACCCAGTAGATCTATAAACGTCTGTGATATTTTAGTGCTTAGTAATGCAGGATGGGAAATGTAAGACTATATTGGACAAGAAATGTAGTGAAGCAGTAAAACAAGGCAGATTGCCTCTAGAGAAGTGAAAAGTGACTGCTGTTCTTATAGTGAAGCTATATGAGCATAGATTTGCCCTGCCAGACCAGATTGGTCCATCAAGTAAGGTAATATGTCTCTCGCAGTGTCCAATACAGGCTGATCCAGAGGAAGGTGGGCAAACCCACAGAACAGGTAGCCTACTGTAAAATGCTGTACATGAGAGGAAAAAAATTCGTGACCATAATTAGACTTGATGAAAACGTGGCAAGGAATTTCACAACTTGACTATATACTGAATGAATAGTATTACCTTTTATTTGCTCTACATTTATTGCTCACTCCTTTCAACTGAACTCTCGTTTTCTTTCTATGGGATAGCATAACGGAGATAAAGACGCTCTGCTCTTCATATGAGTGACTAAGGGCATGTCTACACTTGCCATTTAAAGCAGGAAAAGTCCCTTTTTTGCACAAAAACCGTGGGAGCGTCTACACTTGCCAATGACTTTTTGCAGTGAAACTCAGAAGTTTCACCACCTCCCTGAGAGCTGTACGGCTCTTACTGGTGATGCTTTTATGGTGATGTGCAAGCGACAGGGCCGGCTCCAGGCACCAGCTGAACAAGCAGGTGCTTGCGGCGGCCACTCGGGAGAGGGGCGGCACGTCCAGCTATTCGGCGGCAATTCGGCGGAGGGTCCCTCACTCCCGCTCGGAGCGAAGGACCTCCCGCCGAATTGCCGCCGCAGATCGCAATCGCGGCTTCTGGAGCCGGCGCTGGCAAGCGAAGACACGTTCTTCCTGTTTACACAGCTTTTAGCCTCCGCAGGCTATCCCACAGTGCCTAGGTGACTACTCTGGTCAGGAGCTCTGCTCCCAGGTAAACAGACATCCACCCGTCCCCCTGTAAAGTCCCAGGAACTTCCAAACTCCCCTTCCTGTTTTCTTGGCAAATGCTCACTTATCTGGCCAGGTGAGTGCCTGCTCCACGGAGAAAACGATCCCCTGCTTGGAGCAATGCTGAGCTACTGGAGCTGATCAGTGTTTGGGGACAGGAGGCTGTGCAGGGATTCAGGATGCCCCAGGATCACCCACCCCCCTTCCCACAAGACCTATTGGAGAGAGCTGCATGGTGGGATAGTTGCCCTCAGTGTGCTGCTCTCATCGGAGATGGAAGTGCTGCAAACGTAACTTCCACAAGCGTCAGAGTGTTAAGTGAGTACACAAACCAGTGCTTTTCTTTCACTGGTTCACTATCACCATTGAAACGAACAGCGCAAAAACTCTGCAAGTCTAGACATAGCCTTAATGTTGTTTAGGAAGTTACTTTTGACATTTCCCAAAGGTGGATTTCTTCTAAGGCTAAACCATATTGTTTTCATCATTAAGCCATGATAACACATTTGGAATATATAAGGACTGATGTTGGTTAGGGTTAGACAGTTAGAGGAAATGGCCCATAGTTGGTCGAGTTGGTCAAGATTTCCCAAATTTAAATTTTAAACAATAGTTTTTCAAAATTTTGTGGATTTTTTCCAGTAAAACACAACTAAGAGAAAGACAGCAATGTTTTGATGGAATTTATTTTGGGGGTTTTAACTGGCTGTATAATTGGTTGGAATTCTTAGCTTTTTGAAAAATTTTGAAATATTTAGGATATGCCCAGTAAAAATGATGATGAAAAATCATGACACTTTCTATTGTGGGTGTGTGTGTTTTACCAGCACTATATTTGAGGTTTTCCAGTGTGAGATTTGACTGCCCTCCTTGTGACCAGGGGAAATCCCCAAAAAGGCACACTTATTTTATGTATAGTGATCGAGCCATTGTAGAGGGATTAAACTTTCTGTAGTTGATACAATGTGTGTGAAATACTGTATGTGGGAAGTCCTGATAATGCATGGTCTTCCCTTCCAGTTGAATCAGAAACCTATGGGAAACCATGGTATGCTACAGTTCTCTAATTCAGTTCACTTTAGGTTCAGGAGTCTGTCACATTCACAGTAGGAAGTAGTGGCCACTAAAAATTTAACAATTGCCTATAGTTGCCATCTAGCAGTGTTTGAGCCACCACAGTTATCTCCATAAGACATATTGAGTAAAGCTCTGGTATCATACATACCATTGTGTAGTGACTAATGTTGGTATTTTAGAGATTGACTGGAGACAGGATTTCACCTTCTATGTGAATTTTGCCATTGACTTCCCTGGGGACAGGATTTCCACCAGGGTAGATAGGGGATTTTAAGGAAGGGAGGCTACGTCCTTGTGACACAGTAGTATGAAAAGTATTTATTACACATGCTATATAGTGAGTATTTTATCAGACTAGTCAAGGACATCAGTCCAAGTAAGGATGAAGTTCTGCCAGTTTGTTTTATAATCAGTCATCTTTTGGTAGAGGAAAACAAAGGAGACCATGAAAACTCAGTGGAAAAGGTTTTGGTTGTTTTTTGTGTTTGTCGACTTTAAAAAGAAAGATGGCAAAACTAATGTGTTCCTATTTGAGGGAAAAGATCCATCTGAGATGACAACCAGCATGATAAATGCTAAATTTAAAGCTGAAATGAAGAATTTTGGCAAAGATATAAGCACTAACAAGCAGGATTATACTGACCTGCTAACTGAACATTCACTATATTGCCATGACTATAAAAAGGACTTGCTGACTCAAGGAATTGCCAGCCTTCTAGGTTACTATTGGAGCCCTGGTTGCTTAGGTAGTAAGTGAAAGCGGATACCATAAGATGGCATGTCATTGCCTGTGTGAAGTGAACTGGTGATTTTGAGTTTTACACCTGAGTTAGCACTAATGTGTGTCTCAGCAGAGAAACCAAGACTAAATTGAATTAAACTGAATGGTCCCTCATTCATTTTTAAAAACAGAGAGAGAAAACGGACAAGCAAGAGTGACTCTAGGAAGGAAGGATCTATGTTATTCAGGTGATTTGTAAAACCGTTGATACTTACGCTGACTTTTCATATTTCTTGTACAGCCAAGAAATCTTAAAGAAGATGTCAGGTTTCAGCAAAAGTGCTTGCCAAGCATCAAAGTAGTTCTGAATTTTAAGCACAATGGTATTTTCTGAAAATTAAAAATAAACAAACAGCAATGTAAAATGTAAGCTTCAATAGCTAGTTCACATAAATGTCACCCTAAGCTGCACAATAAAGGCCTGCTCCTGTGGAAGTCAATGGGAGCCTGATCAGGCCTTAAAAGTAGGGTTTCAATATTATCATATTTCTCTTTTACTGCCATGGCATTGTCATTATTGACATTCAAATACTTTGTTTTAATATGTGATAAATAGCAGCATGAAATATTTTTAGAATCCTGTGCAGATTGTGCAGTTCTTTGTAAAAACCAAGGCTCTTCAGCTGAAAGGAGGCTGCAATGTGATAACCAATGCCAAGTCATCTCCCACACAAGTGGAGTGATGGTGGGTGGNAGAGGAAAACAAAGGAGACCATGAAAACTCAGTGGAAAAGGTTTTGGTTGTTTTTTGTGTTTGTCGACTTTAAAAAGAAAGATGGCAAAACTAATGTGTTCCTATTTGAGGGAAAAGATCCATCTGAGATGACAACCAGCATGATAAATGCTAAATTTAAAGCTGAAATGAAGAATTTTGGCAAAGATATAAGCACTAACAAGCAGGATTATACTGACCTGCTAACTGAACATTCACTATATTGCCATGACTATAAAAAGGACTTGCTGACTCAAGGAATTGCCAGCCTTCTAGGTTACTATTGGAGCCCTGGTTGCTTAGGTAGTAAGTGAAAGCGGATACCATAAGATGGCATGTCATTGCCTGTGTGAAGTGAACTGGTGATTTTGAGTTTTACACCTGAGTTAGCACTAATGTGTGTCTCAGCAGAGAAACCAAGACTAAATTGAATTAAACTGAATGGTCCCTCATTCATTTTTAAAAACAGAGAGAGAAAACGGACAAGCAAGAGTGACTCTAGGAAGGAAGGATCTATGTTATTCAGGTGATTTGTAAAACCGTTGATACTTACGCTGACTTTTCATATTTCTTGTACAGCCAAGAAATCTTAAAGAAGATGTCAGGTTTCAGCAAAAGTGCTTGCCAAGCATCAAAGTAGTTCTGAATTTTAAGCACAATGGTATTTTCTGAAAATTAAAAATAAACAAACAGCAATGTAAAATGTAAGCTTCAATAGCTAGTTCACATAAATGTCACCCTAAGCTGCACAATAAAGGCCTGCTCCTGTGGAAGTCAATGGGAGCCTGATCAGGCCTTAAAAGTAGGGTTTCAATATTATCATATTTCTCTTTTACTGCCATGGCATTGTCATTATTGACATTCAAATACTTTGTTTTAATATGTGATAAATAGCAGCATGAAATATTTTTAGAATCCTGTGCAGATTGTGCAGTTCTTTGTAAAAACCAAGGCTCTTCAGCTGAAAGGAGGCTGCAATGTGATAACCAATGCCAAGTCATCTCCCACACAAGTGGAGTGATGGTGGGTGGAGGATTACAAATGAGTGGAAAACTTGCAGGTGAAAGTTTAGCTCAGTGGAAAGTTTATTCTGACTCTTAAGTGCATATAATTTTGGGATGGGTGCCTGCTAGATACATGGAAATCTTGTTTTGCAGATTTCATAAACTTTTGTCTGCCAAGAAACATTCTGCAGCTGGCAATTTGGTACTTCCTCTATTGTGAGCATGCTGCAAACATAAAGAGTGGATTACTTTGTTGACTATATTGTGATTGCTAGGAACACTGGAAAACTAGCCTAACTGTCAAGGTGCAGATGCTACTTCTCGATACAGGGGTCTTGTCAGGCTTAAAAACTGAATACCGGTTTTTAAACACCGTTTTAAGCTCTTGCTCATGACTAGAATGAATTGCAATCAAATCTGACAGTGTTATTAAAAACTGAATCTTAGAGCCAGACCCTGATGTACTTACTCAGGCAAAACTCCCCATTCATGGCAATGGGAAATTTTGCGTGAATATGCACCTTAAAAGTGGACCCATTATGAGATATAAGAATGTTATCTATACCATCCAAAGGAATCCCTAGAAAGAGTGTGTTAGAAGTGTCCAGTGTGATCTGTCTCATAAAATTCAGCACATTGATGTTTCCCAGTCCAGCAGTCACATTCTCCAATCTGTCCAGATGGTCTTTCGTTGATTCAACACAAATTGCTATCATACGCACGAGACCTGGACCAGACAAAGCTGAAATGTACATATAAAATAGTCAGAAGATTGTTTAACTTTCATGTTATCTGTATTATCCACCCAGAGGTAATAAAGTTGTAACAGATGATGTAACCAAAATAATTGGAATACAATAGTTTTATAATTTTTAGCTTTGTAACCTATCCTCTGATTTAAAAAAATCCCACTTTGGACATATTGATTAAAATAGCAAAATGTAAAATCAAAGTAAATATATGCTCCCATTCCCCAGCCATTACTATTATAATAGTTAACACAGTGGTAAGGCTTAATTAAGCTGGAATTTTCAATCCTCGGTGCCTTAGTTAGGTACCTGGATCCATATTTATGCACCTGAGTAAATGGCCAGATTTAGAAAGGAGCTGGGCAACAACTCACATTGACTTCAGTAGCTGTGGTGGTCAGCACCTGTCATGATTTAGTAAAACAACTTGGAATATCCTGAGTATGAAAGATGCTACATAAACCAAATTCTATTCAATTCTTCTCCATTTTCTAATTTTAACAAAGCTCTAGTAAGAACGTTTACCTCGTCATCTGCCCACTTTCTATAAAATTCCAGTAGACTTTCATCTAGTCTGTATTGGTCTCTAAAGGTATCTTCTGATTTTTGCCAGGGCGGTTGTTTTCACATGGACTATAGGTTGTCAGCAGAACACTTGCTGGTGGTCTGTAGAAAGTTAGCTACATGGTGGCTTGTCTATCTTACTACCAGATGCTATATTGCATTAAAAGAACATAAGAACGGCCATTGTGTCTCAGACCAATGGTCTGTCTAGCCCAGGTCCCCATCTTCTGACAGTGGCAAGTACCAGATGCTTCAGAGGGAATGAACAGAACATGGCAATTATGGAGTGATCCATCTAGTTGCAGTTTCTGGCAGTCAGAGGCTTAGGGACACCCAGAGTGTGGGGTTGCATCCCTGACCTATTCTCCATGAATGTATCTAATTCTCTTTTGAACCCAGTTATTCTTTTGGCCTTCACAACATCCACTGACAATGAGTTCCACAGGTTGACTGTTATGTGAAGTACTTTCTTAAGTTTGTTTTAAACCTGCTGCCTATTAATTTCATTGGGTGACCCCTGGCTCCTGTGTTATGTGAAGGGGTAGATAACACTCTCTCCACACCATTCATGATTTTATAAACATCGATCATATCCCTCCTTAGTCGTCTTTTTTTCTAAGCTGAACAGTCCCAGTTTTTTCAATCTCCCTTATATGGAAGTTGTTCCATTCCCCTAATAATTTTTGTTGCCATTCTCTGTTCTTTTTCCAGTTCTAATATATCTTTGATACAGGGTGACCAGAACTGCATTCAGTGTTCTAGGTAGGAGTATACCATGGATTTATATAGTAGCATTGATATTTTCTGTCTTATCTATTCTTTTCCTAATGGTGCCTAACATTTTGACTGCCACTGCCCATTGAGCAAATGTTTTCAGAGAACTATCTATACTAGCTCCAAGATCTTTTTATTGAGTGGTAGCAGCTAATTTAGACCCCATCATTTTGTATGTTTAGTTGGAATTATGTTTTCCAACGTGCATTACATTACACTTATCAACATTGAATATCATGTGCCATTTTGTTGCTCAGTCACCAAATTTTGTGAGATCCCTTTGTAACTCTTCACTGTCAGCTTTGGACTTTACTATCTTGAGTAATTTTGTATCAGCTGCAAACTTTGCCACCTCACTTTTTACCTCCTTTTCTAGATTAATAGGGCCCTACCAAATTCATGGCCATGAAAAACGGATCACGGACTGTGAAATCTGGTCTTCCCCTGTGAAATGTTTGGATGTTAGGAATCATTAAAAAGGGGATAGAGAATAAGATTGAGAATATATTATTGCCCTTATATAAATCCATGGTACGCCCACATCTCGAATACTGTGTACAGATGTGGTCTCCTCACCTCAAAAAGGATATTCTAGCACTAGAAAAGGTTCAGAAAAGGGCAACTAAAATGATTAGGGGTTTAGAGAGGGTCCCATACGAGGAGAGATTAGAGAGGCTGGGACTCTTCGGCTTGGAAAAGAGAAGACTAAGGGGGGACATGATAGAGGTATATAAAATCATGAGTGATGTTGAGAAAGTGGATAAGGAAAAGTTATTTACTTATTCCCATAATACAAGAACTAGGGGTCACCAAATGAAATTAATAGGCAGCAGGTTTAAAACAAATAAAAGGAAGTTCTTCTTCACGCAGCGCACAGTCAACTTGTGGAACTCCTTACCTGAGGAGGTTGTGAAGGCTAGGACTATAACAATGTTTAAAAGGGGACTGGATAAATTCATGGTGGCTAAGTCCATAAATGGCTATTAGCCAGGATGGGTAAGAATGGTGTCCCTAGCCTCTGTTCGTCAGAGGATGGAGATGGATGGCAGGAGAGAGATCACTTGATCATTGCCTGTTAGGTTCACTCCCTCTGGGGCACCTGGCATTGGCCACTGTTGGTAGACAGATACTGGGCTAGATGGACCTTTGGTCTGACCCGGTACGGCTTTTCTTATGTTCTTATGTTCTTATGAAATGTGGTCTTGTGTGTGCTTTTACCGTATACTATACAGATTTCATGGGTGAGACCAGGTCTCTCCAATTGGGGGTCCTGACCCAAAAGGGCATTGCAGGGAGGTCGCAAGGTTATTTTAGGGGGGGTGTCACGGTATTGCCACCCTTACTTCTGTGCTGCTGCCTTCAGAGCTGGGTGGTCGGAGAGTGGTGGCTGCTGAGTGAGGGCCAAGCTCTGCAGGCAGCAGCACAGAAGTAAGGGTGGCAATACCACACCATGCCATCCTTACTTCTGTGCTGCTGCTGGTGGTGGCTCTGCCTTCAGAGCTGGGCTCCTGGCCAGCAGCCGCCACTCTCCAGCTGCCCAGCTCTGAAGGCAGCGCTAGCAGCAGCACTGCAGACAGTAGCGGCGCCAGCATTTCCAGCGCCCTAGGCGGCGGAAGGTCCCGCCCCTGAAATGCCGCCCCCAACAGCAGCGGTGGAAGGTTCCGCCCCCAAATTTCCACGGCTGGCCGGGGCGCCGGCGCCCCTCAAATGTTCGTGCCCTAGGCGACCACCTAGGTCGCCTAATGGGTTGCGCCAGCCCTGACTGCAGAAGTATGGGTAGCACTACCACAACCCTCCCTACAATAACCTTGCGGAAACACACCCCTGCCCAACTCTTTTTTGGGTCAGGACCTCTACAGTTACAACACCGTGACATTTCAGATTTAAATAGCTGAAATCATGAAGTTTACCATTTTAAAAATCCTATGACCATGAAATTGACCAAAATGGACTGAATTTGGTAGGGCCCTAATCATTAATGAATGTGTTGAAAAGCACTGGTCCCAGTACAGATCCTTGGGGGAACCTCACTATTTCTCTCTACACTGTGAAAAATGACCATTTATTCCAACCTAAAAATGTTACGGGTGGGATTTTTAAAAGCATTAGTCAACTCTGCTCCCAAGAAGTCAATGAGAATTTTACAGTTCATTTAATGGGAGTAGACTTAAGCCAATTCTGAGTGTGTTTGAAAATCATGCACTAAATGCTTACGCTACTCTTCGATGTAAGCAATTTCTGTAGTTGCCGCAAGGATGTTAAGCTATCATATATTGGGACAGGTGATCGACACGGTGGTGAATGGGAGGGAAGGAGGTCACATTTGTGTAATTAGATGTATACTAGCCCAGGACTGAGTAGACCAATCAAACCAAAATCTTATGCCAATTGGAACCAATTGATTTTTTCAGCAACAGTATCCACTAGGGTGCAGATGTGGGACAAAAACCCAAAATAGGGAGTGGCAGAAAAATAATTGTATAAAAAACTTAGAATGATGGCACATTAATACTTTTCTAATACTTCACATGTCTTTTCAGCTTCTTAAATCAGGCCCCAAAATCACCACAGGGAGCTGTGCAGTAGCAGTGAGCCCACAGCCTTTCTTGAATTATGGGGGGTTGCAGAAGGACAAAGTAATGAGGGAACTATTGAAACTCAGTGGTTTTGTTAAGAAACCTGCAAGTTTTGTTGGAATCATTATAGTTGTTAGGTTCAAATGACCCCCAAATGTTATAAAAAGTCTGCAATTGAAAACTGACAGTTTAGGATTGTTGACACATGAACCCAAAATTACAAAGGTTGTACAGCCCTAAAATGAAGCTTCAGGCCCAGATTCTCAAAAGAATTTAGGCACTTAACTCCCATTGAAATTAATGGATGTTAAGCATCTAAATACTGCTGCAGATCTGGGCCCAATCGTTTAGTACGTATTGTCATAACCCCTCAGATTTCCTTTTTGAGTTTGGGCCGTGTTACAGAGCAAGTAAATTGATATTCTCAGTTGACCCTTGTTATTTCCCTGATTTTCAATATTCTAAAACAATTAATGATTCCTGCTGCACAGCGCTCTTAAATTCATTTTGAAATGATAAACATATTTTAAATTACGGTAGGAGTCAAGTTTCTTTGAAATCAATTGAAGTTGGGATACAGAACCTTTTAGTTAAATAAATATTCTTACAAAATTGCCACTTGAATTAAGATGAACACTGGGCCACAAATGTAAAAATATTCAAATCTGGCTTGTGGGACAGAATTAGGATTTGCTTAGAGGAAATTAGGAATTTGCAAAGTTATTGCAAGTCCTTCTCTAGTGTCATGAGAATCAAGATGAGTGAGGAAAGAAGACTGAAATATTTTGGGGGGAGGGTCAGAGAAGGAAAAATGGCTCCTTATGCTTACACAAAATGCCAATCCCAGCATAATTTCATAAGCACAAAATATATGGTACAGTAGATGTGGTAAATATAGAAATACATAATAATTTACCTTTGGTGAAAAAAGGTCGAATTTCTTTCCAGAGTGCTGGGTTATTATTAAATATAATACCATTTTCATGCATGCCAATGCACTGTAACCCGCGCTTGCTTCCAAATCTACAGATATATTGCCCATGTTTCATTACATGGGAGATACTGGAGGATCTGGGAAAGGAAAAAAGATCCTTTTGTAAATATCTCTCTTTAATTTGACTTACTCTACTTCAGGCCCAATCTTCTGAGGTGTTGATCACTTGAGAGAGACAAAGCACTTTCAACTCAAACATACTGTGCAATGAACATTGATGTTATTTCTTATATATGTGATTCTTTAAAAGCCATGATCTGATTGATAGCATGATGCATGGCATTATTTTTATAAGTACATTTTTTTTTTATACATGCGGCTAGGCATGCACTGTTTTCTCAGTAAAATGGCAATTGACTGCCTCAGAAATTCAACCGGAGTAAAGAGTGAAGATGCATAGAAATCTATAGGAACATAGACTTTGCCATACTGTCTCTGACAATGGCCAGTATCAGAGTCTTCAAAAGCAGATGTAAAACATTTGATGGCAGTTATGCAATAACATGTCTATAGGGGAAGTTGCTTCTTCACCCTAGACAGTTTTTGGTTGCCTTTCATATTGAATCAAGAGGACTGATAACCTTTGTACATTTTTAATTTTGTTACTGGTCAATGTAATTGAGAATGATGTTCTTATTATTCCTATGTGTCTCATCCTTTAATGATTTCTGTTAAGATCTGTTCTTCAATAATCTCTTATGCAGGGCCGGCGCAACCCATTAGGCAACCTAGGCGGTCGCCTAGGGCACTAACATTTGGGGGGCGCCGGTGCCCCGGTCGTCAGTGGAATTTTGGGGGCGGGACCTTCCGCCGCCTCTGTCAGGGGTGGGACCTTCTGCCGCCTAGGGCGGCGAAAAAGCTGGCGGCGCTCCTGCTGTTACGGCAGTGAGTTCCACAAGGGATTGCAGAATTGGAAACCTTATATATACACACACACTAATTACCCTTGGAATGTGGTGGTGTGTTTTATTCATGCGGAGTATTGTGTTTGGGAAGGTTGTGTCTGGTACTGAAAATACAACCCCCTACATGTGTTCACTAGCCCCAGACACATTAACAGAGTGAGATTTTCTAGGTCACCAGTTGAAATCCAGTCCAAATAACTGGAAATTGTTATCATCTAACAGCTTCTCAGTGACCTAAATGAAATGAGCTGGTGTTCCCTAGTGGACAGGCTTTCACATCTTAAAAACTACCAGCACCATTAGCACTAATTGGCAATAGGAAAGATTAAAGACAACCAAAACAAACATACCCCAAAGTTTTGGAAGGGGTATAAATTCTCATGCTTCAGAGCATAAACCAATCTCCATTAATGTGGGTTAGGAACAAACCAAAGTAGTGAGTATTGCTAAGGAATCTCTGTTTGGTCCCTTAAATCACATGGTATTTATTTGTTTTCTGAGTAGATGATCCAGCCTTTAATTTTGGATGGAAGCAGTAGTAGTTTATAATGTACCAGTACTCTTGTGAAAAAACAAATGTGTTGAATGTAATGATTTTGAACTATTGACCCAGTCGGAGCTACTGACTTGCCACAGATAATTGTCCGAACTGAAGTTTCCTTTTATGCAGGATATGAATGTGGCCATATTTTAATGTGATTTGGAATTCAGCATAATGATTCTGAATTCCCTCTACTTTTCACCCAGCTCTACTTAGGACCACAGTCATGTTCCGATCATTTTGACAGGCTCAGCCTATAAGCTATGGGACTGCAACACTGCATAGCCTGTCTTTGATGGATTAAAATGCGCAGATGTTAGATCCCATCAATCATAGCAGACATACTGCCACCTACACATTTTATAGATATTTGATCATTGGCAAACCCATGATGAAAACAAATATACGTTTGTAATAAAATTCTGCTACCTGAACATAAACACTACCCATTGGAGAATAAGGGCAGTCTCTCACAAGGATGCTCCTTAGAGACCAATAAACGTGACCTCAGTCTTCCAGTTTCATAGGGCTCAATTCTGCAAGGTTCGGAGCCCTGTGGACCTTTAGCTGCTTTGCTGGATCAGAGCCAGAGTGCTCATTGCTTTGCAAGATGCAGCCCATAATGCACAACATGCATCACTTGATTCAGTGCCTGATCTAACTATGTACCCATGGTGAATGCACAATATAACAAGGACCTTGCTTTACCAGTATATGGTAGTTAGCTACATTACAATTCTTTGCTTTCATATGTTTAATATAATGCCTATAAAATTACTACTGGTAATTAGCAAAGATTAGAATTACTCATATATATATAACCAAAGAAGAAATATTACAAAAACAAAGTATGTGTCAAAAACAACCCTAAATAAAAAAACCTACCGCCACCAGAACATACCCTCCTCTTTTTCTATTAACCATGCTTATTCAATCACCACACTCTGGCAAACTGGCTTTGATCAGCATTACTACTTTAGAACCTAATTTCCTGTAGAGGGAGCTAGGTCTAGTGGCACAAAATGATCAGATCAAAGACGCCAAAGAAAGGAAGAGTGAGACTGGCAGAGATCAAACAGTCAATCACTTTTCATGCCACGCACGCTTCAGAGACGAAATCCTGAAATTCTTATGCAGTGTTAACTAAGACAAAACTCTCATTGAAAATCATGGCCTGGGTGAAGACAATGGATTTTTACTATTGCCTTTAATGGGGCCAGGATTTCACTCTGGGAGTTTTGCCTGAGTAAAGATTGAATAAGGATTAGAGTACGGGGTAGAGCGGAAGAACATATTCAGAGAGGAATTCTGCCTCAAGGATTCTGCCAGGGGATTGTGCTCAGAGCTACAACCCTTCAGGGAGTGCAGCATATTCCCCCATGTCCCTTCTGCCCTGCTCTCTTTCCCTTCCTCCACACCGCTCCTGGGCGTCCATTGTGGTGGATTGTGCAGGGGAGGAAGAGTCCCTGTACTTCCATGTGCTTAGGGAGTGGAATGATGACAGGCCCATCACAGACGTGCAATCATGGGGAGAGGCTCCCTATGCTCTTTTCCAACCTGTACGCTCACCTAAGGGCCAATCACAGAGTGGCCCTAAGTGAGGATTTCAGGATTTGCCCCTGTCTGAGCAGAGAGATAGACTAAAGGTAGCTATTAAAATTGGGCTGGATTTTGCTGATGGAAGCTATAAAATCATATTTCATTACAAAATTATGCACTCAAGGCCTGGAGGAGACCATGTAAATTGTATTGCAGACTCTGCAAATCCCACCGTGCATCTGCTCTTAATCTAAGTGGAGTTGATGGCAAAAGTTCAATTGCCTTAAAGGGAGCAGGACTGTACCTGTATTTTTACTGAGCTCAGATCTTGCTGTTTAACTGTGACAGGCCGTAAGAACCACTGTGAATGCTCTATTGACATTGTAAAGGATTTTTAAATATTAGTTTTCCATGTCCTGTCAAGGTTTTTAAGTGAGAGGCAATCCTGACCAAAGCTGAGGTAATGACTGCGCAGTCTGATTCATCTGCTGCATTGATTTGTGTATCTGATTATTTCTTATAGACTTGAATCAAATAGTGAAAGAGCAATACGAACACTTTGCAGTTACACAGTCTGACATTTTAAGCATTGTATGGACATTAAGTAATTAATCCTCACTACCCCTATATCTGGTCAGGAGGGTAGGTAGTATTCTCATTGTCATTACCAATTAGGTAGAAACTGAGACAGAAAAGTGAAATGACTTGCCCAGATCTGTACAAAGTCAGTGATAGTGCCAGGATTAGAGCTCATTTCCCTGGACTACAATGTCTTTCAACAAGCTGGCTCAGACTTTTACATGATTGACATATCTGGATCCAGAGTAGTTAGAACGGCTAATCCAACAGTTTTTGTTGTTCTTTATGTGTGGAAGACTTTTAGAGTTTTCATTTATGGAAAAATCCTCATCCTTATTATGAGTGCCCAGAATGTCCAATTAAAAAAAAAAATCACCCCCCCCCCAAAAAAAAACAAAACATAAACCCCACCTCTATTGCAGCTAGTAAAACTACATGCTCCAATTCAGCAACGTGTTTAAGAATGTTTAATTTAAGCACATGAGTAGTCCCATTGATTCCAATGGGATTACTCATATTCCTGAAGTTTTGCTGAATTGGGCCACAATCTTCAGTTTTTACTCCCATTTTGAGAAAGATCTCCATGAGGCTTTATGAAATTAATTTTTGGTTTGATCCTGCAAGCTATCAATCAATGTTCTTATATAGTGTCTTATACTCAGTAGTCCTATTACAATAAATGGCGGGACAAGTTAGAGTACGTACTTACAGGATTGGGCCTTAGGGC
Organism: Platysternon megacephalum; assembly: GCA_003942145.1. NCBI lineage: Eukaryota > Metazoa > Chordata > Testudines > Platysternidae > Platysternon > Platysternon megacephalum. The sequence goes on from QXTE01000179.1 coordinate 2,759,723, forward strand.
CTGATCCTTGTTCCATTGAAATACATGGCAAAACTCCCATGTACTTCAGTGGTACAGGGTCAAGCCTGTAGTAGATAAGTATTGACATTTAGAAGCTGCACACAGAAGAAGAGAGGTCAGCAAGTAGCAGAAGACATACGATTCCTGTTAGTGAGAAAAGTTTGAAAATCATGAAATAATTCTAATATAACAAAGTGCCTGGCAAAAAGTTGCAAAATACTCTTTATATTATTAGAGAGAGAAAACAAAGATTTACTTGCTAATAATGAGTGTTTCCTCGCCACTGATCCAGACTCTCATAAATTCTCCATACATCTTATTGTAATAGTTGCAGGCATTGCCCACTCCCATCCAAAGGAATCTCCCATGTGAAATGAGGGGACCAATGCCCATACAGAAACCAGGCCCTAAGGAAAAGGTTAAAAAAAATATGAATTTTAACAATGGATTAGAAAATATATCAGTATCACTGTTTGCAAAGGATCTTTAACACCCAAGTCACAGAGCCTATTGGACACTTGATTTCACATAAAATTGGCTTATGCAAACCTGACATAGGAACATCTGTATCTGCAGAGTTGATAGTTTTATATCCACAGCAGCTTGATCCTGAGCCTGATGTACATTCTATGTGCATGTAATAAACTAGACTCTGAACCTTTTTCTGATACTTCAAGCAGATGACTATGGGGGTGGTTTTCATTTAGAGGTATAGTGGGTAGGTATCAAGGCAAAGGAGTAAGAAACAGTTCAAAGAACAATGACATCATAAATTTGCCAGTGGATAAACAATAGTAACAAATAGTTTAAGTGACAAGGGCCTTTGTTAGACTGTAATATCACCTACAAAAGTCAACTTCCTAGCTTTCTTTTCATATAGAGAATAGTAAATGAGGAAAAAACAGTTTTAGAGGATGGGTTTGTATAAGAGCATTCTACTCAATGAGTTTATGGAAAGCAACATTCTAATATAAGAGCTCAGAACAGAATCATCTAAATTTAGTCAATGGTTAAGATTCTGAACTGAGTTCCACTGGTGTAAATATAGAATAACTCCATTGACTTCAGTAGAGTGATTCCAGAGATGCACTAGAGCAAAATTTGTCCACTTGGGGGAAAAAGAGTGGGGAAAGAGTCTTAGAATGGCTAAAGGAACCTATTCTAAAGGGAGCCCCCTCTGTTCTACGTGGTCAGTCTGACTTGCCTGCTGTAATGTCTTGGGATTTGTTCAGAGACATGAAAGAAAGCAAGTAAAGTACTTAGAGAAAAGTTTCACACATTATGTTCACAAGATGTACAAATACCTCAAGACACCAGCCTTTATGAACAAGAATCAGAAGCCAGGATTATGTAACTGTAAATTTAAGGCAAATGAATGCTGTTCTCTCCCGGTTAATCCCATAAAGCATTCAGGCTGCACTACATAACCTTCTGCAAATGCTTTTCCAGTATTCTCTGAACTCTCCATGAATAAGGGTTATTCAAAGATAGTTTGCCTGGGTCTCCTCTCAATTAGCTTTACTCAGGTGTAATCCCATTAACTTGAATAGCTATTCCTTATTTACACCAGTGCACTATGTTCCAGGTTATGGAAATTTATTATCCTGTACCTAATGGAGAATAAGCTGAACAAGTGACATCTACATATGTTCCTGAAAACCTAGCAACAAGGGTCATCTGTAGACCTTTTGATGTTGGTCCATAAGGGGTGGTTCTTTAGTGTCAGATACATGGGAAAAGGTGGGTAACCAAAGAGCTCCAAAATGACCCTCTCTTCTAAATTAGGCTTGTTTTGAGCAGAAATCATCTTCCAAAGCTCTAACGTTTGCAACAGTAACAAAATGAGAAGCCCTAAAACATCCATGAAAATAATCCAGACTATAAATATCTAGATACCAATCTTAAAATTACATACTATCATATGCACACAAGGAGAGATCTAAAGAAAGTAAATAATGTGATACTTTTAGCTGACCAAACAAGCTTTAATGCACAAAGTTTGGGGGCAAACAGGGCACTTCAGATTTCTGTTTTTCCTATCATTATATCCCTACTATATTTTATACAACATATTCCTTCTGTGTTTCCTAGCTATGCACTTNTAGGGCACTTCAGATTTTTGTTTTTCCTATCATTATATCCCTACTATATTTTATACAACATATTCCTTCTGTGTTTCCTAGATATGCACTTATTACCCATCATTCCCCTTTTTACCATAGTGTGAACAACAAAAGAACCCCTTTGTAGCGTTTTGGGGAATACCGTGTCTAAAATCAATTTACCTGGTATTGATGATGTTTCTTCATAATTCCAGATTAGGAAAAGAAAGCACATGAGGAGGAGTATGGGCACGGTGGCAGTTGGCATCACTTCTGGCACCACGCTGGTGATATTGTAATGCATCAGATTCAGGGTTTCCAGTATCATCTTTTCTAAGAGAGTCTACTTTGCCTTTAGGGGGAAAAATATGGAAAGAGGCAGAAAGTTTCAAAAATGCTAAGACACCTTTAATCGGTACCTTGCAACCCCTTTGCAGGTCCTGTAACTGAGCAAATTCATACCAGTAGTAGCTTTGTTTTATAATGAGACTGGCTGCTTAGACAAGACAAGCTAAACCACAAGTCAAAACAGATGTACAGCAGATTTACTTTTTGCCCAGAAATAACAAAGCATTTCTGACCTTGGTATTGAAGCTCAGGTTCCTTTGGATGCTTTGGCCAATAGACCTTTTATCTTTGATATTGCCCTTGGCTGGCCAACAATGACGTTAACTCCAGACAGAGTGCCAAATTTCTAACCATAATAAAAGAAATTAAACACTCAACACACATGGAAGGGTTGAATGAACTCACTTGTAGTCTTTTATCTAAGATACCTACCATTTTTTCCCTCCATGTCACTAGCATTTGTGAATGTCCTTGGATTTCCAAAATAACCAAGTATATTTCCTAGTTCACAAATGTTGCTTGCCCCAGGCATCTGGGTAAAAATTATATTGTGCTTTATTTTTATCTGACACTGAGTGTCGTAATGCTTTGCCTTTCTTTACTTTTTTCAAAATATTTAGCAGAAGAGCACAGTACTTGTCAGACCAGACCATAGATTCATCAGGCCTAACGCCAACTTTTCTCTTTGACAGTGACCAATGCTTGACTCTTCAAAGGAAGGTAAAAACATAACAGACAACCAAGCTGTAAAAGAGGGAGAAGGGTTCCTTGCTGGTCCCTGCAGATGTTAAGTTATGCCATAAACCATGGGATTTGTTTGTCCCTATGGAGGCAGATACTGTTATCTGTATGAGGATGACTGTGCGGCGGGGTGGGGGAGCATTGTCCAACTTGCCGGGGAAGAGGACTAGTGCTTTACGTGTGTGTGTGGGGGGGGGGGGGGGCAGGGTATGCTGCAAAAAGGGGGAGTGGGTCAGCATGGTGACACTGACTCATCCCCAGGGACCAGAAGGGTTGGGGAGTTGAAAAGGGAGAAGCACGGCGAGAGAAGCCCTTTTTTCCCTGGACTAGGTGGTGCAGCACCGACCCACTCTCCCTCCCCTTGAGGTGGGGAAATACTAGGTTTGGTCAGGACCTGCTGTGGGCATCATGCTAGCCGCTCCTTCCTAGGGGGACTGTAAAATATTTTTTCCCTCACCACCAGATTAGCCTAGGTGGAGTGCAGGGCTGGGGTTCATCTTTCCCACAGTGGGTTCAGGGAGAGCTTTTTTACAGCAAGTAGGGAAGGGAGTTAGGCTATGATGTTGCAACTCCTTATGTAAGTGTGGGGTGAATGTGCAGTGCAGGGAAGGGATACAGTGACCTGATAAATGGTTTTGTAAAGGACTTAAAAAGGAGGTGTTGGTTAAAGGAGCGGAATGGGGGAATTCAGGGCTCCTATGACTGGTACGGCAGGAAGCCAACCCCTCTTTCTTATAGCCCACCTTAACCCTCGTTTGTGGGAGGGGTGGGGGGTGGTAAGGTCTCAGCAATGGGTTGGCTGGGAGACCTGGATGGAAAAAGAGGGGGCGCTGGTGAAACCTGCTGGGTAGATATTGAATGAACATGGAGTTACCTGCACTGTACACTTTTATCTGCTGGGTAGTCCCAGACATCTAATAATAAAGTCGAGGTCTGATTAAAACCATATCAAGTATCTCCTGTCCTCCTTTTGGAATAGCCAGACAAGAGATGTTTACAGCTTGTTACTGTGCAATACATTAGATTAGATGAGTAAAACACCCTTTTAACTCTGCTCTTACAATAACTAAATGTGTATTTGCGTTGTTCTCTAATCACTTAATATCTAGGTTCCAGGGTATAGGTACTCAGCATTTCCAGGTACAGCTGTTGTAGCTATTTCTTCCCAATATTTTGTGTTTTCATAATGTTTATCTTGAAACTCTCTCTCCTATTGTGCTTTCGTTTATTCTGTGTTTTTGTCTCGTACGGTAGAAGAATGTACTACCATATTCAGTTAGCAGTAATAGTATTATATTTATGTAGTGCACAGAATGTGCTCGCTGCTTTACAGAAAACAAGAAGATGAGCTTAGTCTAAGTAGAAGATGTACAGAATACAAACAAAGGATGGGGCAGGAAAGTAATGATTCAGAACCTTATGAATTCAAGTGTTGCCATAGTGTTTTGGATCATTACTGTGAAATACTTTTAGCACTTTTTAAAGAAAAGGTCTTACTGTAAAACAAAATGTCAAATGACCCTTTGGAAATATGTGTACTACACTGATAGGTAGTTGGATCCCTGGATGTCTTTTGTACCTATGGATGCTCCTGTATCTTACGTTGCTTTACTGTTGTCCTCTTGCATGCTGGGAAGGCTTTGTGGATAAAATCACAGGAGATCAGAGCTCTATTTGCTGCTTTGTCACAGCCTTACCAGGTGAGTCTGGCCAAGTCACTTCACTTCTGCAAAATGCAGGTAATTATAAGCATAGAAAGTGCTGCCTATGGAAAAGTTTGCTTTTTCTACAATTCAAGAAAATATACCCTGAGTACAGGGTGTGCGTATCATCGCTGTGTATCTTTGCTCTCTGATAAATTTAATGGTCTGTGATTTAAAATAAGTACCATTGACATACCCATATATCTGCTGCAGAAGATGAAGACAGCAACTGAAGTTTAAGAATGCAATGGAGATGCAGAAACAGAGGATGAGGGTAGGGTGACCAGATGAGGGGAAGAAAATATCGGGACACATGGGGGGGGCGGGGGGGGGCTGAGCAAAAAAAAAAAAAAGCCGAGCGAGTCCTGCCCCGGCTGAGTTTAAAAAAAACAAAAAAAACCACAGTGCTGCCTGCGGATATCGGGACAAAATACGTCCCGACCTAAGATCGGTCGGGACGCGGGACAGACACCAAAATATCGGGACGGTCCCGATAAAATCGGGACGTCTGGTCACCCTAGATGAGGGTCCAAAGTAGTCCTTAGTGTCCTTTCTGATCCCCAAGTCCTCTCCTCTGGAACCTTCATCTCCTAAAATCCAATCCCTACTGTGTAAGACATTCAGTCTCCAATATGTGTCCAGTGCACGTATGGGATGTGATAGATGAAATCCTGGATTAATATGAATCCCATGACTGTTACTATCACCTTCCCAGAACCTAACTCTAGGGACTAGATTTTCAAAAGAGCTAAGCACAAAGAGATGCAATTGGATGCTGAGCTCTTTTGAAAATCTGGCCATCCATAGAGGCTCGTTTGTTCTGGTAACCCTTGTATTACATTGGTTAGTATTAAATGAGTGTTTTAATTGCAGTTTATATGTTAAGTTTAACAGGAATCAGAAAGGTCACTGGAGGTCAATGCCCCCAGACCCAGGTTTGATGCCAGTTGAGTGCCATGGAGCAGCCCAGTTCCAGATCAGCTGAGAGATCAATAGCAGTAGCTCTCTAGAAGTGAACTTAATGCAAAGATTTGCAGTGGGCTTATCTTATTACCAAAACATAGGCCCAAATGATGACTCCAGTGGCGGTTTTACCTGAATATGAAGTTCAGGATTTGGCTCATATATCATGTTAATTAAAGGGGTACACAAAGTGTGAAATTCAGCTCTAAAATTCAGCAAGAATGTTAGGGTGTCAGTTTCTCTGAGAGTCAAAACTGGAAACTTCATTTACATCCCTGTATCTTTGATGGTGGGCCCATCATAGGGTGATTGGCCCTGCTAAGAAGAGATGGGCCCAGCCCCACCTGTGACTGATTAGCTGACTCCCAAGTGAGGCTGTAGGGCTTGATGAAGAACATCTTGCCCCTGTAAAAGTCAGTGAGAGCTCAGTTGAAGAGAACAGGGTGAGAACTATTGGAAGCAGGTTAGGCTTCTGTGGTAGGCCCTGGACACAGGGTGACTCCCAGGCAGATGGCCTGGGGGAGAACTGGAAAGAACCCGGCCTATGGAGAGCCAGATAGAGGAGGGACTATGGGGCAGCTGCCTAGAGAGTCAGGGCTCTATAGAAGCATGAAAGAAACTGAGTAGATCCCAGGAAGGGCAGATGACCCTTTTCAAAGAGGAGATAGACCCTCAGGAAGGAAGAACTAGGTCAAGCTTGAGACTGGGGTGAAAGACCCTCTTAGGTTTTATGTTGGTTTGGAGTTTGATATAATGGAAAGGGTGGACTTTTTCTTTTATAATTTAGCTGGAGGGCCAAGTTACTGCGGCAATCAAACCATGTGGGAAATTTGAGACCCAACACCTGGTCAAAAAGGGACCCTCCCCAGCCTGGTGAAAATGAACGAGTGAGTGAGGGTGGGGGAGAGCAAGTGACGGAGGGAGGGGGGATGGAGTGAGAGGGGTGGGCCAGAAAAGGGCCAGGGCAAGGGTGTTTGGTTTTGTTCAGTTAGAAAGTTGGCAACCCTACTTGAGTGAAGGGAATCTGAGGTAGTGGCTAGTCTCAAGCCAAGTAGGTAGGTAGTGCTGTTAAAGACCCAATTTAGCAGCCCTTACTCACCCTTGTGTTCAAATAGACTAAGTTCTACTTGGTGTGAGTAAAGGTTTGGGTACTGGGCCACAAGAAAGGCTGCAGTGTGGGTTCTTTCCATCAATGCAGTTTCTTTCCCTCATTTCCCATTCTTAAATCACAGAAGATAAGTGCATTGAGCTACCATTGCTGGCTTTCTATTCTGGAATGCCATAGAATTTGTTAGGTGCTTCAGTAATGTGCAGCTCAATGGTGTACTCAATTGTATCATCTTTAGTACAGTAACTCCTTGCTTAACGTTGTAGTTATGTTCCTGAAAAATGCTACTTTAAGCGAAACGATGTAAAGCGAATCCAATTTCCCCATAAGAATTAATGTAAATTGTGGGGTTAGGTTCCAGGGACTTTTTTTTTTGTTTGCCAGACAAAAGACATACATATACAGTATAAGTTTTAAATAATTTTAAAACAATTTTATTCTGTACTCACCAATGATGATTGTGAAGCTTGGTTGAGGCAGGGGGCATAGCGGGGTCAGGATGCGGGGCCTTGCCCCGTTCCACCCGCCCGGCACTCCTGCTGGGGAGTGGGGTGAGGGGCTTGCCTGCTCCCTGGTTGGAATGCCGGGCGAGCGGAATGGGGCAAGCCCCTGCGCCCCAACCCCACTCCACTCCACTCCCCGGCAGGAGCACCGATCAGGTGGGCGGAGCGGGGCAAGCCAAACAACTTTATAATTAAATATTGTGTGTCTTTAAATGAGTATGTTCTGTAATAGATCAGCAACCTAACAATGAAACAATGTTAACCAGGATGACTAAGTGAGGAGTTACTGTACTTTTAATTTAAAAGTCCCCTGCATAGGAGAATGACTTTGTTCAATTTCTGCATCCATAGACGTATGTTTTAAATACTAAGTCCTAGAAACACCATTGCCCACAGCCACCACCCAGACAGTGAGATAACAAGTATCTAAATGTTTCCTTGTAGTACATCTATTGTTTAGAAAACAAAATATGGGACCAGCTCAACGGCCTAGAGGCCGTTCTGTGTGCTACCAAACAATAGACCTACCCTGGGTTCACTTTTTCACTCCAAGTTGTTGGTCCAGCGCATGATGCAGGTGAGGGGCTGATCTCCCAGACGAAGGTTTAGGCTTGTGTCACTATTGTGACCTGAGCCAAAGGATAGGCAAAGTGAGGGTCAGTATGGATAGCGGTAAGAGGAGGAGATGGTAGGAATAATGAATAAAGAGGAAAACAAGGCTTAATGAAGGTACATTTTTAGAGTGGTCTCCCTGGGTTTCAAGCCCTAACGAAGCTGTTGACAGTTGGCTTTTGGAGGTATGTGCGTTGCAGAGAATGGGGCTATCAATTTGTGAAATGCAGCTAGAGTGGCTGCAGTTGTGGGGTATCTGAAAAACTTGAATGGAGGAAGCGGCTAGCAATTGAACAAATAAATTTTTTTTAAATGCAATTGTTTTCACTGTGCAATGGCATTTATATTAATGACAGTAGTGCATTATTGCAAACTAAAAACAAATAGAAACACCTAGCACTCTTACTTGAAATTGAAAGATTAATTAGAAACAAGCTTGGGTGCTTTGTGTGTGTTGCCACAATATCTGGATGCAAGCATGCTTGAATGTACAGTGTACAAATGGATGAGTTTCTCCCATTTTTCAACTAGTCTCCATCCCTTTCCACCTGCTAAATCACTTCATGAGCCTACAGCCCCCAGCTGGTGGTATGTACCAAAACAAAAATAGCACCTCTGTGTGGATTAGAGAGGGAGGAAATGACAACAGATGGACTGCAGCTATATCTGAGTGGTATCCGCGAGAACTGAAACGGCCACGCCGTCGGCCTCCAAAGAGGTGGGATGATTTCCTAACAAAGAGATATGGACAAGCATGGCGAAGGATGGCCAGAGTGAGAGAAGATTGGAAGACGTGTTGTGATCGGCTCAGTCTTAACTGATGAAGGACCGACAGTCTACGCAGTTACACTTCACAATATGTGCTTCAGTGTTTAAAGGTGTAACCTATAAACCACCAATCATCACTGAAACACATGCATGTGTTTAATTTCTTGTAAATCAACCTATTTGCCGTGGCTCTCCACTTTCTACTTTTAACTGTAGTTCACTTCCCTTTTTCAATGAGTCATTATATTTCTAGATAATAAAACCTGTTGAATGTAAATATTTATGAATAAATGTAACTTAAACATACTTGGCCTAATTCTTATTTACACTAAGACCTTTTTACATTATTCTGCCTTACAGTTATGGCCCCCTTTATACTACCAGAGTGGTGTAAAGGAGTCTTAGGGTACGTCTTCACTGTAAACATAAAACGGTATGTTCTTAACTCAGGTTAGCTAACTTGGATTAAAATAACCTGAGTTACCTCATCTTCACTGCTAACATCTTGAGTTATAGTTTTTAAGGGAGCCTTGGGTTGAATTTGAGCTGCTAATCTGAGTTAAAACCCAAATTGCTTTGTCTTCACTGCTATTTTAACCTAAGTTAGCTAGCCTGAGTTAAAAGCACACCTGTTCTTTGCAGGGAAAAGACATACCCTCAGTGTAGGTAACAATCGGCCTCAAACTCTTTCATAAAGAGAACAGATTTCACTTACATTTCTTAAATATATTTTCTCTTCCACAGAAAAACTGTTGGTCCTAGTTTCAGTGAGTGTTAAGTGCCCAAATTTGCAGGTTTCTATTTTTTATGTCTATTTACTTTAAAGAAAAAAAAAATCTTGTTGTAAGGAGGGAGTGGGAGGACATTTTCCCACAGAGAATCACTTCAGCTGAGCCATCCTGCCTACCAAATTGCTTATACTCCTTCATGTATCTGCCTCTCCTGATAACAGCCATACGTGGCCCCACTTCAATGTTATTCTAGGAAATAATATGGATCTGATGCACAAGAGTTTATTGACAGACAAACTTGCCTAGATAATAGATCTTGCTGCAAAGACTCTTATTTTCTTGAATTTCTATTATATATCCTTTGAATCTTTTGATAAAAGACTTAGAAACTTAACAAAACCAAGAATGACAACTGAATTAGTGACAGAGGCTTAGCTATTCCTAGTAATTTCTTCCTGGAATGTACCTTGTGTGTATTATTCATTTCATGAATAAGCAGGCTGATTTGTGCATTTGGTTAGATTCTTGCTAATGGACTGTATCTTTACTTTACTTAGAGAAAATTAATATATTTTATATTTTCAGGGAGACACGTGGTATATTGTAGATCAAATAATTAGTGAAGTGAAAGGGGAAGCAATGGTGAAATTAGCAAAAAAAGTTGTTTTCACATCTTGATTTGCATTTTGATTAGAAGATGCTTCAAACATGTTAATTCACTTTGCCCATATCCTGACTAGGAGAAAGCCTAGTAAGGAAAAATTGTAAAAGTCAAATACTGGGGGGAAGCCCATAGAGAGGGGGTTTTGTGAGACAGAATGTTTCTATCATTGCGCAGCTATGAGTATTTACTGCAAGTTTCAACTGCTGCTAACGTATTTGCCACCAGGGGGCGCTGTAGATTATACGTCTACTCTAAGAGGTCTGCAATCAAGCATAAGAATGTCCACGTTTTAATGATTTTTGTGTTTTTCCTCTCAGGTTATCAACGTTGTAACTGTATAAGTTTTAAAATAAAAGTAGTGAACAATAATCCTTCTCACCTGGCTCACCGAATGCCTGATGGCACAGGCCATGAGATCAGAGCTCAGTGTGGTACACTAAGTATGGAGGAGTTTATGATTCCCCATTGAGATATAGGTTAACTGATCCCAGAAGGTTCTTTACAGAATCAGTCTTGCCTGTAGGAATTTTCCTCCACTCCTAACAATGGAATCAATGGTTCAGGGGAGGGGAACGTTCCATCCTTTACTCCAGGAAAGGTTTAAAGCCTCCTAGTTAAAATGATAAATCATCAAGAGTTTTGCAGAGTAACATCATCCTCACAAATGACTCTGGCTTAGCTCAGGACAGAGTATTTTCTCTGAACAGCTGGGGATAACAAATTCAGATATGTTTATTTAACTGTACACAGGTTTTACAAAAGTGTAACTCCACTGACTTCACTGCTGATTTACCTTGGTGTAAGTGAGGGGAAGTATAGTACCTTCCTTTCCTTATTCTAGGGGTAAATCCTACCTATTGCTTGCTTTCATTGCTAGTTTAAGGTTGAAGGTCTCATTGAAATGGCAAAGGCTCAGCCATCCATTTGTGAATAGACACCTGCCAAAAGCTGTGTGTTGCACATCAAGTTACATTATATTTATTCTGTGGATGATGCTTAAATGTGATATAAAGAAAGAGCTAAAGTGGAGAGGAACCAGGGAAAATGGAGTACACCTTGATGGGGGGAAAAGGAGTTAATTTCATACATTGGGAAGTAGATAGACAATCCCCATATAAAATGTTTTCAACTCAACTTCTGTTGTACTCTAACCAAGAATAGTCCAGTGCAGGATATTCATAAGGAATGTGACTATTCACACAAAGAAGATTTTTTTTTATTGCTGTAGCAACAGATTCCACAAAGTTGCAGTGAACTCTATGAATATTCTAAACATTCTTTTTAATAAGAAGGCTGTGATGTGTTTTTCTGGCAATAAAATCCATAGGTTGAAGAAATAATTTCCTTAGATTATAGTTTGTCTACAGGACTTGTGCAGAACTCCTTCAGCCTTAGTGCTCTGATGTGAACAATATGATTATAATTTAGCTCGTTATGGGCATGATCTTGCCAGGTGCTGAGCATTATAGCCAAAACCAGAAAAACAATCACGCTGAAAACTAAGCACATGAATAATCCCACTGAAGTCAGTGGGACTCTTCACATGCTCAAAGTTTAAACATGTGCTTAAGTGTTTTGCTAGATTGACAGAGTGCTCAGCACCTTGCAGGATCAAGCCCTATAGCTTTCCCCTTCTGATTGCAAAAGGATATTGAATATGGTGTGGCAGAGCTCCGACCTTGTCCCCGTGGGTCCCACACTTCTAGGCGGTTTATGCTAGCCTCAGAGGCTTACTGCAACCCTCCACGTAGCCCTTCTCTCTCTCTAGGGCCAGGGTTACAGTCTCCTGAGCCAGGGCCGGCTCCAGGCACCAGCAGAGCAAGCAGGTGCTTGGGGCGGCCACACCGGAGAGGGGCAGCACGTCCGGCTCTTTGGCGGCAATTCGGCAGCGGGTCCCTCACTCCCACTCGGAGCGAAGGACCTCCCGCCGAATTGCTGCCAAAGTGCTGCCGCAGATCACGACTTTTTTTTTGGTGGGGGGCTACTCTTGTTTAATAATGAAAGGGGGAGAAGTTTGGCAATTTATTGTGTTTTGGGGCAGGTAAGGTAGAATGTGGGGGTATGTGTCAGCATAGACAGTAGAACCTAGAGGCCCTAATTGAGATCAGGGCCCCATTGTGCCAACCACTGCACAAAGATCTAGAAAGAGACAACCCCTGCCTTGAAGAAACTGTAATGAGAAAAAGATTATCCCCACTTTACAGATGAGGAGCAGACACACAGGGTAGGTTTTAAGTGACTTGACCAAGGTCACACAGGAAGTCTGTGGCATACCTAGCAATTGAACCCAGGACTCCTAAATCCCAATCCAGTACTATAATCAACCACCATGTCTGTCAATCCTGGCAGAGAGAGAGAATTGCACTTGAATGAGTCTATTCTCTCTTCTGATAGGACCCAGAAAGCAGTATTGGGACAAGCAAGGATCTGTTGTCACTTCTGTTCAAAGTATACTAGAAGGTGGTGCTGGAGATGGGGAGGCAGTCTGGGTTTTGGTACTGTCCCTCATGGTGACATGTTTTTCATTTGCTCACTTACCTTTGAGTGTCGGACTAAGATTGGGGCACCGTGCTGAACTAGTTAGTTAATTAATAAGAGCGGGGTGATGTTTGGGACTGGGGGACAACCAAAGCAAAAGGAAGCATTCTGCCCTTTCAGTTGAGTGGATCCACCCTTTTGTGACAGGTAATGTAGAAGTCTTATTGGATTCTTGGCTCTTTTATATGTCCAGATAAAAGCTGTAGATAAGAATATATTTTCCATCTTTGCTTAGCAGGGTGGTTGTGACCTTGCCATTATTATCCATGCTTTTGTCATCTCCTGTTTTGATTACTGTCATGTACATTGGGTTACACCAGAAGACCATTCAGAAACTTTAATGCAAAATGCAGTTGCCACTTGTCATTCAGGGAATGCATTATATCCATGTCCCAGAGATGTGCTGGCTTCTGATTTGCCTCTGCGTGATATTAACAATGCTAGTTTTGAGCTGCAGTGCCCTGCAAGATTTTGGTCATAATAATTAGTATCATGTTTGAGCTAACAATCCCTAGCTTTACACATCAAAGGGTAGGGTAGGGGTTAGGCTTTTCCAGTGAAGTCACTTCCCTCCCACCCCCCATTGGAGCTCAAGTTTATTGACCTTCCAAGTAGTCAACAAGTCTTCTCAATTAACTCAGGCCATTTCTGAGTAGTGGATTGGGAAGTATCTTTTTTTCCAATGTTAGGTTCATTTTCATTATACTGGATAATTTAAAAAGTCTTATTGCTCATGCATGTAGAGAATTATAGGTTAACAATAGAAGTCTATTAAAATATTTCACCAGCTGAAGCCATAGAGTCAAATAATTCTTATTCACAGCCTTATAAATATACACCCTATACAGCACTATTAGTAGTAAATCTTTTTTCCAGAGGATATCTAGAAAACAGAAGACGAGAGGTCTGGCCTTAATTTCACTGTACGATTAAGTTTATTATCAGTACGCTGCTTATATACCACAAACACAGAGATACAAGCACCCTTCCAAAGCCATAGAAATAAATACATGAACAAACCAAAAGCCATCTGTTAATTTTATTTTATTTGCATGAGCATTTTGAAACCCTTCGTTTAAAATAAAATATCATGTTAGTCATTGCTCCCCCACCACATGCACATTTGAAATCTATGAAAAAAAGAATTTGAATATAAGTGGTTACTATCAAACACCAATAAACATTAGAAACATAAGGAAAAGTTAAACAAAGAACACTATGAAATACAATCAGAATGGAAAACTATGAATAAACAATCGGCACAAGGAAAATAACGGGCTACACTCTCTCCACTTCCAGGAGAGAATTTGACCCACTACTTCTGTGTCCTCCAGTCTTTTTCCAAACTCCTCCTTCACCCTCCATCATGCAATTTCTCCCATCTCCAAGTTTTCAATCACATTCCAGGATGCAGGTCTGTTAGACTGGGAAGCAGTGTCCCTTTCTATCCTTGAATTATGTAGTAATATCCTGGTACAGCACTTCAGCTTGCCTGTTGCCCCTCAGCTCTTCCCCCTTCTATCTTTGCAACATGAGTGTGTATGGGAACACTGCAAATCTGAAAGAGAAGGGAAGGTCATGCCATGCTGGTGTGACAGTTGGACATTGACTCAACAGTTATGGTTATTTTATTGTTCATAAAGTAAGGGCATTGTCTGCGCACGTAAAGAACAGCTAGATAAAAAGCCTACGTACAGTACACAGATGTTTTGCAGGCAAATTCTACCATAGCACACCTTAGCAAAACTCCTCTATACTGTGACTAATGATCAAACAAGATACTGATTATCAAACCTGAAATAATATAAAGCTTTACTTACAGCCTGAGAAGAGCAAGATCCACAATTGTATCCCATCCTGGTCTCCACTGATGGTTGCAGGGGCCATGTGCAGCCTATTAAAGGTTACCAGTTGTTCCTGGGTCACTGGGATTGCTACTTTGATGGTGCATCTTGTTGATTTGTAGCTATACATCAAACGTGCATTATTTAGTTAGATTTCTGAATGGCGCCTATCTAAAACGCTAGGTACCAGTACAGTAATTATAGTACGAATATATTCCTGGATCAATATAGAAAAAAGAAATACCCCACAGAAAAATGAAACCTTCAACCCCAGTCTTCACAATCAGCCCCTCTATTCCTATGTCAGTGAAAATCTGAGAAATTAGCTGTGACGTTCCAGTCTATATGATTTTATAAAAATATGCTAATGAGTGAATATAATGTAACTGAAATATGCTTCATGCAAAAGGTCTCTTGTAAGGTATCATTACAAAGCTTATAATCTACTGAGTGTGATCATCCTATTTGTATAAATGTACCACTCTTGTATCTGAAACTAGAAATATGAAATATAACTCTGAGGGCCTACTGTAATTATGCAAAGTGTGGGCCATTAATGGTGGTTTGGAATCTTGATGACTCCCATTAACCAGGACAATTGTCTGCAGATGGCTGTGTTTTACCTGTAAGTCTTCCTGTATACTTGTGTGCTGGAAAGTGGGCAATGAAGTCTTGCAGTGACATGTGATCATGTCACCTGAACTGGAATCCATCTTTAACCTGGTGTCTTTCCATTGAGAAGTAGGGGGTGGGAACCCAGAGAGGGACAAAGGATTCCCGCCTTATGCAAAAGATATATAAAGGGGTGGAACAGAACAAAGGGAGGAGAGGAGCCATCATGAAGAATCCCTGACAGAACTAATTGGAGGCCAATACAGATTAGAGTATTGGAGTAATGTGGTCACTGTACCACCTGAAGTTTCCAAATGGTCTGTTGGTGTAGCCCCATGTTGAGAGCATTACCAAAATCTAGTCTTGGGGTGACAGCAGTGGGATTGTCTACAGGGAGGTCCACTTCCAAGAGGAAAGGCTGTACTTTTGGCCACTGCTTATACCTGGCTTCTTGTCGGATTATGGAAATGCCAATAAGACCTTCAGGTTACAAACGTCACTAAAAAAGAGCAAGAAAACTGCCCTTGTAGGGGGGATAATTGTAATCTCTGTTTGGGTGCATCCCTAGCCTAGCAGCACCCCTCCTTCAGGCTTACCTGACAGAGCTTCAGCGCGCTACCCTGCTCTATTTAGTGTATGTAGTTAGTATGCATCTTTGGTCATGGCAGGTCACCATATTCCAATTAATCAATGTCCCCAAACACAGCAATGCTCCCTCCTTCCTCATAATTCTTATAATTTTTGATGTCTATGATATATTTTCTTAGGTAATACAGGTTTATCTAATGCATTTATGTGACCCCCTTTCTGTAGTATCTGAGCACCTCACAATCTTTAATATATTTATCCTCATAATACCCCTTTGAGGTAGAGTACTACATGCAATGTTTCCTGTACCCGAGTCGATATATATTCTACCTTTTGGACGGGTACAAACCTATGCAATGATTTCTCCAGAAGAGGCATATTTTTGCAGAATGCTCTGTTGCTATATTATTTCAAGGACATTTTGTCATGATGCTTTTAGTGTGTTCTCTCTTGGAATACTGTGCAAATTTTCACTCATCCCTTCCCCACCCTCCGAAAGAGCAGTCTCACTTTGACAGGGCAGTCCTGTACCCTGCAAGGTATTAAAATGGTCCCAAATATCTTTCAGGATGACGCAACAGGATAATAGAATCTCTTAACATTACAACACAATCACTATGACCTAGAGCAGTGTTTCCCAAACTTGGGACGCCGCTTGTGTAGGGAAAGCCCCTGGCGGGCAGGGCCGGTTTGTTTACCTGCCCTGTCCACAGGTCCGGCCGATCGCGGCTCCCACTGGCCACGGTTCGCTGCTCCAGGCCAATGGGACCTGCTGGAAGCGGCGGCCAGTACGTCCCTTGGCCCGTGCCACTTCCAGCAGCTCCCATTGGCCTGCAGCAGCGAACCGCGGCCAGTGGGAGCCGCGATTGGCCGAACCTGCAGACGCGGCAGGTAAACAAACCGGCCCGGCTCGCCAGGGGCTTTCCCTACACAAGCAGCATCCCAAGTTTGGGAAACACTGACCTAGAGGACAGTGTCTAAAATATGACCAAGGCCATGTGGATGCCTTGTTTAGTTGTGGTGCTGTAAAATGGCAGACTCAGTATTATACCAGTATGAACTTAAGCCAAGACTTTCAAAAGTCACCAGTGATTTTGGATGCCTCAATTCTTGGGTGGCCAACTTCATTTTTCAGAGTGTGGTTGCTCAGTGGTTTCTGAAAATCAGGACCCAAGTTGGGCACCCAAAAACAGAGGCACCCAAAATCACTAGTAACTTCTGCAAATTTTGCCCTAGTGTATTAATAGACTTGCCCAGTTATAGAGTGATGTTAGTTGCTCATAGTAAACGAGACTAGAAAACACGCCTGCTTTGTGTAACTTTATAGTGAGCGTTGCATCCACCTTTCTTTCATGCCAATCATCATGGTACCTTGGGGGCTGTTATTTACATTAGATGAAAATACGAGGGAAGGTACACTACATGGTGTCCCAGTGACTGCACAATAGGGCTCTTCATTTCCACAATGATCTGTGATTGATTAAATTACAATTTCCATGAAAAATAAGAAGGTTCTGAAATTAGAATTGGACAATGGCCCTTTCTGAGATTTTAATTACATTCTGACGTATGATTTGAAAAATACCTTGCCAATTGTGTCGCTTTTACAATACGACTTTTTGTTGCTTAGAGACCAAAGTAGTGTTCATGAAAAGTAGCATCCCCAATAGAAGATAGATGATGATTTTTGCATTGTACCTTTTAATCCAAAACACTGGCTGATGTAGAATGAGAGTATATCAATTAATGCTAGCCATCAGATTGAGACAGATCTACTAACAGACAAAGCAGATTCAAACATATATACTAACAATGGTCTAATTTGTAGGGACATTTGCAAGGTTTGTTTTTTTTATTCCTGGTTTCAGAGTCTTGTAAACAATATTATTCCCATGTCTTGTCCAAAAGAAACTTTTAGGACAACTTAAAGTCAATTATACCTTCGAAAGTGACAGAAAAATTAGTGGAGAATGGATGGTCAGTATTTATCTCTCTAATTTCTATATCGAATTTGCTCAGTTTACACGTCAACAACTGTTTTTATTAACTGCCAGCAGCCCTGAAAACTCTACCTGTTATCTGAAAATCCAGCTGTGTTCTTTTTGCCTCTTACTTCATCACTAGTAATATAGATTATGCAATTATAACTGAGCAGACAATTTAGTTTATCATATATAGAGAGAACAGAATCCAGATCTCTTTGTCATGATTATATGTCTACCATGGCAATGCTAATAGTAGTAGAAACCTGTTTTTGTTGGTAAACAGATATGACTTAGGGAGCTATTTTATTAAGTGGCATCACTTTTCACATAGTGACTTTTCTGTCTGTAACCTCACCAAATGTTACCTAGAATATGAAAACCGCTGCATATATTCCAATGAGTATGTTAATAAAGTTTAGAGAAGCAAAAACAACTTTGGTTTGGAAATAACAAAACTCATTTAGAATAGTTTTTCCAGACATAATTTTCTGTTCAAACAACTGTATGTATCAGAAGTGGACAAGGAGGAAATTCTAGTAGTTTAAGTAAAGACAGATCCTTACCACAGAAAACACCAGTGGCCATGAGACAATTAACCAACTCTCCAGATCAGTTTTAGATGTGTAGTGTTCTACCCAATGCCTTCTTTTTCACCTCAATTTCCATAATTCTGAGAGTTGATTTCTCCCTGCTATGGCTGTGTTACTTGGAAACCATACTTTGCCCAATTCCAGTCATTTTCTGCTTAGCTTTACATTGAGAATCCAGCTAACAGTTGACAATATCCATTCTCTCCCATTTCTAGTTATGGAGCAAATCTTTCTCTCGAGCAGTGCATATGGACAGAGAAAAGGTTATTCTAGGTAGAAGGAACCCAGAAGGCACTGAAACATTAGACAGAGAGCATATTTCTTGCCCATGGAATTTTCACCAAAAATGCAAGAAGTTTGTAATTAAATACTTTTCATACTGTCTAAATGGTTTGAAAAGTTGAATGAAATGAACAATTTCATACTGCAATAGTTCTGCCAAAATGTGCTCCTTTTTTAAAAAAAAAAAAAGTGAAACATCCCATAATAAATACTTACAAAATGAGTTTCTATTATTTTGTTTTAAATTGCAAGACATGTTTGAGTAAAAATGCTTTATGCTGTGAGTCAGAAAACATGTAAAGAGCTAGTCAGACATTATATCATTTACAGAAAGTTAGCCAGAATAAACTAAGATCAAAGCAACTTTAAAATTCATCAAAAAGAATCTATTTCTCTTTCACAGTTGTTCTAGCTTAATTTTGTAAGAAAAAATGCTAAAATATGAATGTTAAATAAGTTACCTGTGTCCTTTTGTTATTACTTCGTTCAGTTCCTGACGAGAGCTACCTGTGTTAACGGGTGCGCTCCTTTTAAAGATCAGAACAGGTTTTCTGATGACCACTCTGTGTGGCATCTCTTATGAAGGTGCTTCTTGTTGCTAAGAGATCAGTTGCTTAGAGATGAAGGTTTTTTGTTTTTTGTGTGTGTTTTGCAATAGGTTGGGGAAGGAAGGGTGTTAAAAAGGGTAGCATAACGAGGAATAATGGGATGATGTTAATTCCTTGAAAACAGGAGAGTTTTAGAAACAAAGCTTCCTTACACTGAGATGTATTAAGCAATAAAATAATTTCCAGCATAAATGAGAAGAAATGGAAGCTGCAGTACTTTGGATATTTAAAACTGGAATGGACAAAACAATATAAAATGTGTTGTATGGAGCAATCCTGAAATGGCAGCTGGATGACTAATGGGTCTTTTAAAGATCTATCCTGTTTCTGACTGTATACAGATACAATACACATAACGACACATAAGGGTTACTCTGTCATAATGTTTCTTTTGAGGAATTGCATATACACTGCTTGTTTCTTTAAACGTCTCTTTTATAGTGCTCCTACTTATTTGTATAGCCACGGCCAACTTTGTAACTCTAATTTACCCTATGGAAATACAAATGAGTTATTTTGCAGTTGCTTAAGATGTTGCTACAAGACACACAGAATACCCAATTTGCTTTGGAAAAAGATTTGCAGCTTTGTTAGAGGGCAAGATTAATAATAATACCTGAGGATAATATACTTACGGCAATTAATTATTCTCAAATCCAACACAGAGGTCACCCTCACAACTTCTCCTGAGGCTGTAAAAGAATGTCAAATCCTTAGTCAATTAGTGGCCGCTGCCAGTAATCTATATAAGAAGACTCCAGGATTGCCACTCTGTGTGTCGTATCACTATGAAGCCTAGAATGTCTATATAGTCAGTGTGAAGTGATGGAAACAACTACAAGCATGATTCTTTTTGTTCAAAATATCACCAGGTTCAGTCATCACTGGGATTTGTGCTCTGTGACTGCCCAGTCTTTGCTGTGAGCCATTTTCAGCTCATCGGTTTTCCTTATTACTGACAAGGGGACTGAAGCCAGCAAGATGGCAGCCATTGCCCTATATTCTATCTCCATGTAGAAGTTGGCTGCCACCTCCCACTGTTTTCAATAAGATTGAAGCCGTGCCCACAGGCACAGAGGCTGCCCCACTATGGTTCAGGGATCTAGACAGCACACAGGGACTTGATGAGCAGCAGAAACACTGAAAGGTGGAAGAGTGAGGAGGAGCAGACAGTGGGGGAAGCAGAAGACAGATTTAGGGGCTGGAGTGGGACATGGGGAACAAGGGGAGCCTGAGGAAGGCGGGAGGCTGTGGGAATGTGGGAGCAGGAATCAGAGTTAGGGGTTGCAGGGAGTTATGGGGGGCAGAGGAGCCTGAAGGCTAGGAAGGAGGCTGGGGGAGTACAGGGAGATAAAGGAGCAAGGGAGAGGTTGAGGTGGGTGCAGATGATGTGGGGACAGGAGGGAGGCTGAGGGGGATGCAGAGGACAGTTATGGGGGTAGGATGTGGAGGGAATAAAATGGCAGCTCCCCCAGCCTGGGGGTAATGGTGGGTAAGGGGAGTCACCACCAAACAGCCACGGGAAACAGTGTTGCCAGCTCTCATGAGCTGATCATGAGTGGTGGGATTTTGGTGTCTTTAGGGGGGAGCTGTTGTGATGATGCAAGAAGCTCCTTCGAACTCACGAGATTCAGAGCTGTGTGAGAGAGCTTCAGGGCTGAGGACCTAGATCTGCCCTGCTACTGAGCCCTCCCTTCATGCGTGACCCTATAACAGAGAGAGGGTCCTGGTGCAGTGGGAAGCAGGGGAGGGTGAATATGGGGAAGTGGGATCCAGGCAGAAGAGAAGCCCCTGGGCAGCAGGAGGTAGGCGAGTTGGGGAGTGGGGCTGCTAGGTACCAGGCAGAAAGGTGCTGAGGCAGTAAAAAGTAGGCAAGTGTTTCTTCTGAGTCAAGACGGTAGTTCCCCTATCACTGGGGTGAGGGTAAGTAAAGTCTCCAGGGAGAGGCATGCACTTTTTGTGTGCATTAAAGGTTGACATTTCAACCTGAAATTATCACGCATACATTCAGAGAGGAATAGAGGGCAGTTAAAAATAGGGTGACCAGACAGCAAGTGTGAAAAATCGGGACGGGGCTGGAGGGGTAATAGGAGCCGATATAAGAAAAAGACCCAAAAATCGGGACTGTCCCTATAAGATCGGGACATCTGGTCACCCNAGGGCCGGTTTGTTTACCTGCCCTGTCCACAGGTCCGGCCGATCGCGGCTCCCACTGGCCACGGTTCGCTGCTCCAGGCCAATGGGACCTGCTGGAAGCGGCGGCCAGTACGTCCCTTGGCCCGTGCCACTTCCAGCAGCTCCCATTGGCCTGCAGCAGCGAACCGCGGCCAGTGGGAGCCGCGATTGGCCGAACCTGCAGACGCGGCAGGTAAACAAACCGGCCCGGCTCGCCAGGGGCTTTCCCTACACAAGCAGCATCCCAAGTTTGGGAAACACTGACCTAGAGGACAGTGTCTAAAATATGACCAAGGCCATGTGGATGCCTTGTTTAGTTGTGGTGCTGTAAAATGGCAGACTCAGTATTATACCAGTATGAACTTAAGCCAAGACTTTCAAAAGTCACCAGTGATTTTGGATGCCTCAATTCTTGGGTGGCCAACTTCATTTTTCAGAGTGTGGTTGCTCAGTGGTTTCTGAAAATCAGGACCCAAGTTGGGCACCCAAAAACAGAGGCACCCAAAATCACTAGTAACTTCTGCAAATTTTGCCCTAGTGTATTAATAGACTTGCCCAGTTATAGAGTGATGTTAGTTGCTCATAGTAAACGAGACTAGAAAACACGCCTGCTTTGTGTAACTTTATAGTGAGCGTTGCATCCACCTTTCTTTCATGCCAATCATCATGGTACCTTGGGGGCTGTTATTTACATTAGATGAAAATACGAGGGAAGGTACACTACATGGTGTCCCAGTGACTGCACAATAGGGCTCTTCATTTCCACAATGATCTGTGATTGATTAAATTACAATTTCCATGAAAAATAAGAAGGTTCTGAAATTAGAATTGGACAATGGCCCTTTCTGAGATTTTAATTACATTCTGACGTATGATTTGAAAAATACCTTGCCAATTGTGTCGCTTTTACAATACGACTTTTTGTTGCTTAGAGACCAAAGTAGTGTTCATGAAAAGTAGCATCCCCAATAGAAGATAGATGATGATTTTTGCATTGTACCTTTTAATCCAAAACACTGGCTGATGCAGAATGAGAGTATATCAATTAATGCTAGCCATCAGATTGAGACAGATCTACTAACAGACAAAGCAGATTCAAACATATATACTAACAATGGTCTAATTTGTAGGGACATTTGCAAGGTTTGTTTTTTTTATTCCTGGTTTCAGAGTCTTGTAAACAATATTATTCCCATGTCTTGTCCAAAAGAAACTTTTAGGACAACTTAAAGTCAATTATACCTTCGAAAGTGACAGAAAAATTAGTGGAGAATGGATGGTCAGTATTTATCTCTCTAATTTCTATATCGAATTTGCTCAGTTTACACGTCAACAACTGTTTTTATTAACTGCCAGCAGCCCTGAAAACTCTACCTGTTATCTGAAAATCCAGCTGTGTTCTTTTTGCCTCTTACTTCATCACTAGTAATATAGATTATGCAATTATAACTGAGCAGACAATTTAGTTTATCATATATAGAGAGAACAGAATCCAGATCTCTTTGTCATGATTATATGTCTACCATGGCAATGCTAATAGTAGTAGAAACCTGTTTTTGTTGGTAAACAGATATGACTTAGGGAGCTATTTTATTAAGTGGCATCACTTTTCACATAGTGACTTTTCTGTCTGTAACCTCACCAAATGTTACCTAGAATATGAAAACCGCTGCATATATTCCAATGAGTATGTTAATAAAGTTTAGAGAAGCAAAAACAACTTTGGTTTGGAAATAACAAAACTCATTTAGAATAGTTTTTCCAGACATAATTTTCTGTTCAAACAACTGTATGTATCAGAAGTGGACAAGGAGGAAATTCTAGTAGTTTAAGTAAAGACAGATCCTTACCACAGAAAACACCAGTGGCCATGAGACAATTAACCAACTCTCCAGATCAGTTTTAGATGTGTAGTGTTCTACCCAATGCCTTCTTTTTCACCTCAATTTCCATAATTCTGAGAGTTGATTTCTCCCTGCTATGGCTGTGTTACTTGGAAACCATACTTTGCCCAATTCCAGTCATTTTCTGCTTAGCTTTACATTGAGAATCCAGCTAACAGTTGACAATATCCATTCTCTCCCATTTCTAGTTATGGAGCAAATCTTTCTCTCGAGCAGTGCATATGGACAGAGAAAAGGTTATTCTAGGTAGAAGGAACCCAGAAGGCACTGAAACATTAGACAGAGAGCATATTTCTTGCCCATGGAATTTTCACCAAAAATGCAAGAAGTTTGTAATTAAATACTTTTCATACTGT
Organism: Platysternon megacephalum; assembly: GCA_003942145.1. Lineage (NCBI taxonomy): Eukaryota > Metazoa > Chordata > Testudines > Platysternidae > Platysternon > Platysternon megacephalum. Next base: position 2,783,448 of record QXTE01000179.1, read on the forward strand.
CTAAATGGTTTGAAAAGTTGAATGAAATGAACAATTTCATACTGCAATAGTTCTGCCAAAATGTGCTCCTTTTTTAAAAAAAAAAAAGTGAAACATCCCATAATAAATACTTACAAAATGAGTTTCTATTATTTTGTTTTAAATTGCAAGACATGTTTGAGTAAAAATGCTTTATGCTGTGAGTCAGAAAACATGTAAAGAGCTAGTCAGACATTATATCATTTACAGAAAGTTAGCCAGAATAAACTAAGATCAAAGCAACTTTAAAATTCATCAAAAAGAATCTATTTCTCTTTCACAGTTGTTCTAGCTTAATTTTGTAAGAAAAAATGCTAAAATATGAATGTTAAATAAGTTACCTGTGTCCTTTTGTTATTACTTCGTTCAGTTCCTGACGAGAGCTACCTGTGTTAACGGGTGCGCTCCTTTTAAAGATCAGAACAGGTTTTCTGATGACCACTCTGTGTGGCATCTCTTATGAAGGTGCTTCTTGTTGCTAAGAGATCAGTTGCTTAGAGATGAAGGTTTTTTGTTTTTTGTGTGTGTTTTGCAATAGGTTGGGGAAGGAAGGGTGTTAAAAAGGGTAGCATAACGAGGAATAATGGGATGATGTTAATTCCTTGAAAACAGGAGAGTTTTAGAAACAAAGCTTCCTTACACTGAGATGTATTAAGCAATAAAATAATTTCCAGCATAAATGAGAAGAAATGGAAGCTGCAGTACTTTGGATATTTAAAACTGGAATGGACAAAACAATATAAAATGTGTTGTATGGAGCAATCCTGAAATGGCAGCTGGATGACTAATGGGTCTTTTAAAGATCTATCCTGTTTCTGACTGTATACAGATACAATACACATAACGACACATAAGGGTTACTCTGTCATAATGTTTCTTTTGAGGAATTGCATATACACTGCTTGTTTCTTTAAACGTCTCTTTTATAGTGCTCCTACTTATTTGTATAGCCACGGCCAACTTTGTAACTCTAATTTACCCTATGGAAATACAAATGAGTTATTTTGCAGTTGCTTAAGATGTTGCTACAAGACACACAGAATACCCAATTTGCTTTGGAAAAAGATTTGCAGCTTTGTTAGAGGGCAAGATTAATAATAATACCTGAGGATAATATACTTACGGCAATTAATTATTCTCAAATCCAACACAGAGGTCACCCTCACAACTTCTCCTGAGGCTGTAAAAGAATGTCAAATCCTTAGTCAATTAGTGGCCGCTGCCAGTAATCTATATAAGAAGACTCCAGGATTGCCACTCTGTGTGTCGTATCACTATGAAGCCTAGAATGTCTATATAGTCAGTGTGAAGTGATGGAAACAACTACAAGCATGATTCTTTTTGTTCAAAATATCACCAGGTTCAGTCATCACTGGGATTTGTGCTCTGTGACTGCCCAGTCTTTGCTGTGAGCCATTTTCAGCTCATCGGTTTTCCTTATTACTGACAAGGGGACTGAAGCCAGCAAGATGGCAGCCATTGCCCTATATTCTATCTCCATGTAGAAGTTGGCTGCCACCTCCCACTGTTTTCAATAAGATTGAAGCCGTGCCCACAGGCACAGAGGCTGCCCCACTATGGTTCAGGGATCTAGACAGCACACAGGGACTTGATGAGCAGCAGAAACACTGAAAGGTGGAAGAGTGAGGAGGAGCAGACAGTGGGGGAAGCAGAAGACAGATTTAGGGGCTGGAGTGGGACATGGGGAACAAGGGGAGCCTGAGGAAGGCGGGAGGCTGTGGGAATGTGGGAGCAGGAATCAGAGTTAGGGGTTGCAGGGAGTTATGGGGGGCAGAGGAGCCTGAAGGCTAGGAAGGAGGCTGGGGGAGTACAGGGAGATAAAGGAGCAAGGGAGAGGTTGAGGTGGGTGCAGATGATGTGGGGACAGGAGGGAGGCTGAGGGGGATGCAGAGGACAGTTATGGGGGTAGGATGTGGAGGGAATAAAATGGCAGCTCCCCCAGCCTGGGGGTAATGGTGGGTAAGGGGAGTCACCACCAAACAGCCACGGGAAACAGTGTTGCCAGCTCTCATGAGCTGATCATGAGTGGTGGGATTTTGGTGTCTTTAGGGGGGAGCTGTTGTGATGATGCAAGAAGCTCCTTCGAACTCACGAGATTCAGAGCTGTGTGAGAGAGCTTCAGGGCTGAGGACCTAGATCTGCCCTGCTACTGAGCCCTCCCTTCATGCGTGACCCTATAACAGAGAGAGGGTCCTGGTGCAGTGGGAAGCAGGGGAGGGTGAATATGGGGAAGTGGGATCCAGGCAGAAGAGAAGCCCCTGGGCAGCAGGAGGTAGGCGAGTTGGGGAGTGGGGCTGCTAGGTACCAGGCAGAAAGGTGCTGAGGCAGTAAAAAGTAGGCAAGTGTTTCTTCTGAGTCAAGACGGTAGTTCCCCTATCACTGGGGTGAGGGTAAGTAAAGTCTCCAGGGAGAGGCATGCACTTTTTGTGTGCATTAAAGGTTGACATTTCAACCTGAAATTATCACGCATACATTCAGAGAGGAATAGAGGGCAGTTAAAAATAGGGTGACCAGACAGCAAGTGTGAAAAATCGGGACGGGGCTGGAGGGGTAATAGGAGCCGATATAAGAAAAAGACCCAAAAATCGGGACTGTCCCTATAAGATCGGGACATCCGGTCACCCTAGTTAAAAAGTCCAGAGACAGGCGATGGTGAAAACATACTTGAGTACGTCATCAGTACAGTGGTATACTGAGATTGGCAAACTGTACCTTGGTAATAAATACATTTCATATTCAAATCAAAGAACTGGGAGGAAGGTGGGCCTGTTTTGGGTTAGGTGGTATGAAATAATGTTGTCACATGTACATTGCAATTTGACAATGTGCATATTTTCTTTCCATGTTTGTTGCCTAATATTTTCTTCCAGCAGGCACTGTTGCTTCACATGACTTGGGCTTTCAGCCAGTTTACCTATAATCTCTTCAGATTAATTTAGAGCAGGTTAGACAAACACCTGTCAGGGATGGTCTAGATAATACTTAGTCCTGCCTTGAGTGCAGGGGACTGGACTAGAAGACCGCTCGAGGTCCCTTTCAGTCCTACTATGTTATTACATGCAATGGGCCAATTTACTCTATTCCTCAACGGGAGCTTCTAGTGTTCAAAACCTCTGAAAATCAAGCCACTAGAGCCTATTTTCAGATGTGCTGGGTGTCTCCAGTTGAATCAATGAAGGGCAAGTGTGTTTGGCAACTCAGAGTCAGGCTATAAACATTGTAGGTTGGGCACCTAAACATGGTGACACCCGAAGTAAGGCCAATTTTGCAAATGCAGCCCTTAAACTTTCTCCACCTAGTTTTAGCCATCTAGGAAGATATGAAAATGTATCCATCTTTATAATGCTCTTTCAGAATATAAGAACTGCAACATTGGTCAGACTGATGGTCCATCTAGCTCAGTATCCTGTCTCTGGCAGTGGCAAGTACCAGAGCTTCAGGGGGAGTGTGTAGAACAGGACAGTTAGAGTACCACAACTGTCTTCCTCTCCCAGTGTCTGGCAGTTGGAGGCTTAGGGTCACCCCGAGCAAGGGGTTGTGTCCCTGACCACCTTGGCTAATAGCCATTGATAGATCTATCCTCCATGAATTTATCTATTTTTTTAATCCAGTTATATGTTTGGCCATCACAACATCCCAAGGCAATAAATTCCACAGGTTAATTATGCTCTGGGTGAAAAAGTACTTCCTCTTCTTTGTATTAAACCTGCTGCCTATTAATTTCATCAGGTGACTCCCTGGTATTTGTATTGTGGGAAAGGGTAAATAACGTTTCTTTATTCACTTTTTCCACACCATTTGTGATTTTATAGACCTCCATCATATCCCCTTTTGTAATTTCTTTTCTAAGATGAACAGCCCTAATCTTTTTAATCTCTCCTTGTATGGAAGCTGTTTCGTAACCTTGATCTTCTTAGTTTCCCTTCTGTGAACCTTTTCCAGTTCTACTATATCTTTTCAGAGAAGGGGCAACCAGAACTGGACACAGTATTCAAAATATGGGATTACCATGGTTTATATAGTGACATTATGATATTTTCTGTCTTATTTTCTATCCCTTTCCTTATAGTTCCTAACATTCTGTTAGCCTTTTTGAGCGCTGCTGTGCAATGAGTGGAAGTTTTCAGAGAATTATCCATGGTGATTCCAAGATCTCTTTCTTAAATGGTAACAGCTAATTTAGAGACCATCACTGTATTTGTGTAGTTGGTATAATTCTTTTCCAATGTGCGTTACTTTGCATTATCAGTGTTGAATCTCTTCTGCCATTTTGTTGCTCAGTCACCAGTTTAGTGAGATCCCCCTGTAACTCTTTGCAGTCAGCCTTGGACTTAACTATCTTGAATAATTTTGTATCATCTGCAAACTTTGCCACTTTGCTGTTCATGCCACTTTACTGGTTGCTCCATTTTCCAGATCATTAACGAATACAGTAGAACCTCAGAATTACGAACACCAGAGTTATGAAGTGACTAGTCAACCACACACCTCCTTTGGAACTGGAAGTATGCAATCAGGCAGCAGCAGAGACCAAAAAAAAAAGCATACAGTGCAATACTGTATTAAATGTAAACTACTAAAAAAATAAAGGGAAAGCAGCATTTTTCTTCTGCATAGTAAAGTTCCAAAGCTGTATTAAGTCAATGTTCAGTTAACTTTTGAAAGAACAACCATAACATTTTGTTCAGAGTTATGAACATTTCAGAGTTACGAACAACCTCCATTGTTGTGGTTCTACTGTATGTTGAACACCACCGATACCAGCACAGATCCCTGAAGGACCCTGCTGTTTTACCTCTCTCCATTGTGAAAGCTGATAATTTATTCCTACCCTTTGTTTCCTATCTTTTAACCAGTTACCAGGCCATGAGAGGACCTTCCCTGTTATTCCATGACCATTCCGTTTCCTTAAGAGTGTTTGCTGAGGGACCCTGTCAAAGGCTTTTTGAAAATCCAAAGGCTTTTTGGATTACCCTTACCCAATTGCTTGTTGACACCTGCAAAGAATTTTAATTGACTGGTGAGGCATGGTAGTACTACAGTTTCTACCAGCTTGCCCGGTACTGAATTTAGGTTCACTGCCCTGAAATTGCCAGGATTACCCCTGGAGTCCTTTTTAAAAACTAGCGGTCTATTAGCTACTTTACGGTCATCTGGTACAGAGGCTTGTTTCAGCAACAGTTACATACAACAGTAGTTCTGCAATTTCTTGGTTGAGTTCCTTTCCGAACTCTCAGTGAATACCATCTGGTGCTGGGGACTTATTACTGTTTAATTTATCAGTTTGTTCTAAAACCTTTTCTATTGACATATCAATGTGGTACAGTACTTCAGATCTGTTACCTACATCAGAGCTATCTTTTTGGGGCATCTCTCCCACATCCCCTGCAGTGAAGACTGATACAAAGAATTCATTTAGCTTCTCTGCAATAGCCTTGTCTTCCTTGAGTTCTCCTTTAATACATTTGTCATCTAGTGCCCCCACTGCCTGTTTGGCAGGCTTTCTGCTTCAGATTCTTGGAAAGAAGTGGGCATATAAATGCAGAATATCATTACAGCTATAAACCAGCTTCTAAAAATAAGGGTAGAACTATGTTCCTTATACTGTGAGGGGCAAAGGGGGAAATTGCCCAGGGGCCCGGGTGATTTAAAAGGGCCTGGCGGCTGGGAACCCCAGGCCCTTTTAAATTGCTCAGGCGGGCCACAGGGCCCGCTCTGCAGAAGCGGCAGAAGAGGAAGTCGGTCTGCCCCAGCCTTGCAAGGAAACACCTCCTCTCTGCCACAGGCACCAGTGCCAGGCAGGTAGCGCTGGGTGGGGCTCTGGGGGATGGGACTGCTCTGTGCTCCCAAGCTTCAGCTGTTCTGCCCCCTAGGACTGCGCTGGGAGGGGGGATCCCTGCTCTGCACTGGCTCAGCAGGGCCGGTGAGTGCGGCCAGGGGGCAGGGCATGGGGGAGTGGGTTTGTGTGTGTGTGGGTGCTGGGCTGTGAGGCAGTGGGAGGCGCTGGGCAGTGGGGGAGGTTTGTGTGTTGGGGTGCTGGGCAGTGGGGGGTCTGTGTGGAGTGCTGTGTAGTTGTAGTGGTGGGGGCTGTGGGGAAGGGCACTGGGTAGTGCAGGGTGGGGGAGAGCTGTGTGTGTTGGGGTGCTGGGCAGTGGGGGGTTGGTGTGGGGTGCTGTGCAGTTGTGGTAGGGCTGTGGGTGGGGGGAGGGCTGGGCAGGGATGGTGGTATGCAGGGCGCTGGGCAGTTGTGGTGGGGCTGTGGGCAGGGGGGCACTCGGCATAGCAGGTCTGGGGGAGGCTGGGCATAGGGAGTTGGGGGGGTGTTGGGTGGGGGGGCTGTGTGGTGCGGCATGGGCCACCCCAGAGGGGAAGGGGCATGCTGACAGCACACGGCTGGGTGGGCCAGTGTGCATCTGGTGGCTGCCAGTTTATAAACAGTGCCCTTGCACTGGGCTGGGCAGAGCAGGGACCCCCCTCCATGCCATGCCCCATTGTCCCTGGCCGGCTCCTTGCTCTGGGTACTGACCTCCCCACACTGTGCTCGATTGCCCCCATGGGGGCCCACAAAATGTTTGGCGCCGGGCCCACAAAAGGTTAGTCCGGCCCTGGCTCCTAGGCACATGCCGGGTGGACACATCCCTTTCTAGGGGGCCCATTGACTGTTCTGCCCTGGGGCCTGGAATTGCTGTTGGCAGGACTGTGTAGCTTTAATATATTTTATCTTGGACTTTGCCAGCTGCTAGTTCTCTCTTTTCCCCTGTTTTCTTCTTTTTTTTCTTCTTCTTCTCTGAATGTTCCATATGTCATAATCACCATTAAAAAGTCACCATTTGCTGATAGATAATACAAATTTATTAAGGTTATTTTCTATTCTGAGTGTAGGGGGAAATTATGTGATCTCAGATACCATTGTGTAGTTACTATTGGCAATTGCTGACTTTTTAAGAGTGACTACATTATTTTATAGATCCTGGAGCAATCTCTAGTATTTTGTAAGTGTAATAGTACTTATTAGAAAGGGGAACACTGTGAAGTATCAGCTTCTGTATTGTTGAATCTTAAAGGACACCATGATTGTCTTAACATACAAACAAGTATAGTAATAGTAATAATGGATGGGGTTTTAACTTCCAATATACCAGAATGGTAAGCATTTGGAGATAAGTTACTTAGCTATTCTTGCTATACGAATAGCATCAAAGTGAAAAGATATTGGGCCAAATCCAGAGGTGAATGCAAGGGAGACTAAACTAGTGCAGTTCCCCCTTCTTTTGTTCCCCTCAGCATATAATTTACACCCACAGTGACTTCCAGAGACTATGATTCAGTTACACATCAGCAAGTGGGTATGAGTGTAAGTGAAACCTCTTAAAACTCACCTCAGTTTTCCCCACTGAATCTAAGGGACTTTCCCTTGGTATAATTATATTTCAAGGGAGCAGAAATAGAAGAGTGTAATAGGAAAAGCAAACATTGTACCTTGGGGAACAGGACTAGCTAGTACCCAGTTGGCTCAGGATTAGGGAAATCCAAGAGTGACTCAAAGTCACTTTTGCATACATGAAGACCTACCTGATTTTTAAGTGCCCTATGGCCATATTTCTTCCTAAACGTACTCCCAGGCACAACCCTGCAGCTGTTTTGTATGCAGAACACTTACATGAACTAGCCTATTATCTTCATGTGCCCTCTTGGGACTTGTATTTGAAAAGGCTGCTAAAAATGGCAATGTCTTTCAGGCTGTGGCAGAATCCATGAATACTGCTAAGAACACATTACTGTCATCTTGAGTAAATGAATATCAATAGTGATTTACTGAGAATTGCTTGATTGAAAGGATAGTGTCACAGATGTCAAATTGTTTTCTAAAAATGGACAGTCCAACAGTCTTTTAAACAGGACATAGAACTTTTTGGTGACATAAATAATGTTGGTCTTTCTTTTTTGTCTGAGCCATGTATTTACTAATTGATGAAAAGTATTTTATATATGAACTGTGATGACACAGGGGACAAGAACTGCTATGAATTAGTTGTAAAAGGTCAGCACAGAAAAGGTTAAATAATGTGAAAATACTTGTTTCTTAATACAACTAGGTTTAGGCAAGACTTACTTGTGTGGGATATATCTTGAAATCAAATGTTGTTACGATGTGCCAGAGAAAATGTATTGTAGCTCTTTCATGCCAAAGAATTCCCGGAACTTTGTATAATGCAACCAGAATAATTGGACTTGTTGTTCACTACAAAACTCTCTAGCTGAACACTAAAAATTCTTCAGTCTGAGTAGGCATTCAGTGAATTAACAAAGTTCTTTTTTATAACATTAAAAATAACGCAGATCACTTCTAAATATTTTACAATAGACTTTTGTGAAAACAAGATGCAAAACGTTTTCTGTAATTGTAACAGGAGGACATTTTCCTCCCTGACAGTATGCCTCAAAATAATGATAAAATAGAAACCTAACTTTTGATGCATGGGGGTTTGTTTTAACAGCAGGGTCCTAGTTCTCATATCACTCCAGTGTAGATCAGGAGTAACTTGATTCAAGTCAGTGGAGTTAATACTCCTGAGGGTTAGACTCATTAGTGTGAGATTAGAACCCAGCGTTGATGTTTTATGGACCTGATCCAAAGCTCACTGAGGTCAATAGGAGTCTTTCTTTTGATGCATTGCCCTCTTTGCCCCATGCTTTTCTAGAGTGGAATCTTCTAGAGTTGAGATAGCTCTATGTTGTAACCATTGCTTGACCCAGCATCTCCTATTCTTCTCCCCATGTCTACATTGACTTTAGCCTGCTTCTTTCACACACCTTTTGGGAAGAAGCATTATGTCTTTGATCAGGTGTTCAATCACTTCACTTCTGCTTCTTTCTCTTGGGGGTACCTGCCTGTGATAGTCCCTCACTGACCGATCCTGCAAAATCTTAATCACACAAGTAATATAAAGAAAGTTTATTTGAGGAAAATGATTTTACCTGCTATTTCTGCTGTGTCTGGAAAAAAAGTACCTTAAGTGACTCAGCTCAACAGCTGTCTCTCTATTCCAACTGTGTCCCTCTGGAAGCTTCTGCCAGGGTGCATCTCTGAGCTTTATAGGACAATCAAGTTTCTTGTTCTCTTGAAAGCACTTGGTCTTGTATCAATGGAGTCCAGTTACTCATGGAGGACCTAATGCAATGCCCAATGCAATGTCTAATACAAGTTTATGACATTTATATCCAGATGGAGCCATCCATGTGTATAAAATAAGCCCCACTGCCATCCTATTTTAAGTGAGATAGGCCCCATCTATAACATACAGTATGTATAAGGGATGGAATTAGCAATGAACCTTCATAACTTCTTCAAAAAGGAGATATTCTTCATGTACAAAAAGGAGATATTCTTCAACCTAAAAACTAGCCTCAGACATCTTATAAAAGATATGAGGAAAGCTCCTCAGTGCTAAGAGCTGTGGAAATGAATTCAGTGAAATTGGCCTTCTAGATAACTTTTTCACATATATCAAAATCAAACATTTCCTTTAAATTACTTTCAGCAGTAAAATGAATAAATTATACCATTATCGACTTCCATCTCAAATTTCTAGGACCAATATTTTACTGTTACTCTAAAATTATTAGGTGTCAGATACCATTAGAAAAATGTAAACTGCTACTCGTACCTCTATGCTTAAATACTGTCTGTTTTGTAATTTAACAGTAAATTTATATTGCTCATGGAAAGTGCCAACACTTGGAAATAAAGTTCTCTATTTATCCATTCATGAGGTACAACACTCAGACAAAAGCTCCACTGTTGTAATCTGTAGCATATGCAATTTCCTTATAGTTATTCTAAGAGCACCACTTATGTGAAGATGTCCTCTTCTGACTCCAAGCCATATACAATAAATCCAGTTTAGTGTTTGCAGAAAATCCACTTGTACCCATCTCCTCCCATCTTTATTCAATACTTGGGACTGATATCTTTCATATGACTTTGATTTTGCATAAAATCAGCCTTTCAGGTTCCTGAGTGCTAGTTCTGAACAACTATTTAATTCGGTATCCACTATGCTCTTCAACCTGCATTTTTTCCTCTTTCCAGTGATTCTTTACACCCCCACCTCTCTTTTTTAAATGATTAGCATGTGCATGGACTGTCAGACATTTATACTCCAGAAGAGTAATCTGCAAATCTCTGTTTTCTCAGACAGAATTTCAGAAGTATTTTGGTGGACTGGCTTTGACTTGTCCAAGATGGTAGTTGCAAGGACAAAGGTCTAAACATTGGGTCTGAAATAACTAAAGCTTAGTCCTTGGCTGAAGAAGTGAGACACTTTTCTTCCTTCCCGGTCCTGGAGTTTGCTAGGAGCCAAACTATCTATGGGCACAAGTTAGAGCAATTTAAGGTCTATGTCAGTTTGTAATGGCCCCTGAGGGGTTGGATTGGCTGGAGTGCATTACACTCTGGCATCACAGCCTCCTGCCCTCCTTTTCAATGAGAAAACTCTGTTTGGTTTTCAGATGATCTGTGAACAGAAACAGGGCAACATTTGTGTCAAATTATTTATTCTAATTCACATGTGGGTTATAGTTGTTATGAAATCTTGCCTCCCTAAATCTAAACGATATCTTCCTTGTCACTAGTGTGCTTCTCAGTATTTCAGAACAAATTACAGATCACTTCCAGATTAGATATCTTCTTCTGAATTTATATACAAACAGCTTAGAAAATAGATCGACCCGCAAAAAATAAAGGGAAATTCAGAGCCTCCTCTTTCCCTATAAAACAAAAACGACTTAGGAAGCAGCTGTGCGAATTTGCCTGCACCACCCTTCCGATCTACCTCAATTCTGATGTGGAAAGACAACCTGCAGGGGTGAGAAGGCCGGATTTTGACTCTGTGCCCATTCATTCCTTGGTTTCTCTGGTGAAACTGCCAACAGAGATGCTAATCTGTGCCAGTTGCAGTGGTGCATTTTGTCATGTGGACACCTGTCTATTGAACTGGACTGGAGCTGCCAACTCATTTTACATAGGCCGCTGAACAACTGTTAGGCTGTAAGAACTTTTGGCCCCAATCTAAGCTGCACCAGCTCTATAGTCATGACCTAGAAGTGAGAGGTTCTGTATCCCCTTGTCATCCCCTGAACCATCATCCAATTCTCTTCTCATCCAAGAATCTTGACATTTTGATTTTTCATCTCCTGCTTTTGTCTCCTCCATGCTTAATTGACTTGTAGATAGGATTTCATTATAGTCATTTCAATGCAACTTCAAAGTCTAGTTATTAAGTATGTCCTTGCAGTTTCTTTTCTTTTTTCTAAACAAAAGAGAAACTGAATGCAGAAAAAGAAAAGAAAAGATGTTAATGCAACAGAAGTGGTGCACATTTAAAATAAGAAAAGCTCGGGAAGTGCAAAGGTTAAGTCCTGCAGCAATGTTAACTTGATCACTCAAATGTAAGTTGAAATGAAGGGTATGTCAAGACCAGTGGTTCCCAAACTTGTTCCGCCGCTTGTGCAGGGAAAGCCCCTGGCGGGCCGGGNGGGCTTTCCCTGTACAAGCGGCGGAACAAGTTTGGGAGCCACTGGTCTAGACTAGAGGTTTTGCTCTCATTTTAACTCAAGTTATCTGATTGCTGTTTAACTTGAGTTAGTGAACAGGTTTGTAAATGCTCATTAGACACCCTCCACTCATTTATCCCAGGACACAAATGTGTGTGGTTTTTCCTAGGGGTCAGGCTGGAACAAATGTTTGTGGAGTGTCTAGTGGCTTGTCTTCATTGCAACAGCTAGCTCAAGTATGAGCGGCCACACTGTGAAGCGTTCCAGCTACACACAGTGATTGGCTTGGCAAAGTGATTAGCTAAGCAGCTGATGAGTTGTGCTGACTCAAACTGTAGTCTGTAACTGCAGCCCCACTGCACTATTAGCTTGAGCATCAGCAGCTCTCAATCTTCAACACACGTCCTCTGATGGGACAGTTAGCTTGAGTTTAAAGCACCACTTTACCTAAGCTAGACATTTTAGTGTTATGGACAAGTCAGGTTAGGGGCCATAGTCGAGTTATAACTTGAGCTAACAATGCAGTGAAGACAAGCCCGAGACCAGAACAAAGAACATAGGCCATTCTTACCAGATGGGGAACTCTATCCTAGAAAGCAGTGGTCAAAAGAGTTAATGCATGAGCAAGGAAATGCATGAGCAAGGAAATCTTGAGTAGGAGTAGAGAGGTTATTTTACTGATGTGTCCAGTTCTGGTGTCCATAATTCAAGAAGGATGTTGATAATTTGGAGAGGTTTCATAGAAGCGCCATGAGAATGTCTAAAAGATTAGAAAACATGCCTTATAGTGATAGATTCAAAGAGTTCAATTTATTTAGCTTAACAAAGAGAAGATTAAGCAGTGACTTGATTATAGTGTATAGGTATCTACACAGGGAACAAATATTTAATAGTGGGCTCTTCAATCTAGCAGAGAATGGTATAACATGATGCAGGGGCTGTAAGTTGAAGCTAGACAAATCCAGACTGGAAACAGGGCATCAATTTTTAATGGTGAGAGTCATTAACCGTTGGAAAAAATTACCAAGGGTCGTGGTGGTTTCTCCATCACTGACAATTCTTAACTCAAGATTGGATGTTTTTATAAAAATCTGCTCTATGAATTATTTTGGGGAATTTCTTTGGCCTGTGTCCTACAGGAGGTCAGACTAGAATGGCAGTGGTCTCTTCTGGCCTTGAAATCTATGAATCAGCATTCACCAAAATGTTCGCTAACTCGTGTTAACTGGCAATCAACTAACTCAAGTTAAAACACTGGTTAAAAACTCTAGTCCAGACATACCCTACAAGAAAAATGTTTCCTGAAATGAAGACAAAAGGAATGAGTGAACAATGCAAACTCATGTCAAAATCTGAGTGAATATATGAGTAAAAAATGCCATTGTTACACAATATAAGGGTCACAATGCAAAGGAATTATGATTTTTAAATGTTGTTATTAGCAATGCCTTATGCAATCATATCTGCAACTTTTATGACTAACATTCATTACACGTATCCTTATATTTTGTTTAAAATATTAGTTAAATCTTCATGGGAACTCTGCTTAGCATTCAGCCAGTTGTATAAATGTGATACATGAAAAAGTTGTTAGATTCATTCTAGCTGAGCAGTGGAAGAGCTGTCATCCTTTACACCAAGAGTTGTGTTTCATTTTAACAGCAATTTTATCACTTATAGCTATCAACAGCTGGCACTCGAGTGTATGTATTAGTGTCTCTCCGGGAAATATGATCAGGGCCTGATGTACTTGTATGGAAGAGAACATGGGGCACAATTAGAAACCATTGCGTTTAATCCCAGGCTAATCTAAAATGATTATGGGCATTATTGCTCAGGAATTACTTTATAGAATTGACTCTCAGGAAACTTTAAATCAGTTAGAATTTTTGTCTTCCTCAAGCATCACCAACTTGGCAATCACTGTCATAACGTTGTATCTAGCTTCAGAGTACAAAATACCTTTGTAATGCTAAATTGTCACTATTGTTAATAATCAGAGGGGTAGCCGTGTTAGTCTGGATCTGTAAAAAGCAACAGAGAGTCCTGTGGCACCTTTAAGACTAACAGATGTATTGGAGCATAAGCTTTCGTGGGTGAATACCGTCTGACGAAGTGGGTATTCACCCACGAAAGCTTATGCTCCAATACATCTCTTAGTCTTAAAGGTGCCACAGGACTCTCTGTTACTATTGTTAATGTAGCCATTTAGGTGCGTAGGACTGCGCCCCACGCCTTCCCCTGTGTGGCCGCATTAGTGCCCCTGTGGAGTGCAAACCTTGCTTTCTTCTCAGTAAGAGGTGAGAGAATGGAGCCATGACTCTACCTTCCCATTTTCACCAGCCACCAGAACCGGGTGCGAAGGAAACTGCTCCCTTTTCAGGGCTGTAATAAATTACACCCCGCACCTGCTCTAGCGCAAGAGGGGAGCAGGGGAGGAATTGTGACTCTGTGAATCAAGATCCTTCCTGGGGCGGTTCAACTCTGCACTAGTCCATTCTCAGAGCTGAGTTTGAAGGCTCATTCTGGGCCTTCATAACAAAACCTACCAGTATAGTATGTGAAGTTCTTTTTTGAGTGACTTGCATATATTAGGAATATAAACCTATGGTTTAGCAGGTTTCTATAATTCTCTTGGTGAAAATCTACATGGGGTATAAGGCACTAGCTAATTAGAAATTAAAAATACATAAGAACATCATATTCCTTTATGAAAAATAACAAGCATTTATTTTAGATGTTTTACACATGGACTAAGACAATACGTACAACTATCAGAGTTTGACTCTTCATGCTCTGTTTCTTTAAACACATTTCTTGCAGTGACTGAAGGAGCCTTTCTTTTGTGTAGATTTAATTTGCCAATGTTAAACTCTTTGGCAGATAAAACTTACTGAGTGAAACAAGATGTCTTCCCATGTGATTAAATTGACCCATGAGAAATTAGTAATTTCAAATTACCCTTTGTTTAGGACAACATATATCTGTTCAAAATAAAACAAATCACTTTTATAAGTGTAAGAGGTGCTAATTTGTTAGAAAATGATCCAAAAGAAAGAGGGTTTTCAAATAGATTTTATATCTAGTTATATATTTAAGATTAGCAAGATAGTTCAATGTAGCAGCTAGTTTTAATGGGTATGAGAGATGCACAGTTAGGTTAATTAGCTATCGCCCTGGCTTATTTCAAACAAGAAAATCTACCTCAGCTAGCCAGATCCAAAGAGAAAAGAAAGGTTTCATTTAGCTCAATAGACACAGAAAAGTAAGGAGCTTTCAGTAGCTGAGTATCAGTCATCCCATCCAGCTGTCCAGCAACCTTTACTCTGTTGCTGCTTTGTAATATATTCTCCTTCTGGTGAATCAGGTGATTGTTACAAATTTAGGGTCCAGTCCTGCAAATAATTTTTTCGCAGGCAAAGTACTTACTTCTGTAAGTAGTACCGTTATTTGTCCACAGCAGTAAGCATTTCAGGCCATATTTTTTAAAAGGTATTTATATGCCTATACATACAGATTGGTGCCTAGTGTAGGGAGTAGGCTCCCTGAAGGGAGTTAGATATCTAGGCATTTTTGAAAAAACCCCAAGACACCTAATGTTTGTTAAAGTTTGGGATCTCTCTGCCTCCCTAGTCCCCCAACATGGAGTCTGTCTCACAAAATGGAGAGAGTGAATTCTCTGTACTAATGAGTTTTACCCTTGCAACTGCCCCTGACTTTCCATTTGACCTTGAGAAATCACACCTCTCTATGCCACTTACCCAATGTACCTAATACAAACTTATTATTCCATAATGGAACTTTGTGTTGTGAGGTTTAATTAGTGCTTGCAGTGTTCTTTGAGATCCTTAAAGCAAAGCCAAAATACTGCATATTATTTATTTCAGGGCTTTGGTGCGGAGCCCGGAGCTGGAGCTCAGAGCAGTAGGTTTTTGCCCGGAGCTGGAGCGGAATTGGAGCGGAGCAATTCAAAAATGTGATTGCTCCAAATCCCTGATTTATTTAATTATTTGTTTTATTGCTGCCTTAGAGACTGACATTTGTTAACTGGCATTATGCAATAAAATTGCCTCTGAAGGATAACTTCACAAGTCAGGGATTGTAAAATAAGGCATGGCTTTCCGATGATTTAAAGGAAGAAACCTCAGTTCACATTGCACATGCTAGATTAGAGAAAAATGGGATTTTTTTTTTTTAAATGCAAACAATGAAATGCAAAAAGCAGTATCTGGCGCTGGCAATCTGGATATTTTCCCTCCTGCTAGGCTGCTTGCATAAGTTTAGCGTTTCAGACCATTTCAACTGACTACACACAATAACTCAAGAGCGGTGTTTATTTCAGAGTTGGGGACAGGGTGTTCTTTTGGAGAGCTGAATCACATGTGTGCCGCAACAGGGACTGGCCATGTATATCGTACAGAACAAATTCCATCTGAAATACCTGCCTATCCAATGTTGGATTTGTGAGTCTGAGCTGGTAAATGAAGGAAACTGTTAATATGCAAAAGGGATCCAATGTATTGTAGCAAGGCAAAAGACGGGGGGGCGGGGAATCTGGAGTAGGCTTGACTCTGTCCTTACCTAGTGCATAGGAAGTATGCAGACTTTCTGCACCTCTTTAATTAAATGCCTTACAATATAATTAGTCTGGGCATTATTTCTACCCAAGTTACACATTTAATATTTCACTTATTGGCCCTTTTGTTTATTCTATCAAGATTATCCTGTAAAAGAGCTGCATTTCACTGGAGCTGCCAGTATGAAGAAGCCTTTTTGTGTGGCTTTGAGGTAGCATTCATCTCCCAATTGCCCCTCTAAAGATCTCCAGGTTACTCAGGCTAGTTGCTGGGGACAGTTGGGTTTTTTTTAATGAAATTCTTCGATATCTAAAATCAGACTGTATTGTTAGCCCACCAAGACATCTCAGGGTCTCATGGAACAACATGCAAACTTGCTCAGCTTTATCTTACACAATGATTGTAATTAGGAAGAGAAAACATTTATTCTGACAGTGCAGCTACAGAGACTGGGAGGTACACTTCATTGAGTCAAACCCACAAATAATTTTCATTCTCTCAAATTAATGCATGCACTCCACAAGCATTGTATATTGTGTTATTCAAAAGAAGCTAACATATTGAATATTCTATCCAACTGATTCAACGTCCAAGTTGCCTATTTTTCATTACAGCTATGACAAATGTGTGAGCAATTCACTCAATTTTTTCCTAAACAACTAACCTGTTTAATCTTTCATGGAGCACAGGAATCTTTTAAGCTCGTGTCATTGTGTTACAAAGGTTTTATGTATACAGATGCAAAATGCAACCTTGTTCAGAATCTCCGCTTCTTGCTTTCAAGGTTTTCTGTGACTCTTTTCCTTTAAAAAAATCATTTTTTTCTATGGAATGTAGTGCATCTCTTGAAACAAGGGTGATATCTTTCTCTGATACATTTTCAGATTTATGCTTTGAATTATCCACCTCTCATTTGCAAAACATTATGAAGGATCTATTCCACCAGAAAATGCAGACCCCATGCACAATCCAGCTCCATCCACTTTTCCCCTGATTCATTCACTGCAGATTCACTTTTCCAGTGGCAGCTGACCCTATCCCCTTTCATACATGTACAGAGGCACCCTTCTGTGTGCTGATCAAGCATTCCTCGTACTGTTGTGCTTGAAATGTTAAACCATAATTGTTCACCCAATAATATTTGAATAAAGTCATGCAGGGCAAGGTTTTGAAAACTGCACACACATAAATGTGCAAATATTTGCTAGCCTGCATTAGCAATTGCATACATATGCTACTTAGGCATACAAATGCATGGTGCCATATTCAGTTCTATTTTGCCCAAACTCAATCAGCCATTACACTCTATTAACGAAAAGTGAGCTGTGTCTACTCAACATCAGAAATACCTTTCAGAGCAGTAGTTTTTAAAAGAGCCAGTGCAACTCCCATATAAGTAACTATTTGCTTAATAGTATTGGGATGGGGGGAGAGGGGGCGGGGGCAGCTACTTGGAATCCTTTCTAATCCGCTCCAGTACAAATGTTAGGTACCTGATAAGTGTATTAGCAGCACTGGTGACAACCACCAACACAATTTGAAATGTCTAAAAAGAAGAGATCTGTGCTTGATACGTCCCATCTATTAAGGAACACTACTTGTCTTGAACATGGCAGGAAGGTGGGCAGGGCCGGCGCAACCCATTAGGCGACCTAGGCAGTCGCCTAGGGTGCTACTATTTGGGGGGCGACGGCGCCCTGGTCGTCAGCGGAATTTTGGGGGCGGGACCTTCTGCCGCCTAGGGCGCCGAAAAGGCTGGCGGCGCTCCTGAAGGTGGGTGCTGCTGCTTCTGGATTGAGGTCTTGTTTTCACAGCTAAGAAGGTGCATCTTTCCTTGGGATCATCAACGAGTGAGCTGTTCTGAGGTAAATACACAGTGACGTCTAGTTTACCTTGCCTTGTTGAGGTCAACACCAGGCTGGGGTGCAGTGCTGACCTCACCTAGTTGACCTCACCTAATTTACCACACAGTAAAATTAAAGTCTTCACTGTTTTTTGTTTTTGGTTTTTTGATCTTATGATAGCTCTTGTGTGTGTTACTCCAAGGTAAAAAAACACACCTTTTTCAGCAGTGAAGACGGCCTACAAGTGATAGACACAATAGTTTGATGTGTTGTAAGGCAGGGGTTCTCAACCTTTCTTTCTGAGGCCCCCAACATGCTATAAAAATTTCTCAGCCCACCTGTGCCACAACAAATGTTTTTCTGCATATTCAGTAGCTTAAAAGCCAGAGCTGGCATTAGGGGATAGCATGCAGGGCAATTGTCCAGGGCCCCACACCACAGGGTGCCCTGTGACACTTTGTTGCTCAGGCTGTGGCTTCAGCCCCGTATGGTGGGGTTTGGTTTTCAGCTTTCTGCCCTGGGCCCCAGCGAGTCCAACGCTGGCCCTGCTCTCTGGTTTATTTTGGCGGCCCCCCTGAAACCTGCTCGCAGCCCCACAGGGGACCCTGGACCCCTGGTTAAGAACCACTGTTGTAAGGATCACAATAGCAAAAATGAGAGATTTTGTAGTCACTATGGAATCCTGTCTTGACTTGGACTCAGGGAAGAGAATAAAACTTTGCAACAATGGATAAAGCAATCTTCATGTCATTTGCTCAAAACAGTAGCAAGGGTTGGATCCAGATATCTGATTTGTTACTATTAGGCCAAATAACTATTGTAATAGTGGCTAGAACCAAGTTAAACAGGTGCCTCCAATCCCCACCTAATTCCCAAGGGCAAAGCTCTTTTGTTTAGCCTTTGCTTGTAAGATCAAGATTTGACTTCTGTTTTTATCTGCCTGTGTGATGGTTTCACTTGATTGTTATGTAAACAGAGAAGTAGAGCTGGTTGAAAAACTTACAGTTTTTTCTACAGAAAAGTAAATCTGAGATTCCAGTGCATATAAATTCCAGGGTTGGAAAGGAGTGATTTTTAAATGGGTTGTGGATGCTTTTGACCAATATAAGTAAAATATGCACGACTCAAATTCAGTTAGGGAACATGGGTACATCATAATAAAATGAAAATGTAAACAACTTTTTCCAATTGTTTTAATCCTCCTAATGCAGGAGTGGACAAACTTTTTGGCCCGAGGGCCACATCTGGGTATGGAAATTGTATGGCGGGCCATGAATGCTCACAAAATTGGGGCATGGGGTGCGGAGGGGGTGAGGACTCCAGGAGGGGGTGTGGGCTCTATGGGTCCAGAAATGAGTTCAGTGTGCGGGAAGGGGGGTGAGGGCTCCGGCTGGGGTTATGGGCTCTGGGGATGAGCGTTTGGGGTGCAGGAGAGTGCTCTGGGCTGGGACCAAGGGGTTCAGAGGGCAGGAGGAGGATCAGGGCTGGGGCAGGGGGTTGGGAGGGGGTCAGGGGTGCAGGCTCCAGGTGTCGCTTACCTCAAGCAGCTTCCAGAAGCAGCGGCATGTCCCTCTCCGGCTCCTATGCAGAGGCACGGTCAGGCAGCTTTGCATGCTGCCCCATCCACAGGTGCTGCCTCTGCAGCTCCCATTGGGCATGGTTCCCTGCTAATGGGAGCTGTGGGGACGCGCTTGGGGCGGGGGCAGCGTGCGGAGCCCCTTGGCTGCCCCTACATGTAGGAGCCGGAAGGGGGACATATTGCTGCTTCCAGGAGCCACACGGAGCAACGATACGCATGGAGCAGGGCAAACCCCCGACCCCACTCCCCGACTGGAGCACCGGAGTGGGGCAAGCCCCAGACCCTGCTTCCCGGTGGGAGTTCGAGGGTCAGATTAAACTGTCTGAAGGGTCGGTTGCGGCCCCCGGGCTGTAATTTGCCCACCACTGTCCTAATGGGTTTTTAGAGTAATGCTAGTAGTGATTTATCTGTCTGTTATATACAGCAGCCATGGCTGCATAAGTCTGAAGTGGGACAAAGTTCAGTAGAACCTCTCTAGATTTGCTTTCTTATTACAGTGCAGCCTGAAGGCAGAGCAGGTCTACAAAAGCATTTTCTGAACTTAAGACTGACTGATCGTAATAACCTCATTTATAATGTCTGATTTACCATTATAAAAATTTGTCTGTGTGTCAATCAAGTTTGTAAAGTATTCTGCTACATCGCAGTTTTCTTAAAAAAAACAAACCCATAAACCACAATAAATCTAAATGAGATTGTCTAGAATTTAAGATGGAAATACCACCACAAAATCATTCCCTTGTGCACTTTCAGATATTAGGAATGGCAATATACAAAAACCTGTAGGAGAACACTTCAATCTCCCTGGACACACAATAGCAGATGTAAAGGTAGCCATCCTACAGCAAAAAAACTTCAGGACCAGACTTCAAAGAGAAACTGCTGAGCTTCAGTTCATTCGCAAATTTGACACCATCAGCTCAGGATTAAACAAAGACTGTGAATGGCTAGCCAACTACAAAAGCAGTTTCTCCTCCCTTGGTGTTCACACCTCAACTGCTAGAAGAAGGACTCATCCTCCCTGATTGAACTAACCTCGTTATCTCCAGACTGATTCTTGCCTGCATATTTATACCTGCCTCTGGAAATTTCCATTACATGCGTCTGATGAAGTGGGTATTCACCCACGAAAGCTTATGCTCCAATACATCTGTTAGTCTATAAGGTGCCACAGGACTCTTTGTTGCTTTTTACAGATCCAGACTAACACGGCTACCCCTCTGATACCAAAAATGTCAGGTTGTCTACTATTCACTAGGGGCATAATCCAGGCTGCACTGAAGTTGATGGACTCCCACTGGCTTCAGTTAGGTCAGGATTTGACTGTAAATGCATATGTGCTACCTAATTTACCAGATACAGGTTTCATTATTCCTCCCATGTACATTTTCAATTGAATGTTGGTACCACATGAAACTGCACCACATTCTATAACTTCACCATCTCTGCAGCAGAAGCCAGTGGCAGAAGCAAATGGTTCGGATCATACATTTAACAGTCACATTTGGTGAGGGGTTCAAATCAAAACTCCTGGTGTGAACAATCCCAGTCTTTGAGGGAAGTCAGAATCTGAACCTAGATCCAGTCCAGTTCTCAATTTTGTAGCTGGCAAAAAGGTATTTTTGATACCAAGGTACTATGAAATAAGCATGCTTAAGGAAATATGAAGCCAGCAATGCTGAGTTTACCACATGCAGAACTGGGTCCTTTGAAATGAACCACAGAAAGGTCAGACTTCAGCATGAACTACCAACAGATCAGATTTTGGCATAATCTGCACAGGTCGAACTTCACTCTGTCAGATGCAGCCAGGTCTATCAGTTTCTCTTGCAATGAAACAGACAGTTTGCCTGCAAGCAGAACCATACACATTTGCTGTAAAAAGATCAAGAAGCCAGTCACTGCAAGTTAAATCCAAATTTGAGAAGTGGTGCTGAAATTTCGGTCTGTGATGGCAACACCGGCTAATCAATAATCTCTAGAAGATCCCTCCTACTGTATCCTCTTCCAAAATTCAGAGGAATGGAAACATTTTGGTTGATTTTAATGTCAACTTATGTCTCCAAAAACTTCATTTTATATCATTACAGTTTTCAGATCTATAACCTTTAGGACCATTTCTGTGAAATTCGGAATGATGCTACTATGATCATTCTGTGGTAACGGTAGTACTGATTTGCACAATATTAGCACTGGCTAGTATATCAATAAACACTCAGAAAAGGCCCAATCTGCAAGGTGCTAAGTACTTCAGATAGGTGCCGAGCACTCTCAACACCCATTGTACTCAATACCTTACAGGATCCAATCCCAAATCATGCCAAACCAACCTAATTCCCTTCTTTTACAGGTTGACTGGCCTAGTGGATAGGGAGGATTCAATAGACATGATATATCTTGATTTTTAATATGACTTTTGACACAGTCTTACAAGGCATTCTCATAAAATTGAAATAAATATAAGGTGGGTGCACAACTGGTTGAAAGATCGTACCCAAAGAGTAGTTATCAGTGGTTTGCTGTCAAATTGGGAGGGCATATCTATTGGAGACCCACAGGGGTCTGTTCTGGGTCTGGTACTATTCTATATTTTCATTAAAAGATTGGATAATGGAGTGGAGAGTATGCTTATAAAATTTGCAGATGAAACAAGCTGGGAGGGGTTGCAAGCACTTTGGAGGGCAGGATTAGAATTCAAAAGGACCTTGACAAACTGGAGAATTGTTCTGAATTCAACAAGATGAAATTCAGTAAAGATAAGTG
Organism: Platysternon megacephalum; assembly: GCA_003942145.1. Lineage (NCBI taxonomy): Eukaryota > Metazoa > Chordata > Testudines > Platysternidae > Platysternon > Platysternon megacephalum. The sequence continues at coordinate 2,805,806 of QXTE01000179.1, forward strand.
TAAAATACTTCACTTAATTAGGATAAATCAACTGCACAACTACAAAATTGGGAATAACTGGGTTATAGTGGATCACAAATTGAATATGAGTCAATAATGTGATGAAGTTGTGAATAAGGCCAATATCATTCTGCAGTATATTAACAGGAGTGTTGTATGTAAGACACAGGCGGTAATTGTCTTGCTCTACTTGGCACTGGTGAGGCCTCCTCTGGAGTACTGTGTCAAATTCTAGGTGCCCATCTTGTTTGGTCTTGAGAAAAGAAGGCTGGGAGGGGAGGGAGGCGGAAAGAACCTGATAATAGGCAGTTAAGGGCTGTTTTAAAGAGGACTGTGCTCAGTTGTTCTCCAGGTCCATTGAAGGTAGGACAGGAAGAGTGGGCTTAATCTGAAACAAGGAAGATTTGGGTTAGATATTGGGAAAAAATTTCTAACTGTAAAGTTGGTTAAGCACTGGAATAGGCTTCAAAGGGAGGTTGCGGAATCCCCATCATTGGAGATTTTTAAGAACAGGTTGGACAAACACCTGTCAGGTATGGTCTAGGTTTACTTGGCTGTGCCTCAGTGCAGGGGCTGGTCCCTTGCAGCCCTACATTTCTATGATTCTATTAAATTCTTTGTTACCCACTACATACCCAAGGCTTCTGCATCAGGACCCAGATTCTCAGCTGGTATAAATAAGCATAGCTCAAATGATGTCAGTAGATCTATGCCGATTTATGCCAGCTGAAAATCTGACTGCAGGTGTCTGTTTTAATAGTATCATGCTGTTATGTACTTCAATCTCTCTGCCCACAAAGCACTGGGAAATACTTTGTCCTGAGCATTAAGCGGATGCGAATCAGAAAATTTATGGCTATATAGAGTTGTTAATTTCCAGCAGAATTCCCATTGATATAAATTGGAGCTCTATGCATGGATTGAGATATTTGGAATGCTTCTTGAATGGAGAGGGGTTTATATTTTTGTATTTCAACGACTGTCACCACCACTTCAGAAGACTGTCCACTATGATTAATTATAGGGGGGGGGGGGGAATAAATTGACTGCTGGCTTCACAATGCAAGATGAAAGGTTTGTCTGAGTGATAAAGATAAAATCAATGCGCCTGAATGGTTTCTTTCATCAACTTAAATTACATTTTGTTTACCAGTTTGTGAGCCTAAAACTTGGCAAACATTATTTTTAATCAATATGGCCTACTTACCAGATGGATTTTACTACCTTCCTCCACATTTCACTATGGTACGAGGCATACCATAGTTAATGCAGCAGCTGATGGTTCAAGGCAATGAATACAGGTCTGTCTCATCTTACGCTGGGGTTACGTTCCGCGGTCAGCGCCTAAAGCGAAAACCGCGTATAGTCAAAATTACATTGAGTGTAATGGCGGGCAGAATCGCCCGCACTACAGAAACAGTATTTAAATTGTTATTTTTCTCTTTTTTTTTCCTTTTCTTGTTTTTGCTGACCGCGTAAAGCTGAAATCGCACATGTTAAATGCGCCTAAGATGCGACAGACCTGTATAAGGCATTAAATTCTGAAATGTATGTTGCACATTGAATTGTATCGTAGGGCTGGTCCACACTAGGGGCGGGATCGAACTAAGGTACTTCGACTTCAGCTACGCGAATAGCGTAGCTGAAGTCGAAGTACCTTAGTTCGAACTAACGCGACTTACCTCGCGTCCGCGTGGCGCCGCGATCGAAGTTCGCGGCTCCTACTTCGAACTCCGGTACTCCGCTCGCCCTGCAGGAGTACCGGAGTTCGAAGTAGCGCGTTCGGGGATCGATCTATCGCGTCCAGACGAGACGCGATAGATCGATCCCCGATACTTCGATGGCTACCCGCCGATCCGGGCGGGTAGTCTGGACGGGGCCTAAGTTTGATTTCTATGGAGTTGTAGTAGGAATGTAAAAGAACCAAATGACTGACTGAAGGTATGAGTAATAAACAGTGGAATCAGGGTTATTAATGGTTCTAGCTTATGAATTGTTTTCATGAACAAGTACATCTGGATCATTATATATAGTCTCTGTTGCTTTTGCTCCATATGAAATTGATAAGTTTAGTAATTCTGTTCTTGGGTTGGGAGCAGGCTCCCTGCTTAATTATAATAGACTCTGATCTAGTTCTCTAAAACATAACAAAGTTGGCCATGCACACAAGAGCATTCCATTTAAAATTAATATCTAATAAAGTAAAACACAGAGTTCCTCATAGTCAATTTGCTGTTTTTTTTAAAAAGTCAGCAACCTCCAAACTAGGTCATTTAAAGGAATATAAAGATACCTTAACGCCAGAGGCTACAACAGACCTCTGCTGGGATGGTGATGTATTATTACGATCAGTCTGGCAGAGCAGAACAAACAAGGATTCCCAAACAGCCCATTTGCTTGCTCCACTACCATTTTTCTATGCTAATAACCTCCCCTTTCTTCCCCCACCCCCCATTAAACTACATTTCTTTAGGGGAAAAAATAGAAGCAAATACTTAATCACCCGAAGAAATCAGTGAATCTAATTGATGCAAATCTTACACCCATATCAACATAATAACAGTTCTAAACAGTTGCAATCATGTATCTGAGAGGAAAGAACCCATTGGTGATCACTGCGTTCTGATTCTCTTACTGGTGATAAAACTCCAGCATAGTAAGAACTTTCAAACAAAAATTCATAAAAGAAGAGAAAGATGTTGCAAGAGGTAACAAGAAAAATAAAGATTTCACTAAAACGAATGAGAAAAGAGCCTAGAAAACACAATTTGGCTCTGTGTCACTGATTCCCCCATATACTTTAACACAGGCAAAACTCCCATTTCCTTCAACTATAGCCAAACAAGTTGGTGGGGTGCAGGGAAAAAGTTGCATGCCCTATGGGGGTGAGTCAACCCCCACTGAAGATAATGGGCTTTCCTTTGACATTCCTTAGAGTTGGGTCAGGTCCTAGATGCACAATTATTTTTAATATTTAGCACACAACATGCAGGACAATATACAGTAACTCCTGGCTTAACGTTGTAGTTACGTTCCTGAAAAATGCGACTTTAAGCGAAATGATGTTAAGCTAATCCAATTTCCCCATAAGAATTAATGTAAATAGGGGGGTAGGTTCCAGGGACATTTTTTTCACCAGACAAAAAACTATATTATATATATATCAGGGGTAGGCAACCTATGGCACGTGTGCCAAAGGTGGCACGTGAGCTGATTTTCAGTGGCACTCACACTGCCCGGGTCCTGGCCACCAGTCCGGGGGGCTCTGCATTTTAATTTAATTTTAAATGAAGCTTCTTAAACATTTTAAAAACCTTATTTACTTTGCATACAACAATAGTTTAGTTATATATTATAGACTTATAGAAAGAGACCTTTTAAAAACTTTAAAATGTATTACTGGCATGTGAAACCTTAAATTAGAGTGAATAAATGAAGACTCGGCACACCTATATATATATATATATACACACACACACAGTATAAGTTTTAAACAAACAATGTAATACTGTACACAGCAATGATGATTGTGAAGCTTGGTTGAGGTGGAGGAGTCAGAGGGTGGGATATTTCCCAGGGAATGCCTTACTGCTAAATGATGAACTAACACTTGGCTGAGCCCTCAAGGGTTAACACACTGTTGTTAATGTAGCCTCACACTATACAAGGCAGCAGGAATGGAGGGAGGGGAGACAGCATGGCAGAGACAGACAGAGACACACACCCTGTGTGTGAGAGAGAGAGATGTGCATTGCCCCTTGAAGTATGCTGACCCCATTCTAAGTACATTGTCTTTAAAAAGATCAGGAAGTTGAGACAGCAGCTGCTGCCAGGAAGCTCCCTCCGTCCTGAGCCCTGTTGTGTCCCCCCACTGCTCTATATGAGAAGGGGTAAGTGGGGGGAAGGAGTATGGGGGAGGGGGACACCCTGACATTAGCCCCCTTCTTCCTACCCTCCACCCCCACAGCAAGCAGGAGGCTCCCGGGAGCAGCTCCAAGCCATAGGGCATGAGCAGCACATGGCAGTGGGGGGAGGGACAGCTAAACTGCTGGCAATTGATAGCCTGCTGGGCGGCTGCCACACAGGGAACTTAGGGGAGCGGGGAGCTGATAGGGGGGTGCCTGATTCCAAGCCCCCACCAGCTAGCTCTAATGGGTTGCTCTTTCTGCAAGCAGTGGACAAAACAGGCGGCTGCCAAACAATGTTATAAGGGAGCATTGAACTACTTTAAACGAGCATGTTCCCTAATTGATCAGCAATGAAACAACATTAACCGGGACGACTTTAAGTGAGGAGTTACTGTATAATGCAGAACCTCCTACTCGGTCTATTGATATCTACCAACTTACTTACACCACAACATTTGCTTTTAAGAAGAACTGCTGACCTCAAAAAGGGCGTGTGACTTGAAAAAATAGGGATTGAGTCAAAGCTAAATGAGTACATTTGCTATCCTGGAAATATGTCAAATTACTATAGAAAAATACCAAATTTCATAATGCCATTGTAGAAATCAAAGGTATGTGCTTATCTGGAATATTGTGTTCAGTTCCAATTAACCTATTTCAAAATGTATAAAGAGAAATTGAGGGCTCAGATGTAAGTGCCCAACATAATTAGAGGCATGGAAGGATTTCCATAGGAAGAGAGACTGAAAAGATTGGGCCTGTTTTGTTTAGAAGGGAGATGAATTGGAGTGGACATAAGAGGTATTCAAAATAACGGTTTAGAGAAGGGAAATCATACACTTCTGTTTTCCATTTCTCATAACACAAGAACAAGAGGCCACTCAATGAAACTCAAAGGCAGCATATTTGAAACTGGTAAAAGAAAATACTTTTTTCATAGAGCATCATTAGCCCATGGAACTTATTACCACAAGGTATCACTGAAGCTGAGAACTTGGCAGAAGAACTGGGCATTTAAATCAGTAAAGAGAACAAACCACAGTTAGGGTTGAAAAAATTAGAAGAGTAAAAAGTGCGTGAGCTAAAGCCTATTGAATTCATTGGGAAGACTTCTGTCAATTTAAATGGGCTTTGGATCAGGCCCTAAACCCTCATACTTCAGGGCATAAGCCAACAACTAATTGTAGGGAGCTAAGCATAAACTTTCCATGTGGGAAGGTTATTCTATAATTTTCCTCTGTGGTATTTCTTACACCTTCCTCATTCCTTGAATCAGGAACAGGGTACTGAACTAAATGACTCCTCATGTGATCCAAAATTGCTATCTCTAGGTTTCTGTTAATGCTGCTTTGACCAGAAAGAACATGCTCTGGGTAAAAAAGTGCACATTGGTGTAGCAATATGTAAATTTTATGGCTGATGTCTAAGCACATAGGAATCATCTGCCAAAAAGGACTGTTAACAAAAATGAGATTTAATCAGGTCATGTGAGTGGAGTAAATCACATAAAAGGAGTAATAAATCTAGTACTGTTAACAAAAATGAGATTTAATCAGGTCATGTGAGTGGAGTAAATCACATAAAAGGAGTAATAAATCTAGTAGTAATAAGAACAGAAGCAAATAAACAGAAATAAGGAATTTCATATAAACCTTCCCTACGTTGTTGGAATATTATCACAAACGATGAAAGCTGAATAAGAATAAAGGTGCCAAATATCCATAAGCCCTATTTTGAGGCCATACACAAAAGATATTTTACAGTGGCTATTTCTTGTAAAGATCCAGTTCCTTTAATTGACAGACCAGGAAATTACAAAATCTGCTGTCAGGATTAAATATCTTTTTAGAATTGAGACCAAAAAAAGGAAACAAAAATGAAAAACAAAACCAATCAAGAATCAGATATTAGATAGCATCAACAATGCAGAATTGTATGTAATTAGAGGCAGAAATCTGTAAAATAAAAAGGCATGATACCATATACATCTGAGAATCATAGAAGTAATCTGCCTTTAACAATGTTCTCTGTTAAAAATGTGATTTGACTGTCTTAATATTTGGATAAGTTAAATGTAACATTTAGGAAGAGTAGTGGGTAGGCAGAAATCATCTTAATTCATCTTGTTGCTGTGCCACCAGCTGTGTATATTTGTCCTGTGATGTTCTTCTTGATTATACCTCTTTGAAATTTTTAAATGTATCCATTTAAAATTTTGGTTGCTGGGATACCAGACTGAAGTTGGCAATTGTGCGGATCAACACTTCACGTTTTGTGAAAACTTGCAGTGGATTGAATAGACATGGAATAAGTCTAAGTATATATCCAGATATCTGTAGAATAAAGGGAGTAATCAGCAGTGATTACAATTGTTCCAAAATAATTGGGTGCAGCATCTTCCAGAAACTGAATGTCACATTGAAAGCTAGATGCCCTCTTCCTCTTGCACTGGCAAAAGAGAGCTAAAACCAGCAGAACTAGGCAGTGAAGCATGGAAGTGGGTATCCAGAGCTCATATGAATGCTTCCCCTCTTCCCCTGGAGCCGGCTGAAGTTCCTTCTCTGTACTGAATAGTTGGGCCTGTGTGGATCAGAAGGGGCATGTCTAGATGAGGAAAGGTGGCACTAGAGCTGCATGTGGCATACTCCCTTCTGACTGGTTTCAGAGTAATAGCCGTGTTAGTCTGTATCCGCAAAAAGGAACAGGAGTACTTGTGGCACCTTAGAGACTAACAAATTTATTGTAGCATAAGCTTTCGTGGGCTACAGCTCACTTCATCGGATGCATGCAGTGGAAAATACAGAAGGGATATATATATACACACATGAAACAATGGATCTTACCATACACATTATAAGGAGAGTGATCAGTTGTCAGCAGGAGAGAAAAAAAAAAAAAGTTCTTTGTGGTGGTAATGAAAATGGCCCATTTCCAGCACTTGACAAGGAGATATAAGGAACTGTAGGGGGTGGGGGGGGGAGATAAGCATGGAGAAATAGTTTTACTTTGTGTAATGGCCCATCCACTCCCAGTCTTTATTCAAACCTAATTTGATGGTATCCAATTTGCAAATTAATTCCAATTCAGCAGTTTCTCGTTGGAGTCTGTTTTTGAAGTTTTTTTGTGCAATTCCCCATCACACTATGCTTTTGGAGAGAGAGGGGGCTGAGGTGCAAGAGGAGGGGATAGTGAAAGATAGCCTGGACTCCTGAGGGTGATGTAGTGACAGCCTCCAGTTAAACCATGGGATCTCTGAGGTTCAAGCCAAGTATCTCTGCAGAGTCTGTGCTTCTAGGCCATATCCCCTCCTACTCCCATCTTTTTTCCCCCTTGCAAGGTTAGAAATCCCTCCCTCCTGAGGGGAGAATGGGAAGGAAACTGTGAATTAAACCTTTTTGTCTGAGTAAAGACTGCAGGCAGGGCCTATTGTTGGTAAAGCGCATTGCAGATGAAAGGTGCTACAAAATTGATATTCCAATACACATCTCTACATTTTCGAAAGAGGAAGGTGTCACAAGTCAGGAAGCCAGAAATGTATTTTTACCATGTTACAGAAAGTGAGTCAGGAATAATTGCGGTGTCCATGCATAAGAAAAGAGTTGGTTGCTAAATGGAGGCGATAAAGGAGGAATATAATGTAAAAGGAAATAAATAACAGATGGTTTGTTTGTAGGGCAGCATTACCTTGATACCATACAAGAGGAGGGGACTAGGATTCAGGACTGTGGTATGGTTCACTGAGTAGTATTGATGAATCACCTTTGTTTCTAAAGATGCTACAGTTAAAACATTAATAGCAGCCAAAACACCACACAGCATTAATGCTGCCTTTTAAAGAAAATGTTGGCGACATAGTGCACTCTTCCAGATTGAGGCTAGCGTGGAGTGAAGCTTTCTTACATAAAAAATTACCACTGCAAAAATGTTTTATTTGCCTTTCTATAGTACTCCACACCACCGTATCTGAGCATCTCCAAACATCAATGAATTTAACCTCACAGCACTCTGCAAGATAGGGAAGTGGTGAGCTATATCATTTCTTAAAGCATCTGGAAGCCTTCAGGCATGTGCATCCATACATTAGCATTTATTTATAATAGTATTTTTAAAATTTCCTCCTTAGCATTTGAGTACTAGCATTCTTTATCATGTGGATAAGAGACCAAGTCATAGGAGCATTTTGAGAATGTAGTAGACATAATACCTCAGTTGTACGAACATCGAGGTTATTGTTGCAGAAATGTCTTAACCTTTGCTGCTGTCAAAAAAAGTCCAGACTTGGGTGCTGTTTTAAGGAAATGTTTTCAGAAATGCTGAGCACCTGCATCTCCAAATGAAGTCAGTGAAAGTCGTGGGTGCTCGGGACTTTTGATAAACAGATCCATTGTGGTTATAATTTCTGGTTCCTGGCACGTACATCTTCTTATGACTCTCTCCACAGTCACACACACTAACTCTTTGTAAGTCTTTTTGAACTGTGATGAAAGTAAATCAATTTGCTTACAAAACCAATAGTATTCAAATCATGATTCATGACATTTCTTTTCCCTCTTGGGGCTCCTTCAGATCCTTTTTTTTATGTAGACAAGGAACAGAAACACTGACAACATAGCTCTGAAAGGGTGCTTCCCAGAGTTGGAATATGCCAAATTATTCACTGTTGATGTGGGCAGTATCCACAGTGCCTGGATGGGAATTGAATATTCTGCCAAAGGTGGCCCCCTACATCCTGTATTCCCAGAAGATTTTGAATGTCGTGTCCTACCGATGTGCCATTTTGAGATCTGCACAGATGTGCCTACTTCCTCATCTGAAAATGAAGACATATGTGCAGGGCCGGCGCAACCCATTAGGCGACCTAAGCGGTCACCTAGGGCGCAAACATTTGAGGGGCGCCGGCGCCCCGTCCGTCCGTGCAAATTTGGGGCGGGACCTTCCGCCGCCTAGGGCGCCGGAAATGCTGGCGCCGCTACTGCATATGTGACCAAGAAACAAATGGTTTTTTCCCTAAAACATTTCCTTAATACAGCACCCAAGTCTTGACTTTTTCAGGGATACTCAGTAGAGAATCCTGGCTCTTTAAAAATAATGTTAGGAATGTGCCTTCTTTAGTGGAGAAATCCAAGAGGCATGTTTGCCTACAAATTTTGCACGCAGCTGCTCTGTGCAAAAACATATTGAAATGACCATTATCACATCCTCCCACCCCTCCATGCCTGTTTATTTGCTTCACCCACCTGTTGCATCTTATCTTAAACTAAGATTGTAAGCTCTTTGGAGCAGAGACTGTCTTGTATTTTATATGTCTGTACAGTGTCTAGTTCAATGGGGATTGGTTAGGGGCTATGATGTAGTAATAATAATAACAATAATTAATATTATTAACAATTTGGTGATATCATTTTCTGGTCCAGTGATTCCAAGAGGCATGTTAGTAGTGATCTGTTAACAAGCACTGTGGATACATCCAATTATATACCAGCTCAAGTTTACCATTCAGTTAATGTAGCATACAAATCCATGATGACTTTGCCCTGAATATGACTACATTAGCTGTCTACTATTATTTGATTGGTTATCAAAGGAAACTATAACTTTTCTGAGTATATGAAAAGATCAACTTCCAGGGTATTCATAATAGATATTGAAGACAAAAACAGGACTGGTTCATCAAGAAGCTCTTTAGATTGTTCTTAAATGGATCTTCTCAATTTAGGATATTACTATTGTCTTTAATAATATTACCAGCATTATAGTCTGTCTGTCCTCCAATTATATCTTTGCATCATTGTCCTTCATTTTATTTGGATGGTGCTTTTTATTATGAAATAACTTCATAGGATATCTACTTGGGTCAAACTTGATCTGATTGAATTATATGGCATATATTATAACAATATAATAATTTGTCTAATGACACTATTTTTCTCTTTGTGGACATTCTATGATCAAACTGCAATTTTCACTTATTTATACATCATCTTAATTTAACTGATTCACTTCTTTTGCAAATTTTTTAAGGCTCTGTATTGATTGTGATCAGTTCACTTGCAAGTACTTAGTACTCAATGTACTTCTAGCACTGGTGCCAGTGAAATTTTACTGCTCGAATGTCCGGGAAAAGTGAACACACAGCAATTTTCTGATTGATTGAAATACCTTGATTATTGCCAAACCATACCTCGGGAACTAAAACTGGCTATAATTAATTGTTTGTTGATTTGTATAGTACCTGCTTGATTAAATAATTATAAGGGCCCAAATCCTGGGCTGCATTCAAGGTGGGTTCTGCACAGCTCAAAGGGTACTTAATACTCAAGTGCCTATTGCTGCAAGGGACCCTCCGGATAGTCTGGGATCTTTGGGGCGTAGAGATGTTCTGGCCACAGCCCCTTTCCTTTGGTCATATCCTTACACTGGTGGCTAGTAGGGTGGTGGCATAAGAATTGCCACAGTGGTTTTACGCCACTAAGGAATTTTCCTATGCTGCAGGAATCCCCCACTGTCAAAACTAGGTTTAAGGCTGCTTTATGCCACCTTCCACACATCAGAGAATCTGGACCAGTATTCATTAAAAATATTAAATATTTATTCCTGCCTTGTGGTTTTGATAAGGATTCTCCCAGAGTCTCTTGACACCTTCTGAACTCCTAATTGCAAGGATACGCTGTAAGAAGCAGTGACCTTTCTTGATAGTTGCTATAAAACTCACATCTTTGACATTGTTTTTTTCAGTTGCCAATGCTATTATAATGATGTGATGGGTGAATCTTGGCAGATTTATCATGCGTCGTAGGCTTTTATCAATTGCTTTTATTTCCCTGGCCTGGATTATGAATGGGCTGTTACAGTCATGCTGTTTGAGTTGGTTCTGTTTTTAATTTTCCCCTTTGGGTCAACTTTCCTCTCTGATTCATCTTTCTTTTACTAACAAGTGTTTGTTTGGGGGAATTCTGTGTAATCTTCTGGGAAACTATCCTTTAGCTTCCAGTGTACTGATTCTGTTTTTCAGTGATTCTTAGCCATGATCCTCATCAAACATCATTTAATGACTTGCTTAAGACAGTGAGACATGGGGATGGTGTTGAGTAATTTTCTTTCTGCAGTGTAAGTTGTGCCTATTTACAGACATTAAGCATTTTTGTTTTAGAAGAAGCTGTTTGTCACTCTGGTTATTAATTTATGACCTACCATTAAAACCAGCTATTCCAAAATAGCATCTGGCTGAGCCTTTACTCTGAATGTATTAATTTACTCTTGCAACTCTTATATTAGGTAGTACTCACTTTACTGCAGTGGAATTACATTAGAGGAATCCCTAGCTGATTTCTTAAGGTAGCTTTTAAGTCCACTTATGCTGCTGTAGTGGCACAAAGGAACTTTAGAAAGGCCAAGGATCTGCCCCCTTGTTTCTACCTACAATTTTCTTAGCTAAGGAATTACTTGATGTTCTGTAGGCAAATTTTACTTTTTTCCCACAGCAGGTTTATCTTTATGTAAAATTGCTGCTTTTTAGATGTTACCCTATATAGTGAAACATTTGGATGTTTGTTCCTGCCATGTCCTTCTGTACTTTATTTCACTTATTCCAGTAATGTGTAATGGACAATTTGTGACACTGATTTCTTTGTTTTCTATTGGTTGCTTTTTTGGTAAAAGTATGCATTTCTTATGTTTCTATTGACATTCTTTCAGGGCCCATCGTTTCATTTGAATTGAATTTCTTATTGTTCGAGTCCTTTTGCCAACATGTCTGGACATTTATTTCACTGCTCTCTCCAGTAAGCATCTTCCCACTAAGGTCTTGCATCATGGGATACATATTTATAAATACAAATTTTATGAATCTTTCTAGTGTATTTTAAATGGGTATGTGTGGTTGCTTCCCATGAAAAGACTGATCTCTCCTGAATGTAAACAAGACCAAAATCGTCCTATTTCTGTCTGTCTATAATTGAAACAGCTCAGTTTCCTCTATGCAGAAATGGAATGGGCCAGATTCTGACATCAGTTTCATTCACTGATATAACTCTGGAATTACTTCATATTTGTGTAGGTGTGTACAGAATTTGACGCACTTATTGCTGGAGCTGTCCCATAAATATTGCAAAGACATTTCAAACATGCATGAGCAATTCTTTCTAAGGTGAATAGAACAGGACCTAATATGATTCAAAACTCGGAATCTCCTTCTCATATGCTGAAAGGGGTCTTTTAACATTTTAAAACAAAGTAACAGCCACAGTAAGACAATGATGGTTCTCACAGGAATCACCAAACTGCATCAGACCAGTGGTCCATCTAGTCTAGTGTCCTGTCACCAACAGTATCCAGTACCAGATACTCCAGAGAAAAGTACAAGAAACCATGCTTCAAGCAGCGTTTGGTGAGGTGCTGATCCATCTTGCTGAACAGTTCATCTGTTCTTCACCATCTGTCAGAATCCAAAGGATGATCTTGTCCAATCCACATAAACAGCTTGTAGTCGGAGGTAGAATCCTAAAATAAGTACGTTCAATCCACATGTTGAATCCCCATCTTGGAAGAGAATAATATAGTCAAATCTATTGGTTTCCATTGAAAGGTATAAGGACATAGCAGTCTTTTTTTCCTTCCCTTAATGAGTACAGTGAAAAGGTTTATATTTTCATATATCTAAGAATTCACATAAAGAGAGAGCAAAATTTGATTAGCTTAAAAATCAGGCTCATTTTCCCCTTTAATAACATCATGAGAGGAAGATTGGTCCTTTATCTTACACACAGCTCATCCTCAATTGTCTCAGCCCTCAATTCAGCTTTCAGCATTGTTTATGTCAGACAAAGCCTGCTCCATTTTCCAGTGTATGCCACTGAGAGTAGAATGGATTGAAATATACAATTACATTTTTGCACAATAACAATTAAAAACAATCTGTATGAGAGGATTATTTAAGCAAGATGGTGTGCCTTGCTCTGTCTGCATCCATCCTCTGACCCAATAATTGAGCAATCAAGAGTATTTTTGAGGGGAACAGGATAGCCTGGGAATGATCATTAGGATACTGAGCCTTTCTTCTCTTTGCTGTTAGTTTGAACTATGGCTGCACTGGTAGATTTGGACCAGATACGATAGCTGATCTGTGGCTTGTATGAATTAAATTGACTGTCTCAATCTAGTTCCTAAAGAACATGGGCTAAATTTAAGCATTCTTTCATGTGCCAGGCTTCCACTGATGCAAATTCTAATGCATGTGTGAATTGAGCACACACTTTTGAAAATTTGATCCCAAATGTCCCCATGGAAACCCTCCACATAAACTGAAACTCTACTTACTGGCATTCTTTTGGACAGTCTCTACAGACAAACCAACAACTGAACGTGCGGGAGCCGAGTGGGGGAGGGGGGGATTTTCTCACTCTTAGAGGATGAAATTCGTACAAGTCAGGAGTCCGACATATGGTACATTGGTGTGGGATTGTGGGAATGCTTGAATTTCCACTGTGGACTTTTTCTGCTGTTTTAGTGAGTAAACAGAATTTAATTTTCCATTGCAATCAATCTACCGTGGATTAAGTTAGTGACATTTTAAAAAGCTGTTTACAGACATTGCAATACAATGGGCCAATTTTTGTTCATATTCCCCAAGATTTCTTTAGACCATCAACTCTTCAGGACCATGATTGTTTCTTTTCTGTTCGTACATCACCCAGCACGATGGGGCCCCAGTCCTGATCCAGGCACTATCATAATATAAATATTTACTACTATTGGTGGAAAGGCTACGGGAATCCATGCAGAGGTTTCATACTCTTCTATGTGCTGTAGCTTTGTGCTCTGTAGGGGCTCCTCGCACTCCATCAGGTGAGGACGTTTCTAGGCAAGGTGCAGCAAATGTATCCATGACAATGCAAGTCCCCTGTGAAGTGAGCAGCACAGCAACCACTGAGGCCTTTGCAAATTCCATGCTATATTGGCAGCTGTGGAACAGATCCAATGCAGCCTTGTGGCCTGGGACTGAAGGGGAAGATTCAGCACCTCTGACAACCAAGGAATTTCCTTGCTCATAGCCTTACTTGGGATGTTCACAGGGAGCAGGATGTACCCCAGTGTTTAACCATAATAAAGATAAAACCCAAATCCCCTTCAAGATTGGACAGATGGATAAACAGATTGCTGTATCACTTCCACTATTCTCCAAATGGTGGCACGTGATTATTATGATCTTTAGTCAGTCATTGTACTCTGAAATGAATAAAAGATGAAGAATCATTTCATGTTACATTATACAATCTCTGGAGTGCAGTTCCACATAGGGCCATTTATGTCCTTAAAAGGAGACAGGTTTTAGTTTGCTGTTATGATGGATGTTTAGTGGTTTTATTGCATCCATGTAATTATAAATTATGTTTCTTTAGGACAGGGTCTGTTTTATGTATTTTCATTCATGGTTGTATTGTCTTTTTCACAAGGCTAATGCCATAAGCAAAATAAAGCTCAACTGTACATTTTTATAAGGGTGAGGCTATCAGTTGACAGAGTAAACACGTCTACTTGCTATCTTCATTATCACAAAAAACTATTCAAATGTAAATAAAATCTTATGATAATTTCAGTGTAGTTAATTCAAGTTGAATGGCTTTACTTAGGTTTTTTTTGTCATGGTTGCCGTGAATGTCACTATTTTACATTCTACCATCAGAAGACACTCTGAGACTCCATTAATTCATTCCACAAAAAGATATCTGCTGCACATGACATTATCTGTACAATGACATCATTAATGGTTTATCTGCGGCGGCCTTGCGAGAGCTCAGACAATACTGTATCATAACGTGATCGAAATTCTAATGATTGTCCTTATTGTTATGTCTTTTGTTCACGTTTCTACTGCCACTCTCCCCCAAAGAGGTGTGAAGAGATTTAGCATCTGTGGCTGCAGTTTTCCTTCTATCCTGACATTTTGCACAGTTTACTGTATATTGTACATGTGAGTCCTCTTAAAAAATAAAATCAGCTCATTTGAGGTGTGTGGAATCCTGACACATTTTGGGGGATGGAGGAGGCTCAAAAAAGGGGGGGGGGGATTTAATGTGGTTGTCTGACACATCATGAGCATAATTGAAGGATTTGTGATAGTGTAACTGGTCCACAATCCATAAAGTAGAAAGGATTTACACAATATATTGAAACAGATTTTCCAAATCTACTTTCTAAACAGGCATATAAGGCATTTTTCAAGCTACCAGATATATGTCTGAGCTACTTGCAAGACTGCCTCCTGCTTCATGATCCCAGCACCCTACAACAGCTGTGTTCCAGGGAACACCAGAATGGTCAAGCACAAGAGTGGATTTGTAAGCTTGGGATATGGAGCCTTCTTGGCATCAGGTCCTTGTCTATGGAATTCACTCATGAAGGAGAGCAGTATGGTCCTGAATCTCTCTGCCTTCAGAATGAAATGTAAGTCTCATTCTTTGTCTTAGCTTTCACTTAGAGATATGGGTGTGGAATGAGGAGGGAGAGAGAAGGTGGCAAACTCCTGCTAATTGGGAAAGGGGAGGAAGAGAAACAGGGGACCTCATTTTTAAGTACTTTTTTGAAAGCTGCCTAGACACTGTGGACATGACCCTGGTATAGACAGGTGGATATTCAGATAGATATAATAAGCCATTATTACTACAGGTCTGTCGCATCTTACGCTGGGGTTATGTTCCGCAGTCAACACGTAAAGCGAAAATTGCGTATAGTCAAAATTACATTGAGTGTAATGGCGGGTGGAATCGCCCGCACTACAGGTGCAGTATTAAAATGGTTATTTTTCTCTTTTTTTTTGTTTTTGTTTTCTTTTTGCCGACCGCGTAAAGCTGAAATCGCGCATGTTAAATGTGCGTAAGATGCGACAGACCTGTAATGTAAATTCTGAACTAGTCTACTGTAGCTAACTTAGAAGGAGCAACAGCTATATAAAAGACCCACATTAAAAAGTCATCCTAATGGTCAAGTAAACAAGACCCAGGATCCATCCCTGCTCCCACCGAAGCCAATGGAAATTTTATCACTCAGGACCTCAGTTAAGTTCCTTTGCCCCCACCCTGCCTACAAGGTTCATATACTCACATATGTGAAAAATGAATTTAGGAAATTATCCCTGCTTTTGTATTCTTTAACTGAACTTTTGAAGTGACCAACTGTTTTTCATGTTGGGTTTTTTATACATATTGAGGCTTTAGTATGGTGGAGCTGTATTTTTGTCCCCCCCCCGCCCTCTAACTTGGCTCCTTTAAAATATGTGAAATGTTTTGGATCAGAACTGCCTTTAGTAGAGAGAAGCCAAAATCAGAGGCATTTGAGGGTTGTTTCAAATTCTAGGTCAGATCTGAAGCTGCAGCTTTCTGGTTCTGGTTGAGAGGTGGCTGAAATTTCCAGAAAATGGCCATTCTGATAAGATTTCTGCCCAAGAATATGGAACCCCTCTTGTGAGGTTTCTCCCATTTAAAATGGTGGAAAGTTCTTAAGATCAATTGATTTAAAGAACAGCTTACAGGTTTCAGCACCATCAAACCCTAAGCCCTGATTTGGTTTTGAACCAAACATTCCAGCTCTGGATCCATAACCTCACCTCTGCCCATTTCCAGGTTGTAACCTAATACATAATCAATTAACTTTATTTAATATTCCTGCATGGCAAGATTATCCACACAATACTAGCTAAACTTTCAGTGCCCTGGCAAAGCAAGCACAAGGCTTGGTATAAAATCTGGGGTGAATGCTCTGGGTAGTCTCTGCCATGGTTGTTCTCTAATCAGAAAGTGGGAGGGAAAATTTTTCCAGCCCATCAGTTATGACTATAAATTAACATTTATAACCATCCATTAATTATTTTGATCTCTTTGTGCGGTGTGTGTGTGTGATATAGCCAAATTCGGCTTGCAGGTACATTGATGTAAATTTGGAGTAATGCCACTGAAATCAATGGAGTGTAAATGAAAGCAAATTCGGCCCGTAAGTTGTCTTACAAACCTCCAAAAGCTAGCAAACTCGTAAGAAGGGTTAACCTGCATAATTGTTACACGTGAAAAAGCAGTGGCTTTGGCACTGACCTTGAATTTCTGTGTGCTCTCGTGTGTTTATACATACACACATTTTTTCTTTAGTAATTAGATGTTTAACCCTTCTTTCAAGGGTTAGGGTCTCTTGGAGATTTGTATGAAAATTGTAACATTTATGGGCCAAATTCTGCTCTGATTTACACCATTGATAAATCCTGAGTAACTTCATTGATTTCTATGGAGGTACTCTGGGATTTACATTGGTAACTGGGAGCAGAATTTGGTTTATATCTCCCACACAGCACATTGGGGTAAAATAATTCATTGATGATCATAAAATGTTAATTCACATAAGGCTTTTGGAGGTGTGCCCAGTTCTACAGCCATAACACTATTTAAATGGTTATTAGTGAATTAAATGGTACCTTTTGAAAACATCAAGTTGCTTTTCTAAATTACAAAATTATATTGTAGATATACAGGAATCATTTTAACAAGCAGCAAAATGGGATGGAATACAGTTATCCTTATAATATGGCCAGAAGCACAATAGTACCTCAGACAGTGGAAGTAGTGATGTCTACTTAAGCACCTAAATGTCTATCATGGTTGGAGGCAACAAGGAGTAAAGGTTGTCTTCCCACTTGGCTGTCCTGCAATTTCCCATTACAATATCCTGACCTAATTTCAATTTTCAGGGGCAAAGGTCAAGGCAAACAATTTCAAAGTGGATGCTTAACTTTAGGTACCTAAACAAATCAATGTAAATAGGGATTTTGGGTTCATAATTTGACATGTCCACGATTAATATTTCAGCCAGAGGTTGTAATGAGTGTCCTAACCTAGATCCTCTGCCCCTCTTTCCCTATCCCTTGGCACTGTGCCCATCTTCCACATCTTTTTCCATCATCCTCATTCCCTTAACCTTGTCCCATGCTGCTGCTCCCTGCCCCAGTCTCTGATTGTATTTGCCCTGAGGTTCTGTCCCATACTCTGGTACCTGTTCTCCTTCATCTCCCAGCTGCATCCACGCTTCTCTGTACCCCGTACCCCTAACCTCTATGCCTGATTCACTGACCCTTGTCAACTCAGCTGTATCCCTGCCACTGTCCTCTTCCGACCCTTATACTCACTTCTCCGTCGCTGACCCTCCACTCCTGTATGCCTGTACTTGCCCTATCCCCTGGGCCTTGGACCCTAGTGTGCCTGGAACCGCTCTTTCGGATGCTGTGTCCTGATCCCCTGTGTGCCAGAAACCTGTCCCTCCTCCTTGTCCCCTGCCCAGTCCATCTACCAGATCCCCCGTGTCCTTGTCCCCCCCACCCTGTGTCCCTGCCCCCTGCGCCCCCGGGGCCAGGTCCCCCGTGTCCCTCGCCCTGCCCCGGGGCCAGGTCCCCCGTGTCCCTGCCCCCATGTCTCCCGCTCTGCCCCGGGGCCAGGTCCCCCGTGTCCCTGCCCTTTGCTCCCCGTCCCCACGGCGCCCGCCTCTCCCATTCATTCCGCCTCGTCACCCCGGGCGGCTCTGTGGCTGGAGGTGGAAGCAGCCCACGGTGCCCGGGGCCATAAAGCCCGTCCCGGAGCCGAAGCCAGCGAGTCCCCTGCCAGCTAGCGCCGGGGAGCCGCAGCCGCTCGGCCTCGCAGGATCCTGCCGGAGCGCGCCTCCGGGCCGGGGATGCCGGGGGACGGCGGCCGGGCGCTGCGCTGCTTGCTGGCCGCAGTGGGGCTGCTCTCGGCGCTCAGCGCCGCGGGGACGCTCTTCCTGCTGGGCCAGTGGAGGGAGCTGAGCGCGGCGCTGCGGGAGCTGGAGGCTGCGCGGCCCCAGGGGGGGGACACTGACAGCATCCTGCGGTCCCTCTTGGGCCCCACCGCCCCGGGGGCAGCGGCCCCAGGGGCCGCCCGGCACAAGAGGAGCCACCGCGGAGCGGGCGCCAGGGGCCATGTTCGGGCCGAGAACGACGAGTTGCTCATGATGATGACCTACTCCATGGTGCCGGTAGGGTGCGCCCTAAGGGGAAGGGGCTGGGCCCTGAGAGCATCTCCAAGGAGCTGGGGTCAGGGGAAGGGTCCATAAGAGGTTCCCCCAAGAGATAGGGGATGTGGCGCAAGGTGGAGTCCCAAGGACATGTCTGTTTCCCTCCCCCAAGGGAAGCGCTGAGTCACCAGCACCTGGGTCAAGTTCTCTCCTGGGCAGGCACCCCTGAGAACTTTACTAGTGAAATTCGCCAGCTTATTGGAGGGTGTTTTAAGAAATAAATGTTAACATGACACTTAAATGAAGAGTGGTGGGACTTTCTCACGGCTCAGGAAAAGTGTATGTGTTAGGGCCAGATCACACAGGTAGCCTAAGCCACCCTACCTCGAGCACCTATGGCCTTTGTAGTAGTTGGTTAACTTCCATGTTCCCTTAATGATCCCTCTAATATTCCACACGCTTTTGCAGGTTCCTTGGACAGTCCTTTAAGATCTTTCAGAAATTTCCCAAATCTGAAAAAGCAGGTGAAATTTACAGAATTGCAAAGCAAATCTCATCTGTTTCCCATATCACAGAAGTCAGGGATGAGAAAAGACTGTTTGGTCAGCCCCTGCCGGGATTGTGTTCCCTACAGGATATTTCCCAATGTTTTGTTCAGTCTAGTTTCCATGAAAAACTAACACTGGTTATAGCCTGCAAATATTAAGGCAGAGAAATCCATAAAACAGACTATATTGTTTTACCGGTTGTAACTAAAGTTTTTTAAGATGATTATTGTGCAGACAAAATAAGAGCAACAGCTCTTAACAGGATCTGATAGGATTCCCAATTTTTCCTGAAAGAGGCGGCTATTTTAATTGTTATTTATTTAAAAAGTGCAGTATTGGATTTAGTTAAAATACTACAGGAAGCTTTCAAACTAGTTATAATATGCGTAAAAAAGAGACCTTTACAAATAAATTCAAATAAAATGACAATTTTCAGGAATTTAAAATTCTAAATACTCCCCTGTATTACACCACTAGTTTGAATCTCATTGTATAATTCAGAACAATTAACTACAGTCACACACATTTCCACTTTTTTACTATTAGGCATATTAGTCATCCCGTTAGCAGCCCATTCCTTCAAAACCTTATTCACTGAGCAAGCTTTACAATCAGTGGGATTAGTGGCATGAGTAAGGAAAGCAGGATTTAGCCCTTTGTTACTGTTGGGCCAGATTCTGAAGTCTTTTCTCAGGCAAAATGGCACTGAATTTCTCACACTTTAATGGGAATTTCTCCTGAATATGGGGTTCCACTCATGTGCATGAGTGTTTCTAGGACAGGGGCTCTAGGGCCTGATTCTACTATATCTACTCAGTAAAAAATCCCATCAACGTGTGGGAAACTCATTGTGAGTTTTGCCTGAATAAGGACTGCAGGCCCTGGCTCAAAAATAACAAGAAAAGGCAAATCTGACCCCCCCCCCACCCCTTACTGATGTAAATACTCCCAATGACTTTAAGGATTACTTATGGAAGTAAGGTTTTTCAGTATTGCCACACTAAACAAGGTCACTGTTATGCTTAATAAACTATTGGTGTTTGTGTTTATGTAAATGTTATCACTATAACAACTGAATGTAATGAGATTACTTGCATAAAGTGACTCGTGTGTAATTATGATAATATAGAAGTTTATTGGCTTGACATTTTTAACAGAAGTACTTTTGATTTTTCTTTTGCATCAGAATGTTGTGTGGCAAGTTCTTGATTAAAAGTCCAAAACACAAAGACTTGTGCAGTTAAGCAGCTTATGTTTTATTTTCTCATATTTCAGAACAAATGTTAGGAAGATCAGGTTTGCATACATTGTTTTAAACTCTTTGTATTGAAGAGGAAATCCTTTTCATAAGATCATATGGTTTTTACTAGAACATTTTACTTTCTGTAGCCTTAAAACCATTTTGGAAATATCATCTTATATTGTTATTTAGTGATGTACAAATGAAAGAGAAATACTATAATTGAATGAATCTACTTTGCATGTTTGCCAGTTAAGAACATTTTTGTTCTGTCTGGTCTGAAATGCAGCTTGGAATCTGAAAGTTCCTCAGAAAAAAATAACACATGCTAATTGTCAACACAGGTCTGCAGAAGAAGAGGGCCTGATCCTGCTAGGTGTTGAGCACCCAGTGATGTTAGTGGAATTTTAAGGTGTTTTGATCCTCGCAGAAGTACTCAGCAGGATTGGCCTTCAGAAAGCCCCTCTCTTATTTAAAAAATAAACAAACAAAGAACTCAAACTCTGCATACCTGTTAGTTAGCTGTAGATAAATACACTACAAATAAGCATCACATAATACATGAATCATTAGAACACATATACTCAGAAGGATCTTTTGATTTGTTTCTCTGGGGCCCATTCTTGCAAAATTTCTACTGCCCCCCATCTCAAAGTACTTAAGTAAAGTCCCATTTACTCAAGGCAGACAGTCCTTATGAAGAGTTCTCCAGCAAAGACAAGGGAGTCAAGATCTGATATTTCTAAGGTAAAAACAATCAAGAAAAATACTTTAAAAGATGTTTGAGTCATATGCTTAAAGTTAAGAATGTACTTTAGGGCCTGATCCAAAGCCCATTGAAGTCATTAGAAGGATTTCCATTAACTTAAATAGACTTTGGATCAAGCCCTTAGTATTTTGCTGAATCAGAGCCTCTAATGGAAATTTTGTCTCAGTAGAAAGTGTCATATGATGTTGTACATTTGGTGTTTATTGGCACTTCAGACAGTTGTGCTCTTTGCCTTGATTGTGTGAGTAAGAGTGGCAATATCAAATAGGTAGACCAGTGGTTCTCAAACTTTTTTTTTGCAGACCACTTGAAAATTGCTGAGGGTCTTGGCGGACCACTTAATGCTCTTTCCAAATGTTGTTTGTATCATTAGCTAACTATTGTAAAGCCCTTTGGATAAAAGCACTATATATATAAAAACCTTAATAATTAACTTTTTTTGTTCTACAAATAAAAGCACGCAACTCATATTTTAATATCAGTAGTCTTACCTTTCTAATGTGATGGATGTGCTCTCTCTCCCTGCCACAGCAGCCCCTGGGCTGGGGCTGGGAAGGAGGCGGGGTCTCTTCCTCTCTCCGCCGCCGTGGCAGCCCCGGAGCTGGGGCTAGGGAGGAGGAGGGTCTCCCCTTCTTTCCCCCGCCACAGTAGCCACAGAGCTGAGACTGGGAAGGAGGGCCGTCTCTCCATAGCAGCTTAAGCCCTGGAGCTGTGGAAAGTCGCCTATTCCTCTGGCCACTTCACCCCTGCATGTCCCAAATTCCCCCCACCCCCTCTTCTCACCCCACTTCACCCTCCCACCTACCCTCTATTCCCCCAAGGCCACCACCTCACCTTACATGTGCGTCTTCTCCAGGGTCCAGGCACCTAATTAGAGGAACCACGCCTGCGCGGCTCCACTAATTAGGTGGGTGGTCCTTCATTCTCTCGTGTGCGGCCGCCCAGGTGTGCCCCTTAGAAGGAACTATCCGCGGACCACCTGAATGGAGCTTGCAGTCCACTGGTGGGCCGCGGACCACAGTTTGAGAACCTGTGAGGTAGACCATCACCTTGAGCAGCAACATCTATGGGGCAGTAAAACATTCAGTTAGTGTTCTGTGTGGATGACAGTGAACTAGTAGGGGTTGTGTTTTGCCAGTTTGTCTAAGGCTGCAGAACCCCTAGACCTGATCCAGAGACAAAACATCAGAGGCAGTGGTTCTGATAGGTGAATAGCATAGCAAAGCAAAAAACAAAACAAAAACAAAACAAAAAAAACACCAAACGACCTTTGTGTCCCAGATTGTTTTTGTTTTTGTATCCTGAATTTTTATTTTAAATTATTTATAAAGACAGCCTCATACTTTTTTTTTTTTAAACTGACTTGACTTGTCTTTTTACATTAGAAATATCAGGTCTTGATTTCCTTGATTTTGTTGAAGCCTGGTATCTCTCTCACTTTCTGTGTTTGGTGTTCTCTCCTTTTTCTTTTTAAACCAAGTTTAAAGTGAGCCTAGAGCTGATGAAAAGGGCTGTATTGACAGCCATGGAGACAGAAATTCTCCATCCACAGCAGAAGTTCAGCAGGGAAGATGGTGGTATAAACTTCTCCATGCTCCTCAGCTAAAGAGCTTTGACTCTGACTTATTGGTGGTATGAGGAAAGTTTACTCTCCATATCCATTCAATTCTTGGTCTCCTTGTTTGAGTTTACCAACAAGGGTGCCAATAAGCACTAAATTTATTGGTTGTTTTTTATGACCTGGACATCTGTCTAGTAGGAGCTACCAATCACACAGGTCTCAGAACTGTCGCCGAGTAGCAACAGCTTTTAGTCAATACCATTGTGGATTGGATTTGAAACAATAACCAACAGAACAAAAGCTGCAGTACATATCCCATTACTGATCCCATGATGCATGCATTTTCTACCCCCTAGCTTCAGTAACTTTCCATATTGAAGAACAGATTAAATGACAGTTGGTTGACAATGGGTTTTGCAGGTGCAAATGGTAAACCTTGCATGTCCTCAGATTATTTAAAGGGAACACACAAGGTTATGCAAAAACAAATGCATGCACGTGTGCTGAGTGGAGGCACAGTTTTACTCAAGCACAATTGAAGGCTGAAAATTTGATCCTTTGTATCTTTTGATTTATAAAAATAAACTTAGCTACAACAGCGACAATGTATACTACTTAAAAGAGAATGCCCTGGTTTTTATATTACCCTGGAAAGATACTTGTGACATCTGAAGATAGATGTTGTAAGTATAGTGAATGATGAGATAAAGCATATTTTAGATCAGAAATCTTGGCTAGCACTTACATAAGGACTCTTTGATTCTGCAAGGCACTGAACATTGCCAGCTGCCATTCAAATCACTGGGAGTTGAGAGTACTCATCATCTCACAGTGCTGAGCCCTGTATTAGTACAATGTTCACTCTTAGGAAGTAAATACAAAAGAAAGAAATGTAGACAAAAATACAGTACCAGAATTTATCAGTAGGCATACCTACTACAACGTAAGGACCTTGTTATAAAGATGGTCTTGTTGAGATGGTGAATTGTGGCTTTCTCTCAATTACAAGTATCAGAACAAATGCCCCAATTATTGTAGTGCCACAAATGGATGAGGTTCCAATAATCTAATTCCAAATTCACATGCTGCTCTGTACTATGTCAAGTGAAGAAATTAGTAGGGATCACCTTATATATCTGGTAAGCAGGTTGAGTTATGTTGCATGATAGAAAATGACCCATAAATGGACATATGTCTGAGTTAAACACTGATCATATTTGGCTGCTGCCGGCCTTGATAATCTTTGATAACCTATCTCAGATAGAGAGCCATGAAAACCTAAGTGAACTAAGGTGTAAATCTTCCTACTCTGACTGCATCCAGAGATGTGCCCATGCAGTATTTTTAAAAATGTTGTTAAAATGGTACAATGCACAGATAGAATAATTTACAAATACATATGCAGGTCTTCAGAAGGCCAAAGTTAAGGCCTAAATAGTTTGCTCACATTCTACAAGGGAGTGTAGTTGTAATGTAGATAATTTTCCCAACTGCTTTTTGCACAGCAATCACACAGAAGAATAAAGTGAACCGGAGAGAGGTTTTGTTTGTCCTTTCTGTAGAAACTGAAACTCAGTGCATTGTTGTGAATTTTACATTCTTTTGTAATATTAGGTCCGTGTGATGGTGGACTTATGTAACAGCACAAAAGGGATATGCTTAACAGGTATGTTTTCAAATACTACTATAGCATTATGCTGAATGCTGTATGCCTGGTGATGAAGTAATTTTTGGAGGAAAAATTGGCTTGAGATAATTATAGGCTGTAGGACTATAATTTTTATAGGAATGATACTATTGATCTGATTAAAAATGTACAGTATCATTGGTTTATGTTCCTTTGAAAAAGGTAAAGAAGCAATCCTGTAGTAGTACTAATAATACTGAGCTATTGTAAATACAAGAATTTACAAAGTCTCCAGAATAACATTGTTACCTGGGGATGTTTATTTCCCAGATAGTTTTCCTATATGGGAGTCCACTCTTGCAGAGCTCATTATGGAATTGGGTTCTTTATAATGGTACTTAATAGCTCTTGGTGTCTTCAAGGTGCTATACAACCATTAAAGACTGGAGCTCAGCCTCTTGATTCTAGATCAGCATGGGATGGACAACCCAGCAGGCGGGCGGGCCTTGTATCACTGTAGAAAATGCCATGGCTAAGGTAGGAGTGGAGGTAGTGGACTCTGAAGGATGATGATGGTCATATCATGGGACTCTGAGGTTGGTTTCTCAGAAATCCAAAGGAATTTCAAAATACTTGATGTCTGGGGCAGGCTGAAGGCATGAAAAGTTTGCATGTGGTCTGGGAAAACCAGAAAATGTAAAGCTTTAGCTACTCCAAGGGCTCTGTCTTGGCTTTGCTAGCCAAAGTATATAGTAGACTGAGCTGCTGGAGCTGATATACATACTTGAAAATGAGAAAATAAGTAAACCACTTAGGTTTGGAAACCAGTTCAGTAAAACAGTTCAGGCCATTTGCAGTTGGTATGAACTACCGATCCAACAGGGTTTAATATTAGTTTAACTGACCCGAATTCAAAATGAGTTAGAATTTTGTGGGAAATTTCCCCTGTATGGATCCAGCCTTGATATATTGGAGACAAAACACAAAAACTCCTTTTGAAAGCGCAGGTGAAATTTGACTGGAACAAAGACAACTCCACTGTCAAGTACAGCTTGTGTTGGGTTCCAGAATTTTGACTTCACACTACTCCATGCCTGCTAAATCCCTTTCTGTGCACTCCTTGAATCTTCATCTCAGTTAAGCCCCACTCCAACGTTGGCTTTAACAATAGCTCACTACACGGTAGACATTAGCTGTCTTCATTACATTTGCTACATTTCAAGTACTTTTCCTATTTATCTATGTGATAAAAAGACATCTAGCATCTTCAATGAGTTCAAGATGACAAAGTAATTGAGAGTACTAAGAAAAAAAATTGTCCATGGTGAAAAAGTCAGGCATTTCTTGGAAAATTGACTGAAAAGGGTATTAACTGGCATCTACAGGTATTTCTAAAAAGTCAGTGCAGGCTTAGTGCTGTTCTAAACTGTGCTTCACTTTTCCTATAAAGCTTTTAAACGAATGCCTTAAAATTGTCAGGTTTAGTGTCAGAGATCTGTTTATTTCTTTAATTTCTATGAAGAGTTTTATATTTTAAAAAATTCTTTGTAGCCCTGGTAAAAATGTTAGTACAGAGAATTCAGTTCTTTAAACCCAGCAGTAATCTCTCTTCTTATCTTCCAACTTTCCCCAGTTTTTGACAAAAGTATGTTTTATCAGACGTTACATAGAACAGATAATTTGCCACTTCGTATTATGCCCTGTATTAATTATTTACTCCTGCTTCATGAGAATTATGGGCATGGAAGTCATTTTACGGTAAGGCCCCTTTATATTGCTCTGGCAGTGCAAAGGGGTCTTAGCATACATCATAAAAGCTACCCTAATTTACGGGTTCTAAGATTCTCTTCCATGGAAAACGAATGATAATATTTTGCATACACCTAGTGGAGGTTTGTTTTCGATGTAGTTCAAGTCACATACAGAACAGACTTTGACAGCTTCCACTGGAATGTCCTGTATTACACATATCCCTTGAATTACTAGAGTGAATCCAATTTCTAGTGTTACCAAACAATGAACTTTCACAGGCAACCAGATCCAATCCCGAACAGAGAACAATTACAAGTAAAAGGAGTCTGTTTGTTATTTAGCCATAGCTGCTGCGGATTAGAGAAGAGAAAATATTTAACTATCCTATTTCAAACCTCTGAATTCTTGCTGATTACACAGGAAGGTGTGTACTTTGGAATGGATAGTCTCTAAAAAAATTTCTCATGACATTTGCAACGTTTAACCTGAGACATTGTATACCTGTTCTTCCATTACCACAACCAAGGCTTTAGAGAACTCCTTATGAGGCACTAAGTAATGTAAACATAATAATTAATGGATGACTTAGGTGCATATTAGTGAAAAGGCACATAAACACCTGTCTCCTGATTAATTCATTCAATAGCATTGAGAATTCAGAGGCCAATCTTTGTCAAATTGTTATCAGTGGAAATTTAAGAAATGACTGGGCTTAGCATATAAAGTGGGTGTTTTGAAAGATTATCCTCACAAGCAATTATACAGCAAGTCTGGCTGGATCTGCACTAATGCTTCAGTACTTACTTTTAATACAAAATAGTTAAACCCATAAGTGCCTCTGCAGATGTTTGAAAGTTCTTTTCTGTCTTGTTTTGGTCTAATGCTAATCAGCTGAGTTTAGTGTTGGTTTTACTTGAGCTGCCAAGTTACACTCACCATTTTTTCTCTTTGTTTCACGTGTTCTTTTTCTTGTTTTTGGTTTAGGCCCTCCAGGCTCCCCAGGTAAGATACCTTTTCAATTATAATACTGTAGGTATGATGTTGATTCACTTGGTGGTTTAAAAAATATTTGTATAAAGACATACCCTTGACAAAGCGATCTCCAGGTTAGAGTGAGAGAGGGGTGAATCAAAACACACGTTTCCTGAAGAGTGGCCCTGATTCTATGAACCAAAGTTTCCTAAGACTAATAAGAAAATATTTGGATGCTGAACATCTAGAAGTGCTTGTAGCCTGACTGTATTATGTGGCCCAGGGGTGTAATTCTTATGCCAAAGAGAAAAAAAGACTTCACTCTCCTCTCTGCCTATTCTTATGATATTTCTGTTCCGCATCTAATCATTCCCATTCATTCTTGTTTTGGCTGAGTGTGGTGAGCTCATGGTACCCAGGCCTGCCTACCAATCCACTGCTACCCATCTGTTAGCTATTCCAGGAGAATGAGAATAATTTTAGCAGTTCGACAGCATCTATAAGAAGATCTCAAAATGCTTTGCAAACATTCACAACTTTAGCCTCTCAATGATCATGTGAGGTATATAGTGTCATTATCCTTCCAGTGATCAGATAGCCTGTTGTTGTACTCCCTCCCCCTGGACAGTCCCAATTTTCAGTAAAATTCAGCCTGTCCTCAACTTTTGAGTTTTAAAATGCAACATCTATGCTATTTTATAGTTAGACTTGAAGGATTCGATTTTTATTGGTAAATGTTGGTAAATGTTGATTTCACCGTAATACACACGCGGCGACAAAAAATATTTCCATCAGTGATAATACAAATTTACAAATAGAGAAAGTAAGAAAAATGCGGCTTCAGAACTTATTAGAGTTTGACTTAAGGATATTTACACTTTGTATATATCGACATATATTGATAATTTGTGCTTTAGTGGTTTTAAAGCTTTAACTTTTTGAATTTCAACATCTACTGTTATAAATAATTATTGTCTGAACCCTGCATTGGCTGATCCTCCGATAATTTCCTGCAACTCTGAAAAATTAAATAGATAAAATAGGAAAAATGCTTAAAAATAAACCTCAATATTGTCTGTTGAAATTATAAACAAACAGAATTCTGCCAAGCCAATTTTTGATCAACAGCAACATTCACTACTCCTCCCCAGCAGAGGGTGCTGCCGTAGGCTCCGCAAAGCCATTCTCCTAGCCCCTGGGGAAAACAGCCACAGTAGCACTTCCAAAAGGAAGCTGATGGTAGAATTGCGGGGTGCCACTCCCTCACTGCTATAAGTGGAGCCTGGTGGGTTGTTTCAGCACCACCAGCCCAGCAGAAGTAGGTCCCAGCCCAGGAGCTGAGGGAAGAGGGTCAGTGTGGGAACAGGCTTATCATTGGGGAAAGAGTGTCAGGTATATATTTGTTTTCATTTTGATGATCTGGTCACCTCAATTGTCTCCATTGTACAGATAAGAACACTGGGGAACACCAGGCTTAAGGTCACACACAGTCTATGGCAGAGCCATGAAGAGAGCCCCAGATACCTTGATTCCCAATGCTATACTTGAACCACAGGATCACCTTTCCTCCTTTGCTTTGCTACAACCATCCAGAGTTACCGGTGTCCCTATCATGGCTGTCTCAGAGTAGCAAGAAGGATTAAAAATCTGAGATAGTCTCCCGTGTCTGCCTACCTACACTTGTGGTGCTACTGCTGCCTCTCATTCCAGGTTCCCCAGGAAGTTCCATCTGCTTTGTTCCATTTTGGTGATGCAAAGCAGCTGTAAACCCAACTTAAGTGGCTAACTAAAGTAAGTTTATGGCAGGTTAGCATCAGCAGAGTGTCACAAAGCTGCTGGAGCATGCTCGTGACTCTGGCCCTTTAAATTTATTATACCATTATCTTTATATGAATGTTTCCGAATAGGATCCACATTGCAGAATCTTCCAAACTTTATTAGCAAAGTGACCCACATTAAATCAGGAAACTAATTCCATAATCTCTGTTTTCCATCATGAGCATTTTTTCTGCATAAAATGATCTTTCCCTTCATAAGGCATCAATTGAATACTAAAGATTATGAAACACATAGTGTAAACAATAGCTGCACTGTGTGTTTTCACAGGACAGTTAATACATATGCAATGTTTATTTAATACTTTTTAATATTTGCCTGATGCCTTATTTACTTTGGGATCATTTTGCACTGAATTGATCTAATAAATCAGTGTTTACTTGGGACGCCGCTTGTGTAGGGAAAGCCCCTGGCGGGCCGGGTCGGTTTGTTTACCTGCCGGGTCCGCAGGTTCGGCCGATCGCAGCTCCCATTGGCCGCGGTTTGCTGCTCCAGGCCCATGGGAGCTGCTGGAAGCGGCGCGGGCCGAGGGACTTACTGGGCGCCGCTTCCAGCAGACTAGATGATCATAATGGTCCCTTCTGACCTTAAAGTCTATGAGTCTATGAGTCTGTGTGTCATGTAGTCAGATCAAATGGCTGTATGTATTTTGATCATACATCTCCTTTGGCTCCTAGCACTGAGCTATCCCTTTACACAGTGAATGGTGCTGAGGAGCCTTAGTTTGTAGGACAATCAGTTTATAAAGAAACAGCAGCCATTACAGTCTCACCAGTTCCAAAGTTAGGCCCAAACTGCATACACTTACATACGTGAGGATCTCATGTAAATTAAACGTGTGCATGAGCCTTTGCAGGATTGAGGCCTGGGAAACTACTCAAAAAACATAGCTTTTAGCTCAAATTTGAAATCTTTGACATTCACATTCTGTTTGGCTCCATCCAAGTACAAGTCGTGCACTGCTGCATGTTTTCCATTTTATTCCTCTGCTGGTCCTAGAGGCAGGGATGATTTTCAGCGTAGAGTGGTTATTAATTGCGTAGTGCAGACTTCCATTTATTTGGAAATACATGACATTTAATTCAATTTCCTTTTTAAACAATGGTTTAAATTGACAAGGAAAATATTTTGTGAAACTTGGAGAAGTTTCATAAAATCCTAAATTTAATGAAAAGTAGTAAAGTTTCACAAACTGCTGGGGTCTTGCTTTCCTAGTTAAAAGCCAAATGCTGATCTTCACGCCAGATTAGATTAGATGGGACTCGGGCATGGGAACAACACAGGGTTCGCTGTATGGAATCCTTTAACTCCAACGCAGTAGTATGGCAGGGGATATTGAACAGATGCATCTATGTCCCTTGGACGGTAGTAGTGATCATAGCCCCCGTTGCTGCATGTGCCCCTTGCAGGGTTTTTGGCTGGTGGGATCTGACCCACTGGCCACTCCTCTGTCCTCAAATCCCCTGCCCTATGTGTCCACCCAGAGAGTTGACAAGGTGCACTGTCCTATGCCACATAAGGGTTGTGCTTCATCCACCACTCAGCAGAACTGTACTAATTTTATTGTATTTTGGGTCTTGTGCATCCAAGGGGATGGTTCAGATTTAGCCCTTAAATGCTATCACTAAACACATGAAATAGACAGGGTTTAAGCAGTGTTTGCTTAAGGAGATAAGTATGTAGAACTGAACTGCTCTGTTTTAATTGGCCACATTTGAAAATTTTTCCTTTTTAAAATTTTGGCTGCTGATTTTTGTGTTTATATTTTCTTTGTCCTTATCTCTCCTCATTTTATTTCTGATTTGTTTTCCCCTTCAAGCGGCTGCCAGGCTACAAGAGTGATTACTTGCCTTCTTTCCCTGCTTTTGTAACTGCAGTTTTTCCTAGAACTATTTTCTGCTAAGTATCTGGCTCTCTTCCCTGCTGTGTAAGGGGTCCAAAGGGTGGTGGAGGGGGGACAGACCACTCCTAGTACCCTCCCCCATTACATCAGGCCAACCACAGTCTGGCATTACTTAATCCTTACAGTAGGTAGGCAAGTGTTATTCTTATTTGACAGATAGGCTGACCGGCACCCAGAGAGGTTAAGGTTACAACACACATGACTTGTCTAAGATCACACAGTCAGGGGAGAGCAGACAATAGAACTCTTAGTCCCTTCTTAGTGGTTCTCAACCTTTTCCATTAAATGACCCCAGAAAAAAACAACAGAAAAAAGGTTTGGGGACCCCCTTCCATAACTTTGGTTTCCTTGTCCCATCTAGCCATAGAGAAAGGGAGTGTGGTCATGATCCCATTGGGCCTCTTCAGGACCCTCATTTTAAAAGCCCATGAACAAGACCCAAACTGCTTCTCTGTACTGGTCTGGAGGCATAAGGTGCAGCACCAATTGATGTCCATCACAGTTTTGCTCAAAGATCATGGGGAAAATATTACCCTTTACCTTCATGCTCGGTTATCAGAAATTGAAGGCCATTGCACTGGAATGTAGGACATGCTACACTCTGAACCCAAATAATGGCAGGTTCTGAGAACTGCGGATATACAGTAAATGTAGTGGATTTGAGAATGAAGTCTAAATAGTATTTGGTTAATGTAAATTACACTCTCCTGTTGGTTTGTTCAGGGCCTCCTGGACTCGATGGACTACATGGCTACAATGGATCAGATGGCATCCCTGGCATCCCAGGGCCAAAGGGGGAACCAGGAGTAAATGGAAGAAGAGGAAAAATAGGTACTTTCTAGATATATCCTATTTTACCCAAGTGTTCATTAATATTATACACAAGTACAGTTACTTATAGACTCTGAGCAGAGAAAATAAGTTTCAGTAAATGTATTATTGTTGCCAGCCCCATCTTTTCAGGAAACCGGGAAAGGTTTATACATGTTGTAGACTACCAGTAAGACATATAGTACCCAGTTCTGCTCTCTCTTCTACAGGCATAACTCCCGTTGACTTCACCAGCTTTAGACCAGTGCCACACCATTGACTTCTATGGATTTACTCCTGACTTACACTATACTGAGAGGAGAATTTGGCCATAG
This sequence comes from Platysternon megacephalum, assembly GCA_003942145.1. Lineage (NCBI taxonomy): Eukaryota > Metazoa > Chordata > Testudines > Platysternidae > Platysternon > Platysternon megacephalum. The sequence continues at coordinate 2,838,070 of QXTE01000179.1, forward strand.
TAGATATGCTCTAGAGATTATAGTACACTCCTAATTAGGGAGAGGTCTAATGCAGTTTAATTAAATCTTAGCATTTTCCACATGCAAATAACTACTATTACTGGGAGTTGTGTTCTGTCATTGTAAGAGTTTCTCATTCCCCCACCAGTCTATGGCCCTGAGACCCCAGCTAGCCTTTGAAAAGGTTTCAGCAATTTGGGGAGACCCTGTCTTTATTATATGTCACTGTGACCGCAGGCAGGTGTGCACTCAATGTGTGAGTGGAATGGAGTGGTGGCAAGAATGCTGCTTTACTTCATAGAATCATAGAACTTAAGATCAGAAGGGACCATTATTCCATTCCTCCGATCATTCTATCTTGCATATTTATATTGTAAGTTCTTTGGGTCAGTGACTGTCTCTTACTAGATGGGGGCTACAATGCCTAACACAGTGGGGTCCAGAGCTTGGTTGGGGCCTCTGGGCATGAATACAAACACTTTGAAAACTTGGGGCTGGCCATAATAATAATAATACTTTGCACTACTGTAGAATCCCAAAATGCCTCACAAAACAGATGTGTACATGAACACACAGGATAGGAGCTAGATTCACAAAGGATCATAGGCATGGCAACACTCAGTGTCACCACACCTGACTTCTAGGTGCTTAGGAAATCATTGAGATTCACAGCCTAGCATGCTGGCTTTTGTGAATCCCATTCTCAGGCACCGATCTCTCCCCAATCATTGTATAAGGAGCCTAGGCTCCTGAGAATGGGATTCACAAAAACCAGCATGCTAGGCTGCTCCATGTCTAAGCTAGGTAATGGGAGATGCTGAGTAGAGGAGTGTATCCTAAGCCCTGCCCTTCTCAGGGAGTTCAGCGCCAATGCCATTTGTGCAAGGAGGAGGACCTCCCTCATAGCTTTTAGTACAGTGGGTAGGGAATATATGAGACTGCATGCGCAAGAGAGGAAGCAAGAGAATAAAGCTCTGTAGCCTGGTGGTTGGAGCACTCACTTGGGAGGTGGGGGATCCAGGATCCAGTCCCCATGCTCCAATGACTTTCAGTTATTTAGCCACAGTGGAAAAGCTCCAACCGGAGACACTGAAAGAATCACACATCAGAATATCCCATAGCTCCATGGTTAGGATCTCTGTTCAAACCCTTTCTCCCCCTCAGGTGGAAGGGGGACTTGAACCAGGGGTCTCCCATATCTCAGGTGAGTGCCCGAACCAGCAGGCTAAAAGTTATTAGAGAGGTTGGAGTCCTTCTCTCCTCAGCTGTTTTGTGTGAGGTTGCCAGAGGGGGCCTGATCCAGTAGGCAAGCATGCTTACCGGATTGGGCCTAGCAGGCAAGTTAGGTGGTGGAATGCCTGTATTCCCCCTGGTCCGTGCATCATGCTGGGGCTGAGGCATCCAGACACCTAGAGTGAGGCAGCATTGCACATATGCAGAGGCACAAACATAGGCACCTAGGGAACTTTTACTGCAAACATTTAGGTGCCAGGCGAGTTTAGGCGCTTACAGGGTTTGGCGGCAGTTGTGCGGGGATTTTGTGAATTCCAGTGGGCCCTGATTCTGGGGTTTAGGCTCCGAAAGCGGCAGGTGGGCACCAAGTCCTTTTGTGACTCTAACCCTGACTGACTTGCTCAAGGTCACACCCATGTCTGTGGCAGAGCTGGGAATAGAGCCCAAGAGTCCCAGTCACCTTCTGTGACCACTGGACACATTGGTCTTGATTCTCCATTATGGCACTTGGCACAAGTCTAGATGGTGGGGTACAAAGGTGGCTGAAAATCATGCTGTGCCCACCTGAGGGAGTCTTAAAGAGCGGCTGTTATCAGCCTGCCTCCTGCCCACTCACTGCAGCAGTGTCTACTGTTAGAAGGCCAGTTTTTGGTTTTTAATCTCAGTTAGCAGCATCGGCATGTGACTGGCAACACTTGAGATGCGAGTTAAAAATTGTGACAGCAACCAAGGGGTGCATTCCTCAGCGACCACGTGTCTCACTCACAAACAGTACTAAGGGAGCTGGCATGACTCCCTTCCTTGTTGGCAGTCTCCGCAAAGCGGCCATTGATTGAAAAGGCATGGAGGCTGAAGTGCCTTTGTTCTCCACCCCTTAGAAGCTATTGTCAGGTTGGTATGGGGAAGCTTGCACTGACACTGCCTGTGTGGCATCAGTTCCGTGGATAAGCAGAAGACTTCAGTCTCCAGGGCTGAGATTTTAGCACTTTTCAACACATTTTGCAAGTTAGAAACCAGGGGTGAAATCTGGGCCCCGTTGTATCCAGGGGTAGTTTTACTATTGACTTCAGTGGAGGCAGGAACTCTAAGTATATTCCCCATTTCACAGAATCATTTTAAATAGTTGAGTTACATGTAAAAAACCCGAGGTGCGCTACAATCAGTAGCCACCACCAACCCACACGATCCATTTCCAACTGATGGTGATTTATACATTTACAGCTCCAGTGCTAGTACAGTTGTTAGCTCTTCTGTGGGTGCTAATGTCTTCATGCTTTGGGGAAGAGGAAGAGAAGCAGACAGGACAAAATTTTGGCACATGAATTGTACAAGCCCATCTTGTTCATTTTTCCCTCTTACTGCAAAATGTGCTGATGAGGTTGCTGGGAGTCATAAGACAACAATACAATGTGTTGTTGAATATTTTACTCAATGGTAATCAGCTGCATAAAGTATGTGGACTGATCATGCTTGTAGCTAGTGTGGAGGCAGGATGAGGAGGCAGCATGAGGACATTACTAGGAAATGAAGGCTGTGCTCTGTCATGATGTCAGATAAATAAAATGTGAAGAACACAATAAAGGTAATTTTACTAGAAAGGGAGAGGTTTTGTTTTTGTTGGCACAAATTATTATTCTACCAACAATGAGTGCAGTGTTGTGTTAAAAGAAAGGCAAGCAGAGCTGTGTAGATGACTGTTTAATGCCCTACAAATCATGGTCAACATCTGTGAGATAAAAGAAGCATTTGGAGAAGTTGTTTTCCTAAATGCTAGATAAAAGTTAGGGATCAGGAAGGCTTCATTGGCTGACTAGCAAAGAGAAATGAAAGAATGAAAACAAAGTTGTGTGTGTGTGTGTATACATATATCCATATAGGAAATGTTGTGTACTAAAAATAATGATGAAAGAAGGAACTGTGGACTAGGGGCTAGAGTAGACAGCTAGAGGTCAGTACTCCTGGGTTATATTCTAGTTCTGAGTGGGTTCTTGTCAAAGAGGTTTCCCTCCCCTCCCCCCAGTGATAACAAATTTATGCTAGTGGACTTCAAGATAAAATAATACTTACTTTTTTTTTTTTTACCGAACACTCCCTCCTCACTCAGACATGCTCAGGTCAGTGGGTGCTGTGGATGCTTAGCACCTCAGAAAATCAGAACCGTGGTATCCCAAGCCAGGCATTAGTGAACACTTCTGAAAAATGTAGCCTTTGGGCTTTATGCATCGTACAACATGTATCCTAACATATTTTATGGATAGTGTATATTATTTGGCTACACAACTATGTTAAATCATAAAGAAAAGGCTCAAAGCCACACAACGGGAAATTCAGAGTGAAGAAAACAACTGGGTTGGTACGGCATAAATAATACATGATGTGAGTTTCAAAAATAAACAACAGAGAGAAAGGTACGTTGACCGTAGGAATGATAGTCTTATAAATGTATGTATTCACAGTCATGGCTAACAAGCTTCTCATGCCTAGGTTTACCAGGACCAAAAGGCGATCCAGGAGAGAAAGGAGAAAAAGGAGACCCTGGTGAACTGGGCTTACCTGGCAAAGATGGGATGCCAGGAGGGAAAGGTTCAAGAGGAGCAAAGGGGGACAAAGGGGATGCAAACAATGACGTGATATCAGAAGGTAGGAGGAAGCACCCTTAAGATCTCTCCTGCAGCACAGAAATATACAACACAATAAAATAGACTGTCCTTCTCTAGTGCTGTGGTGTTCTGCAGGCCAGGGCCACACACTACCATGCAGTACTACCACAGTATTTTTACAGTAATTGCATTCGCGCTTTCATTGTCTTAAACATGGTCGTCACTTGCAGTGACATTCCCACAGGCCTGCTGGGGCCTCAGGAGGTTCCCAGTGTAAAGAGGAACTATAGCAGTTCTGCTGCATGGGGAATGGCGAGCAGGTGCACACACTGTGCTCAGCAGGGCTGGGCTGCATCCCACCTCTGGGCAGCCCAGCATGTAGGAGGGTTTTGAAGAAAGCTGGTAGAGCTGCCCATGGGATTATGCTCCCCAGCCTAGTGTAGTTCCCCACAAAAGCCTTTTTACTCAGGCTTTGGGCTGAGAGATGTGTGAATTTCATCCTTGTCCAGTACATTTTCACATGGTAAATTTCCTCCTACTCTTTTCCTATTAGACTATGACAGGCCGATTTCCACCCAGGAATGCATGCAGGAAGCCCATTGGCAGCCACAAATAAATGCTGCCTAAAATTATAGCGCTGTAGCCTCTGATGCTGAGAGCTCAGAAAACAGTGATGTAGGGCAGCCCTGCTTTAAATTAAAGCTCAGTGTTCTCTCCATTGTTGCTGTGCCCCAGACACTGAAAGGACCTGGAAACCCAGTTTATTTGTGACAGTGGGACAAGCACCAGGCTTCTTTAAAAAACTGGGTGCTATTAAAATCAATGTCTGTCAAGAGCGGACAGGACACCTAGTGCTGCTCTGTCACTGCAAAGCCCTTTGCTCCCTTGTAAACACAAATGGGGGGAGGTCTCTGTTTGGGACTAGACAAGCATTCAGCTTGTTACTCCTGCAGTGGATATCATTGCTGTATGGAACTCTAACCAGCTCTGTACCTGCTGAAGCAGGCCGCTGTGCTGGGGTCATTTCCAGGCACGGGTAGGGGCTTTAGTTCCTGCAAGCCTCTCTCAATACATCAGATCCGATGCATACAGAGGCCCCCTGCTGAGAGGAGGTCTGTTCACCTGCAGCAACTGTAATCCTCTATTCTGCTTTCTACCTAGGTGCAAAGGGGGAGCCAGGGCCCCCAGGACCCCCAGGGCCGCAAGGTCCTCCCGGGCCACCAGGGAAGCGCAAAGCAAAATCCCAGGTTCAGGAGAACATGTACAGCAGCAAGTGCACAGGTCAGTGTTGGTGTCCGGGGTATCCTCCATTATTCTCATGCTTTCCTTTATAGCAGGTGCAGGGTTACACCTGTTATAGGGCTCCATTTCCACTAAGCATGTGCTTAACTCTGCTAGCTCCAGTGAGACTACTCACATGCTTAAAGTTAAGAAAACACTTAAGTGCCCTGGCCAAGATGAGGTTGTAATCAGTCTCTTTGACAACCCCCTACTTTCTCACACTCACTCCTTTCTCGCTGTGGGGCTACACATTTCCATATGGTGTTCTCTGCTGGATGGAATAAGGGAGGAAAGTAAGTGAAATCTCTGAATTACGAGAGGATGGGGATTCAAGAGTTACCCCCCTTGGACAAGATGGGAACTACTTTCCATCCTCACCCCCAAAGGGGTTAACTCAAAAACAACAATGAAATATCAATAGTGTGTGCTCTGGGAAGGAAAAGCTCTGAGAAAGCTGAGTGAAAAAACAGTAAAATTTTTCAAATATTTTAAAATAGTTTTTTTAACTTTTTTTTTTGTATTTTGCAATTTTTTGCTAAATTGTTTGTCTTTTAAATGCCAATCTTAAATATTCATGTGGTGTATGTATGTGTGCAGATATTAACTGTGTAGTGAAATGCCTACTCAGCTGCTGAATTGAGTTAGACTTGAAGGACTTTTGATGTTGGAGGAGAAGAAGGTAGTGCTACCCTCAGAGACTTCATGTCCAAAAGAAATGAACGTGGGGCTTGGAACCAGGAACTCCTGAGTTCTGTTTCCACCTTTCCTGGTCACTGGTCATAAAAATACTGTACAGATATTATTTAGGTAGGTCTCGTGCACCCCTAGTTGATATCATTGATTCCATTTTGTAGTTACTTTGGGGGAATATCATAGATTCGATTGTACAGCTAGGAAAATGTAGGCTCGGCTGGGATGAGTGATTAGCCCAACATCACACGGCAAATAATTGTCAGAACCGGAATATAAAGCCAAGTCTTCCTCCCCCAGCCGAAAATGGGGCTTTTTACCCAGTGTACAGGGGCCCAATGGGGTGAGGTGGCACCCATAGTTTGTAATTCTTTAAAGCTTGCAAAAGGCAGTGTATAAATGAGAAATGTGTGACAATGGTACTTCATGCTGTTCGTTTACGTAATACACTCCTGGCCATTGTTCTCTGTCCTTAGTCACAGTAGCATATGGTAAACAAAGCATTTATCCATAACTCTTTTCTCAAATCAAAAATAGATAGAAATTATGCCTCATAGCTGAAGTATTTTTAAATCTCTGGAAAAGTTCCTCTTTGCTCTGTTAGAGCAGTGTCCTATCAATTAGCATTCTTCCATTTATCCTCTTCTCTACCAGAAGACTAGCGGTAAACAACTTGCTCTTTACACAACAGGAGTATTTCGTAAGAAAGTTGACAGTAATAAATGTGCTGAGCATCTTGCCACCCCACCAGAGTTTAATACAGGAATAAGATATTCGTATTCTTTTCAGCTAAGCACTTTTGTGGGACGGAACGGTTGGTGTCAACATGTTATGAAAGAATGTATTAATATCTATTATTGCATGTCTAAACTAAATGCTTCCTTCTGTGCTTGGCATTTTTCTGTGCTTGATTTTTAAACTGGCTTTCTGGATATATTTGAGTGTCTTCTTTTTGTATATTTAGGAAGGGGATGGTTTTTAATAAACAGAATGAGGTGTTTTATTGGGTCTTAGCATTTGCCGTGGGCCTTTGAAAATAATCACTGTCTAAGTACTGAGTGTTGTTGTTTTGAGGGACCAAAGTTTTTTCAAAAGTGACTATTGATTTTAGATATTTCAATTTTTGGGTGCCCAACTGGAGAAATGGAAAAGGAGCACGTTGCTCAGAAAGTCCTAAACACCTACCCTCTGGAAATCGGGCCTTTTAAGGTGTCTCCAGTTGAAATCACTCATTATTTTTTAAAATCTCAGCCAGAATCATCACAGGACACTCCTGTGGAAAAAAATGGCAGAAAACGAAATTTTAAGTGCCCAGTTCTAGTCATTTCCACATCCTGGAAGAGAATGAGCCAATTTTTGCCAGTGGAGAGTTGGCAGAATTAGAAGCGCTGGAGGTGATGACTGGGAGACTCAAGCAGACGGGTGCTGGAAGCAAGATAATGTACTGTGATAATCCTAAAAGATCTCAGCCCAGACTAGCAGCAGGATAAGGAAAGCAGAGAGAATATGCTACAAAACCATCACATTTGTCTTGTTAGTCGCTTTTGGGAATGCAAGCAAACTTTTCCTCTTGGATCCTCATAATGAATCCTACCCTGCTGTCCTGTTTTCCCTACATGCACGGAAACCAATGAATATTTCAGGCTTATAGCGGCAGTTGAAATCTTCCTAGTGGATCTGGGAACAATTTTGCTGAGCAGATGACGTCCCTGTTTAACGAGGTCAAAGTAGTCCAACCCAAACTCCATCAGAAGATAAATGCTGTAATTGCTATGTGGAGATGCAGAAGAAGGTGAATTGAGTAATGACTAATGGAAATAATCTGTGAATGTACTTAGTAAAGTGGGTTTTCTTTTATAGTTTTGTAGTTTAGCTCAAAGGTGAATGTCACAAAAACTTGATGCGGTCATTAATGTTGAAGCATTTGGAGTTATCATTAGATCTCACCATTAATACTGGATTTCACATTCTAGTAATTAGTGTTGCAGTGGGAACATGGTGTTTTTTCAGCATTCAGGACAGAGCTCTTGATAGTTGTTGGGAGTAATGTTCTCAGTTTCATCTTGTGCCATTTCAGCTGCTGTAGCCCTTTACCTTGCTTTGTCTGCTGTGTCTAGCAGATAATTTATCTAGCGAAAGGAAGATAACTGGGGAAGTGGATATTAACAGCCATTAGCAATGTTAGCCTTAGGTTAAAGGACCTCAGGTGAACCAAGGCTAGGATGTGCTTTAGAAATATATATGTAGTTTTTCTCACTGTGATTCTGCAGCATTTGCTAGGATGAAAATGCAGTTCTTATTATGAGCTCTCACTGTAAGTAGTTAATGGAATTAGTACCAAACAGAGTATGTTTCACTCTCTTCTTTTCTCTTTTCTTTATTATCCATGTTCTGATAGTACCGATCAAGGAGCAGAGTCCCATTGTGCTAGGCATTGTACCGAGAAGTGACAAAGACAGTCCCTGCCTCTAATAGCTTCAGGTATAGGTATCAAACAGGAGACAACAGGTGGACTAAACAGACAAATGGGGTGGGAGGATTAGGTAACAATAAAATGAACAGTTTAGCAGAAGTCTGATTCTACTTGAAATATAGAAACACAGATATAAACAGCTCAGAATAATGGGCCGTCTAATCTGGTATCCTGTCACCAAACTGATGCCCAATCCAGGGTCCTTCGGAGGAAGGTGTAATACCTTCCCAATGTACAGTTTTGCAATGTCATGCCTACAGAGGGAGTTTATTTTTAACCATGGTAATTAATGGTTAGTTTCATGTTCTCTGTGTATATATATATCTTCCTACTGTATTTTCCACTACATGCATCCGATGAAGTGGGCTGTAGCCCACGAAAGCTTATGCTCAAATAAATTTGTTAGTCTCTAAGGTGCCACAAGTACTCCTAGTTTTTTTAGTTAGGAAATGCATCTCCTAGCATGTTTTGTATTAATAGTGCTGCTGTCATTAACTGCTTAAAAACAAACAAACACCAAACACACAACTCCCCACACCCCAAGAAACAGTGGTTTTAGTGTCATATAAACTTTATTAACCTCAGACAGAATATTTTATGGTCAGAATATACAGGCTGCTAATCTTTTTTGGACAAGGTAAGCAACAAAAATTCCATATGGCAGATTCTCAAGCTGTGGTTTATCTCAGAGTGAAAAATATCTTTTAGTCTTAGCTGCTTTTGGTTTCTTTCAGCTAAAAGTTCATGGAGAATATTATAGCTATTCTCAAACCCAAATACTGCACTCAACTTCATCAGGAACACTGACCTGGTCCTTGACTGTTCCAGTCACAGATAAACTGCTGTCTAGGAGAACTGCTAGTACAGTTAACTACATTAATTAGAATTAGTCTGGGAAGCATAAACTTCAGGGGTATAATTTCTTAGCTCTGGGGAGCTTTTGCTATGAGAATTTCAAAAGAGGATCAAATCTTATGTATCTGGCTCCCAGTAACTGGCAAGTATAAGATACAATATTATTCAAAACTAGCCATTCTGCTTCTTGCGAAGGGTTCAGCAAAGACAAACATCTGTGTTGAGATATTAAAACTCTTTATTAGAATATTCAAGACATGGAGGAGGCTGAGATGTTGTGCTGTCTTGGTTAATATGGTAGAGTAGGAGACAGAGATGTTCTATTCTCACTTTTCTACTGACTTTCTGTATGACCTTGGCCAAGTCATTGAACCTCTATCTCAGGGGTGGGCAAACTACGGCTCGGGGGCCGCATCCGGCCCTTCAGATGTTTTAATCTGGTTCTCGAGCTCCCGCCAGGGAGCGGGGTCCGGGGCTTGCCCTGCTCCAGTGCTCCAGCTGGAGAGCGGGGTTGGGGGGCTTGTCCCCACTCCGCACGTGCTGTGGCTCTGTGTGGCTCCCGGAAGCAGCAGCATATTCCCCCTCTGACTCCCAAGCATAGGGGCAGCCAGGGGGCTCCACACGCTGCCCCAGCCCCACGTGCCGCCTCCACAGCTCCCATTGGCTGGGAACCATGGCCAATGGGAGCTGCAGGGTTGGCGCCTGTGGACAGGGCAGTGCACAGAGCCGCCTGGCCGCGCCTCCACGTAGGAGACGGAGGGGGGACATGCTGCTGCTTCCAGGAGCTGCTTGAGGTAAGCGCCACCTGGAGCCTCCACCCCTGACCCCCTCCCGTGCCCTAACCCCCTGCCTCAGCCCTGATCCCCGTCCTGCCCGCCGAACCCCTTGGTCCCAGCCTGGACCCCTCATTCCCACCCCAGAGCCTGCACTCCCAGCTGGAGCTCTCACATACCCACACCCCAACCCACTTCCCCAGCCCGGAGCCCCTTCCCGCACCCTGAACTCCTCATTTCTGGCCCCACCCCAGAGTCCGCACTCCCAGCCGGAGCCCTCACCCCCTCCCGCCCCCCAACGCCCAGTTTTGTGAGCATTCATGGCCCCCCATACAATTTTCATACTCAGATGTGTCCCTCGGCCCAAAAAGTTTGCCTGCCCCTGCTCTATTCTTCCTCCATCTCTACAATGAAGGTAACTCTAGTTACTCTTTTTGGCACAGTACTTTGACATCATGGGATGAAAGGAACTGTATAAGGATTACTAGAGTCTGGCTGTGGACACTAATTTCCAAAAGCCACATCCTGATTGTGTTGTTGGGTCTTTTTTGAGATGGGATGTCTGTGCATCTGCTCTCAAGGGTGGACAGCTCTGACCTCATCACCCAAAACCAGAATCCCTATGCCCTTTGTAAAAGGGATGCGGTAAAGTATGATTTAATTTGCTCATTTTGTATAGGAAATTCTCCATTTTGTGCTGGACAAGAGGTGGGAGTGAGGGGCATGCCAGAGGAAAGAGGGAGGAGGACTGCAGGAGAAATGGATCAGTTAATCTATTTCTTCCTTCCTGAGCTTCAAGCTGCAGTTCAATGCAGTTCAGCAACTGTTTTAATGTCATTTAATATTTGTATTACCTTAATGCCTAGGAACCTCGATCAAGGCCCCATTGTGCCGGGTACTGTATGAACAACTAACAAAAAAGACAGTCCCTCCCCCAAAGAGCTTGCAACTGACACATCAGACAGGATAAAATAGGTGGACAAAACAGATCAACAGGGTGGCGTGGGTTGGGAGAATGGCGTTACAAAGAGCTTGGGTTACCTCCAGCCACGCTAAAGTGAAAACAGAACTGGGAACTGTTCCTTGGAGAGGCTCTCTGTAAGTCAATCAAAAATGGGTCATAAATTGCTGCTGAAAAGGCAGTTGTGGCTTTCAGGGAATAAGTAAAGGCGCCTAAATAGTTTAGGGAACATTACAAAAGAATGTTTAAAAACAACAACAAAAAAATTCTTTCAAATAGGAAAATGTTTCCAGCTTTGTCTCTATTGTTTTCTTTCCATGAACTGCTTTCCAGAGGGGAAAGACACCGTGCATAAGCTCCCTTCCTCCTCCACATTGTTTACAATTAAAAAAAGAAGCAGTGTAAGACAGCTGCCCCGTGTTCTGTCAGCAGGAAGCCAAGCTCTGGTGTGCATTAGTAGAAGTACGCTCCTTAAAGGCAGGAGTGGGACTGCGCCTGCTGCCCGCTGAGGATACCCCTTCTTGTGGTTTGTAGGTGTTTTACACGTGAGTTTCAGTCGTTTATCAGCCTCTAGTGTTCCCAAACAAACATTCTTCATCGTATCAAAGGACAAGTTGGACAGCTGCCTGCCGTCTCATCTGCCTCACATGTGTTAAGAAAAGGTGCCACACATGCTCCCTAGCAACTCACAGCAAGGCATTGACGTTTCTGTTCTTTAACAAAATTACTTAGTCCCAAAGTAGACTGATAGTCTGAAAATTTTAAGGAGGGAAACAAAACCAGCCCAGCCTTCATATCAGGGTAACGAAGGAAATAAAGGCTGCGGTGGTAGTGAACACTCAAATGGGTTCCCCTGTAAGTCAAATTGTATATTTCACTGCATAGTCCAAGGCAGACAGAAAGGTAGAGTGTGAAGGTTTTAGAAATTGAACCCTCCGCTTCTTCTATAGGGGGTGGAATCAGCACTTCTCCCCCTTCTATTCCTTTTCACTCCAAATCCAGAGATTTTCCTCTATAGGGGCACATCTGGCTCAGAGAGACCAATCAATACAAACAAATGCGGTAGGCACTGGCTCAGAAGTGTACAGCTTCAAAGTGCTACACAAACACGTTACATCCGCTCCATGAGGTAGATAAGGTGGAGACCATTATCTTGTTCTTTGATTCCCGTCTGTCAGCTCAGTAGAGACAATGGGACTGAATGAAGTCTTTCCACCACTTTCTGTCTTGTGCCAGCATCACCACTTCATCTGGAGACAGTTATAGAGAAGCCAAATAACTTAGACAAGGCCATCGAGTGAGCCAGTGGCAGAAACAGGATTAGAATTCATGGATTCCTAGTTCCAGTCCTATGCTCAGTCCACTAGATTGTGCTGCTTCTCATGACACTAGCCTAGTGTCAGCAAGATATAATTCCATGTGGAGGAAGAGTTTGGGACTCTCTTTGGGTTTGTCTACATGGTGCTTTAGTCTGCCCCAGAAAGGTGTAAATTTTAGTCTGCACTAGTATGATGCACTCTAACTGGCCCATGTAGACCATGCTGGCATCCACTAAAAGTTCCCTAGCGTGTGTTAATGTAGTCCTGTTTCAACCGGTACTATGTTAGTGTGCATTAGTGAACTTTTAGTGTGCATCAGCAGGGTCCACCTGGGCCAGTTAGTGCATGACACGCTAGCATGGACTAAAATTTACACCCCTCTGGTGTGGACTAAAGCATAGTGCAGACAAGCCCTCTGACTCCTTGCTTCCATGAAGGCTGAGGAAGACGTTCTCATTTGTAAAAGGGAGAGACTGCATATAAAATGTTGCTGCATCAGGTATGAGAACTGTGGAAGCATAAGGCTCTGGCTGCAGCTTTGCACACATACACCTCGGGACGATATGTCATACTGGAGCAGATTGAAATCTGTGGAAGGGCGTTTGTGTGAACAGCATTGCTTTTTATATTGAAGTAGTGGGGAGGGAAGACTTTACCCATGTCTGGCCTCTACGCCTCTTATTATTGGACGCATTACTAGCCACTCATGTGCATTTTTAAATGTAAGGATTTATTTGACAAGTGCAAAAAGTATTTTAATTTGGTTAACTGACATGTTTAGCCTAAAGAAAGCAAGAATTATTGTTTTAAAGTGTGATAAACATGGAAGCCACACAGCATATGCTAGTGTTATTATCCCCAAACTTATCTTTATAGCCAACTTTATAAAATTGCAATTCTGAATTTTGACACAACCTTAACTGGTGACAAATGCATATGCTAAACAATGTTGGATAAGTATTAAACTGAATGATCTGTATTTCATATTCCACACTTTTTTTTTTTGCTTGTAAGAAATCTTGAAATATAAGAAACACAGCGGCAGCTGGTATAAATTGTCACAGTCCATGCCCTTCAGTAGAGCAGTTTACACCAACTGACAATGTGCCCCAGATCTGTCAAACATCTTCAGAGGTTTTGTTTTCTGTCCCCCCAATTTTAGGTGAGACATGTGCCATACCAAATGATGACACGCTGGTAGGAAAAGCTGATGAGAAAACCAATGGATACCATCCAAAAAAAGCTGGTAACTTATTTTAAATATGATGCATTATTAAAGTCTACTGTTTACTTGTGGAGGTCGGGGATGATGCAAATTTGTTTCTCTCTTTGCTATTAGAATGCATCATTAAATCAATAGGAAGTCCCACTGAGATGGGTAAGATACAGCAAACATTTGGAACATGGATGAGGGAACCTGCAAATAGAAGTGATGAAAGAATTTGGCTTACGATGCATTTTTCAGGTACCGTGGATATAATTGTGGATAGGTTGACCCTATATTGCTTTTTTCATTTTTTCAACCAAATCAGTATTGTTAGAAATATAGTGTGTAAAATACTGTAATGAGTGAAAGTGAGCTTTAGTCGGGAGCTCTGTTGCCCCACAGGTTGAAAAGCCAGGGGGAGTATTGCACAGTGGAGGTTATTTTTAAACCCAGGTAGCATCATTTTTTTTTCTTATAAACTAGAACTGGAACAGTCCACATTGTCTGCCTAATCATTTATTATTATAACCTTTTAAAAGGCCTTTGTGCCTTAAACGTGCCACAGCATCAATGACCTTCTCCTGTGACTTCTCTACTTTGGCTCACAGGGTCATGTGACCCTGCCTTAGCCAACAGAAGAGTTCTGGAAGAATAGCAACAAACTTGAATCAATGTAAGTAGAGGGAGGCCTCAGTTTTTCCAGGTCTCAGTCATATTTATTTGAAAACTTCATCTGCTTTCATAATATTTCTGGACACACCTCTTGGAGCCTCAGAGAAGGTATTAACTAGTGCTGCTTGGAAAATGTGGAAGGGGTTTCTGTGGAAAATTTCAACTTTTCAGTGGAAAGCTGAAAAGTTTGGCTGAAAACCAAACATTTTCAGCTGAAGTGCTTTTGGGTTTTGACCAAAGAAAATTTCACCAAAAAAAAAAAAAATAAAAAAAAATTGGGGAAAGCAAACACGTTTTGCAAAAAAATTCCTTTGAAAAATCCAATTTTCTGTCAAAACAGTTTCAAGGGAAAGTTTTCAAACAAGCCTAATTTTAATGTGTCTTATTTATGTTCATTTTTACATCAATCCTACCATTTCCCTGTGACTTCAGTTTCCTAAACCGTGGCTTGCAAGTTTAAGGGTTTAAAAAAATGGGAGGGGCGGGGGGAGGGAGGGAAAGAGCGAGAACAGGAAAAACATGGAAATGGGCTGGGTCCCAGTCCCCTGTTGGAAAATCTAGATGCTACCACAATACAAACGTTGAATAATAAACACAATAATTCGGGCTTATCTGGAGCTTTGTCTCCTGGTTTTTATGTTCCAGCACGCTAAGAAATGTTAAAAAATGTGGCTATGATTGGCAGGAACTTGATTCTGAAAGAATTGTATCTGGATGAGAGTAGAGATGTCAGATAGTTCAGTAAACCAACTGGCTGGTTTTCTTTCATGTTTTCCCTCCCTAAGGAAACTTCATAAAAGAATATGAGAATGCAAACGCATTGCTGAATGACAGCTACAGGATCATTAACCTCACGGGGATCTTTTATGGATGTGGCCATGTGATATATAACAACTGTCTATACTATCAAAAAGGAGGAACAAGTATCATTGTGAAGTAAGTCAAAGATTAGCCTGATGGTGGCTTTGCATTCCACTGGGTGGAAGGCACAAGAAGTAATGAGAACAGGGAACATGAATGGAGATTAAAAGAGCAAAGATGAACTTCAGTGGGAAAACGCCCAACATTTTTGGTAATACAACTCTGTTCTCTGTGTCTACATGTTCTGTAGTATCTTTGGGTTTCTTTTGGGATTGCGGGTGGAAAGAGAGGGTGGATAGGAAGGGTAGGTGAATGGATAGTGGTATCTAACTCAATGGATAACTTGTTCTCCATTAGCTGCTACTAGAAATGGCCACCAAATGCAGAGGTGAAGCCCACAATGTGCGACAGGAGAATGAGTTGTCAACAGGCTCACATCTTATAACTTGTATTGTTCTGACAAATTTAGGCCCTGATCCTGCAGTTGGACCCCTGGCCTGGGTAGAATCCCGCTGAAGTTAATGGGGCTCTAACTGGGGCGGGGAGGTCTAATGGTGGGATCAGGGCAGAAAAAGCATGTGAGAAAGAAAGCAAGGAAATGAATCAGTCTTTACAAATATTAACTATTTTGAGCTAGCTAGTTCTTCATCCCAGGGGAAAACCCTGCTGCTTCTGCGGTGCAAAAAGGTATCAAAGCTGTGTGCTGAAGGCAGAGCCAGAGTGCCGTGTGCTCTGGTGATCCTGGGCCAGTGGAATGGCTCTTCCAGCCGTGTAAATTAGAGCAATCATACGGAAGCCCTACCTTATGCTAGCAACTGGTTCAGCCCCAGGACTGGGGAGGTGGAAAGGTGGCTTAGAGCCTCCCCTTCCCACTCAGCTGGCACCGAGAAAGTCCAGCCCATTGTATTGATGGTCTGTTGCTTCAGACACCTCCCTGGATCATGTCAATCATGCCATGTAATTATGAAAGGTAGGATACAGTGGAACTTGCCTTTGGCACAGGAGCTTCTTGGCATGCCAGGCCTTCTTGCTGAGCTGGCATGCATGTATGGCTGTGCAGTAGCTCAGTCACAAAGTCACATGCAATCTAGTGCTGCTAGTAGTGGTCTCTAACTTGTGCTGTGCATGGACTGCCATATACCAGTACTCAGGCATCAGGTGATTACAAGGCAACGTGGTGAGCCTGCAGGCTCCTTGTAGAGTGCCAACTTCACAATATGATTGCACATAACTAGAAAGTTGCTATGGCTTTCCCACCCCGCCTCTGCTGGGTCTGAACCTGGAACTGCTCATGCCACCACATCTGTGTCTTGTTAGCTTTTACTGAGGAGTCGGGCAGACAGTGCTAATCAAAAACAAAACTCAGCCTTGTGGGAAGAGCCAAGCAAATGGAATTCAAGGACAAGTTAAAGATTCCAACTGCTTTCAAGTTTCCGGCTGAGTCTCTGACATCTGAGCCAAGAACACCATTGTATTTTGAAGTGTCTCCCCAGGCAGGTATGCATCTCTGGCACCCAAAGGGATGCAGTGAGAAAAGAATGTGAGCTAGTTGCTGGGATCATACATTGTTTGTTCTGCCAAAGACCCTTCCAGTTCCTTGCACCTTAAATGTTCTCAGACTTTGAACCACCTCGACTTATCTTGACAATGTAATATGATAGGGTATCTATTGCTAAGAGATGGCCTTTCTATTGTCAACCGCACTGTTCAGTTATTAATACCTCAGGCAGAAATTCTACTTCCATGCAGAATAGATTGGCAAAGTCTTCAGTGGACTTCATAGAGTCTCTAGCTCTTCTCCCTTTTGGGTTATAGAAAGTTCTACTTGGGGGAGTTATAGTTGTTTTATGTGAAGGACTCAGTGTAGGGGGAGCTGGCTGGTGAATGTTGCAAATGTTGCTTTGTTGGAAAAACTTTTATCAAAGAACAAGGTTTTGCAGCATTTCCAAAAGTTATCAGACTCTGGATTTGTCTGATCTCCCCTGGCAGCCTTTTCCAGGGGCAGATCTCTAATGAGAATGCTTTGTCCCTTTCTCTCATGTGCTTCGTTCAAGAAAAGATCTTCAGCTTGATCTTCCTTCTCTTGCACTAGTGAAATAGTGCACTATGCCATACCCAAAGCAGCTGCTGGTGGTGGTGAGTGAAGGAACTGTCTTGGTTATATTTGGTAACTCTAGAGTAGATCACTCCCAACAAGGACCAAGCCCAGGTTTTCCTTCATCATGCTGTGTGGGTGGTGTGCAGGTAGGAGGCAGGAAAGGGCAGAGGCTCAGCCCTGCAGAATACATGTATCTTAGATCAGTAGAGGTTGGCTGTTTTCATACGCTTTGTATCTCCTTTAGCCCTCTATGGATACACAACTCCTGCAAGAGCTACACTTCCCGGGGGCTATCCCCTTACAGGCCTGTCCCCTTCCCTCCTCCCCCAGGGGTAAGGCTGTTTATACAGAGGAAGAGAGTAAGTTGATGTTGACTGGCTCAGCATCAGTGAAGCCTTCTCCTGCCATGAAGCTGTTGCTCTGTGGAGCTCTCACATTGGTGGAGTAAGGAGATGCTGCAGGCACTGCTGCATCTCCACTCCAGATCGACATGCTGGGTGGGTGAGGTTCTATGGCCTGCAATGTGCAGATCAAGCTGGATGATCATGATGGTCACTTCTGATCTTAGTCTATGAGTCTATGTCCTCTGCTTTCAGGAGCAGAAGGGAATCATCTGGACAGTTTTGCTTTTCTTAGGATCAGCATGCAATAAATAACATTTTCTTATTTGTGTTGCCAGCACCCATGCCCCCTAGGAAATACCTTTGCTCCTTCCAGGATTTTTTTGACTATAACGCAAGTTGTAGGCTGAGCTGCCTTTGTTACTGATGGGTATGGCTGCAAGTCTGTCAAGGAGGTCACGGATTCCGTGATTTTCCAGGACCTCCATGACATCCGCAACGGTCAGCACGGCTGGCCCCAGGGCCGCCTGAGCAACTGGGGTGGCCCTGGGCCAGCCACACTGACTGCTGCTCAGATGGCCCTAGGGCGGCAGCTCACAGGGCACAAATCTAAAGGACAGAGATGGGAGTTTTGCGTGCCTGGTTTGTTACGATGCTCTCACCAGACATCTCTCAGGGAAGACAGACGACGGATTATTGACTGTTTCGATGGGATTATCATAGTATTTATTTAAACCCAAAGAGGATGCTTTCCCCCTAGCAAGCACAAGCAGTGTGACACGAGCACACACGATTATTTTTGTCAGGAAATCCTAAACCCTCTGAGCAAAGGTTTTGTCCTGTTTTTAAAAAATTGTAAAGGCAAGGCAATTCTTCCCGAGAGACCTCTTCATTCCTAAGAATTTACCCAAATTATGTATGTATGAAAAGCAAATTCTTAAACCAGCATCTTAAATATTTATTTTGTTTCCTTTCAGATTTGAGCTTGATAGAGCATCATTCAGAACCCTGACAATTGAAAATGCCTTACACGATGGTCGCCACTACCTCTTTTCTAACGCCAAGACGTACTTCAACGTGGCAGTGGATGAAAAGGGTCTTTGGATTATCTATGCCTCAAGTATTGATGAAAATATCATTGTAGCACATATTGATGAAGAGACATTTTCAGTCGTTCAACATATCAACACTACATATCCCAAGTCCAAAGCTGGCAATGCATTCATAGCATGTGGAGTGCTATATGTTACTGATACTAAGGATATGAGGGTAACTTTTGCTTTTGATTTGTTGAGAGAGAAGCAAATTGATGCAAGCTTTGAGTTAAGATCAGCACAATCTGTTCTTGCTATGCTTTCATATAGTCTAAGAGATAGAGACTTGTATACATGGGAAAATGGCTATTTAATGCAATACCCTGTACATTTTGACAGCTGAATACTATTTTAAAATGATACATCATGCTGGCCATATTGGGCTAAGTAGGTTATTTAAAGCTATATCCTATACATCTCCTCCCTGCAGTATACACACATATTTTCTATTGAAGGTTAGTGGTTATTTGTGTGTGCATAAAGGGGAGACCAGACCCCTTTGTGTCATTTAAATATACTTAAATTATATAGGCAATTCTTAGCTTTATAGAGAAAGAGCTGTGTGTTAGAAACTTATTTTTGTTTTTTTCCCTACCATGCAGGCCATAATTATATCTACTGTATACTGATTATTCTACAATACTATGTTCAATAAGGTCTGTTTTTACTCTTAATTTGCAATTACTGTCTGCAATTATCTTCTAGTCAGTGATTATAGCTTAGTATAAATGTCTAAACAATGTTTACAAATAAGCTTCTTTGTATCATTTCCATTTAATACCTTGCATCTCTGAATTTTGTTTAGTTGTGATACTTTTTTAAAAATTGATGTACAGTGATTAAAATGATCAGGGACAGTAATTTTTGTACTAAAGTAAATACCATAAAGACCAAAGTAATAGTTTATTAAAAACTCATTCCATATTTATAAGTCAAAATAGAAAAAAAAATAGAAAAAAGCAAGAATCCTGAAATTTGACAAATCTGGCTAACTACTAAATAACCACAAAGCAAATAGAGAGATGATGTAAATGATGGCTAGTGAAATGTGAACTTAGGTACTCAGTAGGAGGAGGTGCTACAACAGGAAATGTAGTCAGAGCAGGTGAAGCTTCTTTTATTTAACATTTTTTTTTTTGGATTGCTTATCTTGAGCTAACCTCGTCTTTCTCACCATTTTATGGAAGTGTAACTTGCCCTACTCTGCTTCCAACAGATTGGGCCCAAATTTACACAAAACTCCTAGTCACAAATGAAGACTGTACTGTCGTATTAGCATATTATAAAAAAACCAACAACCTAANTGCTACAACAGGAAATGTAGTCAGAGCAGGTGAAGCTCCTTTTATTTAACATTTTTTTTTTTTGGATTGCTTATCTTGAGCTAACCTCGTCTTTCTCACCATTTTATGGAAGTGTAACTTGCCCTACTCTGCTTCCAACAGATTGGGCCCAAATTTACACAAAACTCCTAGTCACAAATGAAGACTGTACTGTCGTATTAGCATATTATAAAAAAACCAACAACCTAAAACTTTGAATGTGAATGTACTGGTCAAAGTGCTTGATGATGAAATTGGTTGTCCTGCTTGACTTTAGTCTTGGATTACATTCAAATACATGATAGTTGCAGCTAAGAAAATATAGCCAGGAACTTTTGATCTTGATCACTAGGAAAAATGACATTTTAGAGGCTGGAAAGGATTAAGTTTGTTTGGCCTTTAAGAATAATGTATTTAGGTGTTTGACTACTAGCAACTAGGCTATGTAGCTCTTTGTTTAAATTGCTCGGTTTGAAACTCTGCTCCATTTCATATTGCTTGAGCCTGATTCGTCACTGGCTTGAGCCCTGCATAGTCATGTAGTCACTTGCGCAAAGCAGGTGTAATATGTTACCATGTTAGAATGGTAGCATTTAACACCTACTTTTAAATGGGTGTAAATGACAGCACAAGGCAGAGGCGAATCAGGCCTTTGTGTTTAAGGCAAATAGGCCAGAGTTTCAACATCCATGTGTTCGACAGCACTGTGTGAAGGAATTTAATTAACTTCAGATCCATTGGTATCTTTACAAGTTGATAAAAACAAATCAACAGTTCCCAGGAACGGCTGTACCGGCCAGCTGCTAGTGCATATCTCATTTGAAAAAAGAAAAGCACATTAGATATGATTATCAGACCTATACTATGTTAAACTGAGAGTTTGGCCTAAAACGCATCATAGGATGGAAACCTCCCCCATCAATGCAGCCACCTGCACAGGCAGGTGACCTTCACTAGCAATTTGCCCCTGCCCATCTCAATGCCCACACACTAAAAAGAAGTCAGCACCAAACTTTCAAATTAAACACCAGGCAAAGGAACATTGTTGAATGGGTTATGTTCTCAGTGTCACTCATCTTTTTTTTTAGAGTCGTTACAAAATAGTGATGTGCCATCTACAATGTATCTTACTGTCTATAGAAAAAGGTAGGGTCTTTATGAGCAACAGCTTTCTGTGATGATTTGGGGAAATTTTCTGTGGACAACAAATGACTTCTGCTGAAATTATGAACATCTGTTTGTATCAGCCTGCAGATGCCATTTTGAATGTGGAGGGTTGGTTAGGGTGACCAGATGTCCCGATTTTATAGGGACAGTCCTGATTTTTGGGTCTTTTCCCCCCACCCCCGTCCCGATTTGTCACACTTGCTGTCTGGTCACCCTAGGGTTGGTTACCTTCTCTGATGTCCTTTTACCACCATGTTTTCCAAGGGCGGTAGTAGCACAGGGCTAACAATTGTTAAATCTTGATAGTTCTCTAGTCAAATAGGAGGCTCCTAAACAAAAGGCTGACTTCTGCCAGAAGCTAGTTTATCAGGGGAATCACCTGGTGAGAGGTCTGTGCTCACCTGTTGTGAATGATCAGGTGGTCACATGACAGAGGAGACTGGTAGTTTATAAAAGGACAGGAGGGCAGTTGTCTGGGGTTTTTTTTTTTTGGTTATTTTTCACCACCCTGAGCTGTTTCAGTAGCTTGAGGAGGCCAGGGCTCACTGATCACTGTTGAAGCCCACCAAAGACTTCCAAGGTAAGGGTGAACTAGAGCGAAAGGCACTGCAGCCTGTACTTTCTCTCAAGAATTGAACTGTGACTATGTAAACAACTAACTTTTTTTTAAAAGGAAGCATAAAAATATATATAAGTGGGCAGAGTAATGAGCATTCCTACTCACAAATAACACCCAATGAATTGCTGGCTATCTCAATTCCATACAAGTACATTCTTCCCGTTTCTAATCTATTATATTAGCATGGCTACCACAATGCTTCCTTCTTAACTGCATCAATGACTGATTTCCAAATGGTGGGAGGAACAGATCTCTATAGTTTAAAGCACATTTTAAGCTTTCTGAATGAAGACTATATATATACTGTGTGTATATAAACTTCTGAACCCAAGTTCCTTTGCCTTTATGGGTTTCAGCTGAAAGTTCATCTTCACATAACCATAGTAAAAATCATTATCCAGACAGAGTGGGGGATCTTACATATAACAGCTCCCCCTCCACCCCAACAAAAAGAAGCGTTATCTTAATGGGAAGGTTGCTCAATGTATTTGCTGTAAACATAATCACTAAAACAGGCAGTGAAAACAAAAACAAAGTAGGTGTACTAAGGATGCATTTCTGCCTGAAGTTTGCTTTTCCTTGATGTTTGTAAGTTGAAGTCAGATTCTTTGATATCGTTTGAAAGTGTTCTGTGTGTAACAAGTGCCCGGTTACGTAACTAACCTACTTTGAGTTATGTTAAAGCTTTTCAAAATATGCAGTGGTTAGGTGAAGCAGGAACTGCTGCCAGTAACAAATATCAGAAGCATTAAATAGCATTGTCATTTGCTGCACTATATTTTAATTCATTTTTGTGAGTAACATCCTCCTTAAGTTGCAAGTTCAATATATTAAAAAGAATCACATATACTGAATCTACTTAATTTAGCTTTAGGATGTTAAACTAGAAATAATTTAGAATGTTTTTGTTTTGCTCATTTTGACTACATAAAATACCGGTGCTCATTTTAAATTTCACATTTTAGAGCTGGATATTTATTACTACTACTACTGTATTTAAACTGACTGAGGACACTCTGGCTTGGAAAAATAGCAGGAGGATTAGGAAACCTTTCACCTTTAGGGCAAATTTAATGCAGGCTGGAAAGGGAAACTTTTCTGATGTGATGCATGTCAAATGAACTAGTGGTCTCAGACCAATTACTGTTTCCATCAAATTGACACCACTGTGGGCAACCTTATCAGAGAGTCCAAGGACTGAACAAGCAGGAAGGAGAATGAATTCACCCAAGTGACAGGAACCATACTGGCAGGATGGTGTAAGAAGAGTGTGTAGTGCAGCTGCCTGTGCTGTAGAAAGTGAACTTCAGTTCTGTTAATCTTGCACCCCTTGGGAGCAGCGAAACACAAAAGTAAGTGACTGCAAACCTCTTTTCTTGCCAATGATAATTTTAGCTCTAATGGTGACTACAGATCTAATCATGATACTGAAGTTTCAACAAGTCTAAGTGCAAGACACAAAAGACTGCACAGGAACTAACCTGTTCCATGAAATAAAAGGAATTTATTTAACTTTCAAAGGTAAAACTAACAAATGACACTTCCTTTTCTTTCATATCCATACTTCACAACCTGCAATTAAAATCCCCTTTGGAGAAAGGTGCATTTTATCCCATTATATTATACATTGCTGCACAGACACCAAAATTCTCATTGAAGAAGTAGGACAACTAGTTAACATTTAAATACACAGACATCCATTCCAATATCTTATTAAGAACATGGTTTTTGTTTACACAGAAAAATACATCTAAATATGACAACAGTGGCTAGTATATTACAAGCAAACAATATTGAACTCTGCATAGTTTATACAATATGCTGTGGTAATAACTTAAATTACCAGTTTTATCAACTATGTATTAGCTGGCCACATAAAGCCTGACATTCATCTGAGATGTGGCATTGTATGTTACATTGGTATTCTCTTATATAGCTTCATTTAAGGAAGTCTTTCTTTTCCCTGGACAAACATAAGAGTTTCAAAACTAAAAGCTAACTAAAAACATGTTTCTCTTCACTACAAACATTTAATGTTCACATTACATTCCTAATGTAAAGGCAGATCTCCAAAATATAAAACACAGCCATCAAAGAAGTAGTAATGTGCAAATTAACAAAACATTGCATTTTAAAAATGTGTTCATGTGCAATGTATAGTATCAACTGTGTATTAATACTACCTGGTAAAAATATCAGCATAAAATGATACATGTGTCTCATAGTACATTCTTCATTGCACATAGTTCCACAGCTTTTGCATCTATTACACTTTCCTGGCCTACAAATTCTTCCATACACTGAATACCCTTCATTACAACAGGCTATTTTTTTAAATGAGTAGTTGTAGACATGCTTCAATTAGTAGCAAGAACTGGAAGAAAAATAAAACCTGAATCACATTACAAACTGCTTATTGACTTTATTTAGCGCCATGGTGCTTGTATATGTCTGTGCCTACTGTTAGAATCTGTGTAATATGCTTACTAAAGAAGGCTTGCTGTAGGTTATTGAGCACTAACCTACCTATGACTTTAATGGGTTTTATTCTTTGTTTTTACAATGCACTACATGCATTTCCATTCCCACCAATCTATGTACGCAGTGCTCAAGAACCCTGCTTTAAAAGTCGGTCTTTTTTCTGTTTCATATAATATTTAATGCTGCAGTAATTTCTCTGAAAGCAATGTATGATAATTACTTTCATGAATGCATATTACTGCATTGTAGCTATTTAACGGAACTGTATAGAAAACAGGACTAAACAGCATAAATCTACAGAACGTTAAAAATGCCTGCAGGGATGTTGAAAGCATTAGGTAGAACTCTCATTTTCAGTGTGCCATCTGCTCCACAGGAGAAGATGCGATTGTCTTGCACAGTTTCAATCTGCATGACTCCAGCACCAATATTTCTGAATATGGACTGTTTGGCATGTTCGTTTTTAAAGGAATGAATTAAACCGTAGCCTGTCAGTCCCCAGACCTATATTAAGAGAATGACAGACAAGACAAAATGAGGTTAAAGTGTGTCCTTTCTATTGAGAATCTGGATCACACCTTTCCTGCATCAAAACCCATTCAGCACAGAAGAAGGGAGAGAAAATATGGATGGTCAGAGAGGAAGTTGTACAGCTCCAGGATTCTCAAGATGCTCTTTTACTGGTATAAGTTAGAGCAGCCTAGGGGCTGCTTTAATGGATGACAGCTGGCCAGTCTCTTAAGCGACCATACACCAGCTGTGAATTCATGTAGTGAAGCTGTGCTCCCCTCCACCTCATCCTGGCCTTCTCTGTTACCTGCATGCCCCCACTCCTGACTTATCCCATATGATGGGGGTGGCGGCTGGCATACAAACTGCTTTTATGCCAGGTAAGAATTCCCCTCTGCTGGAACAGGGGCAGAGAATCTGGCTCAAATTTCATGAACACTGGTGCATAATGAGAGTTTCTGACTTGAGACCCAGTTCTCCAAAGTGTGGAGAGTCCTCAAGTTCAGTGATGTAGGTTCAGGCCATTAGGAGGCAGGGGTTCTCCTATCTGACTATAAAACATACTGCACCTCTAGAGCATGGTTTAGCTAAGGGCAAAACTTCTGCGCTCGCTCTCTGTTGCATTCACCTGTTGTCTTTCCTCTTGTATTCAGATTGCAAACACTGGGGGACAGGGAGTGTGCTTTTGCGGTGTCTAGGCAGAGTTGGGTACTGGCCCATGATTGGAGTTCCTAGACACTACCCCAATACAACTAGTTAAAATTCTTATTTAGAATTTGATGTTATCATACAGTTACTGACACTACCCTATAGATCAACTGGCTCTCTGTTTATTTTAATAATTACTTTAGCACTGTTGCAGGAAAAAGAAATCCAAAGGAAAACAAGAACATATTCAGAAAGAGACAGTAATAAATTAAGACAAATAATTCAGCATAATGCACTGTGCTTTCTCCATGTAAAATTCATATCACAACTCAGCCACTTCAATAATCTTACCTTCATGTTACCTTCTGCTGAGCCTGTTGCAAAGTATTCTTCAGAAGGATCTAGTGAAAGAGCCTTAATAGCAGAGTCATGCGCTTGGAAGGTATGAAGGATTTGTCTCTGTCTGATGTCAAAGATGCAGACACATCCTTTCCTGCCTCCAGAAATCAACAGTTGCTGCTTAGGTGCATACTGAAGTACTGTGGCACCATGATCGTGACAAGTGAAGGCTGAGAGACATATTGTAAGATTGTTACAGATTTGTAGTGTTGTGTAGTTTTCAATTTTAAAGTACAGTTCTATTCTGAAAGGTAACTTGCACTTTTTTACTCCATAGATATGCTCCTTTTGAGTGTATTCAGTCATATCTGCTACATAAATGACAAACTTTTTTGTATTACTCTTTACACTCATTAGAGCTGCAGAGCCAGCAGAAGTAAGGTGAGATGGATTCTATTTTTCCTTTAATCAGTTAATTTTGATTTATAGTTTAAGCACACATCCCCGCTTGAAATTTTTAAAACTGAGAAAATATAAAATTCATACGGTGTTAAATTACATTAAAAAACTATAATAAAAGAATATGAAAGTTGTAACGTCAAGCACTCAAAAATTAGAAAATGCCAAAAATAAGGTTGTGCAAACTTAATTCAGCCATCTTGTGTGTATGCATTATGATGATGTTCAGTTGTGATCAAATACTATTTTCTCCTCAGGACCTCTGCTTCATTCATTTTCTCTTAAAACTGATCCAATACTTCTGTGACATCGTAAAGAAACTAACTATATCTTACAGCCCCTATTTTTTAAAATGTGCATACAAAAATTTGCCTATATCTAGAGTAACCCTATGTCTCGTTTTGGCTGGGACAGTCCCTTTTTTAAGCCCTGTCCCGGCCATCCTGACTTTTTCCCAAAAGGAGGCATTTGTCCTGTTTGCCCTTGCTGACTTGATCAGAAGAGCAAACAGGACAAATGCCCACTTTTGGGGAAAAAAGTGGGGTGCGGTGTGGAGGGTGTGAGCAGAGATGTCAGACCCCCACAGGGGGGAGGCAGGGCTGTGGGGGAAGTAGTGTTCCAGCATGTGTGGGGGATCCCCTATTGCGCAGGGGGGCCCCTCGGGGTTCCAGCGACCGGGCAACAGCCTGGCACGTGGCCAAGGAGGGAGGAGGGGGACAGGATTATAGCAATAGGCAACAGCATGGGGGTGCCCTTGGGCAAGCAGCTGGGGGTGTCCTGTTTTCTCTTTGGGAAATATGGTCACCCTACCTATAAGGTGCATGTATAGTTGCTACAGTTGCTTGAGCAAATGCAGTGATTACTAGCTACATGCATACTTTTAAAACAGAATTATTTTTATGGCAAGAAAATTCAAGCACAAACTCAATTCTGAGTTGTTGAAGTAAAAGATGAAAGTACTGGACAGAGGCAAATACATTCATGAAACAAACAAAAACACCCGTTAAAAAACAGAGTTAACCACAAATGCTAAATTAGAATTGCTTTGTTTAGATAATCAGGAGTGGGGCAATTTGTTGTACTAATATACACTCCGTAATCTCATGAATGCTTCATGGTATTCGGAGATGGCAGTCTATGAGCACAATACTCAGAGCTGTCCTTCACAATCACAGCTGGCTTGCTTATGTGGCACCAGAAGACTGACTCTACAGTGTCTGGCAGCCAATAACATAATTCCTTTCTAAGAGGTCCCATCCTGACTAAACTTGGACCCAACCTGGGTTATAAGATGGCTAAGCACTCACCATATCAGGCACAGTCAGGTGCATCCGCCTCTTTCTACTGTATGTGGCATATAAAAAGACTCCAGCCCCAAAGGGCTTCATTCCTCAACAAGCAGAATAAAGAAAAGGGGGCGAGTCCAAGGCTGCCTAGTCTCCTTATCTTTACTGGTCATGTGGATAAAAACACCAATGGAGGAGCTAATGATGGTCTAAAACAAGGCCCCACTCTGAGCCCTTCACTCTCCAGCTGATCAACATCAAGCAGCACAGGGAGCAATATCCTGACATCATCAGTGTTCCCTTTCAAAACTCAGACTATTACATTTTCTCTTGGCTGTGTGTCCTTCCCTCACGCTGCTCCTTTCCCACAATCACAACTCCTCTGTTGCTGGACTTCCCCACCCTCCCTTCTCACCTTAATCACTCCATCTAATCTTTCCCAGCCTTGCAGCTTCCCTCACTCACAAACCTCAAATAAATCCTCCTCCGTCACAATTTTTATTAACATGAAGAGGAAAAAATCCATCATGGAACATTCTATACCATCAAGATAGATACACAACACCTCCCAACCACACCATCTTTTTCCTGTAACCCTTGTGTCCACCCTTGACCTTGTTTGTTAAACTTAAGTGGGCATCATGCCTGAATTAGAGCGTAAAGCTCTTTGGGACAGGCCCTGTATCTTCTTAGTCACAACCCCCAACATACAGCTCCCCTGCTTCAAGGCAGTGCTGAAAGCTATAATTAAGTGCCAGTTTCAGGAGAGGTCTACATGCAGACTTACGGACCTGTTACTAATGACGACTAAAAAGTTTGAACATACGGTGCCAAAACCAAACAGCTACATTCAAATATTTAACCCTTTATAAACACCTTCACAAGACAGCCTTGCATGTGACCTTTTCCGATGCTCCTCTTTTTTTTTTTACACTTTGGTATGTACAAAAGTAGACTGTCATGTTGGAGCCATAAAATCTACTGTTTCAAGACACTCATCAGTACTGGTAATGCACTGATTAACTTGTAATACAGATGTTTAGTCTAGCCCCATATGAACTTTTTCCTCTCAAAATCCATGCACAAATCCCACTTGATTCTTTAACCATTAAAAAACTGAAATGTGTTTTACTGCAGTACTTACCGTGAATGAGACTGTTACCAGGGGATACCAAAGTGTCCCACAAGCACACATTTCTGGTGGAAAAACAAAACAAGTCATGATGGCATTTTGCTAAATGATTCCTGGGATAGTATGGGTCACTTAGAACAGTGTTTCCCAAACTTGTTCCGCCGCTTGTACAGGGAAAGCCCCTGTCGGGCCGGGCCTGTTTGTTTACCTGCCGCGTCCGCAGGTTCGGCCGATCGCGGCTCCCACTGGCCGCGGTTCGCTGCTCCAGGCCAATGGGAGCTGCTGGACGCGGCGCCAGTACGTCCCTCGGCCCGCGCCACTTCCAGCAACTCCCATTGGCCTGGAGCAGTGAACCATGGCCAGTGGGAGCCGCGATCGGCCGGACCTGCGGACGCGGCAGGTAAACAAACCGGCCCGGCCTGACGGGCTTTCCCTGCACAAGCGGCGGAACAAGTTTGGGAAACACTGACTTAGAAGATGAGGAGGGCTTGTGCAGTACCTGTGCAGTCACAGGGGGAAGACAAGTAAAAGCACAAATGACAGTTAAGAGCCTAACTCCAGTTGATTCAGTCATTCAAGCCTTTGAAAAACTTTGAAGTCCCCAGTGGGGACTATGCTTGACTCTGCCTTCTTTGAAGGCTAAGGGCTTGTCTACACAGTGCTTTGGTCTGCACAGGAGAAGTTTAAATTTTAGTTCGCATTACCGTGTTATGCACTAACTGGCCCATGTGGACCCTGATCCTCCACTCTAAAAGTTCCCTAGTGCACATCAACATAGTATAGTTTGAAACAGGACTACATTAATAGGCAACGGAACTTTCAGTGTGCACCAGCTGCTAGTGCACAACATGCTAGTGTGGACTAAAGCACGTGTAGACAAGCCCTTGATGTTAGTCTTACAGGAAGGCTGGGAAACATACACGCCGTTCAATATCACAACCAGGATTGCCTCCTGCATTTACTAAATAAGCTCCTCCCCAACCCAGTACAAATGTCCCCGTCAGAACGAGTTGCAGTTGGGATGTCTGGAAACCACCGAGTAATAATAAAGACAGCCACATTAGAAATGAAGAACACTACCAAAGTGAAATAATTTTAAAACCAGAAGAGATAATAAAACAAAAAGAGGTGCTCAGTCAAAAACCCTTGATTCCAGGCAGTCAGACCTTAATAATATGTATTTAATTAAATAAAGGGGGAAAAAGGATAATTTAGCACTTAGCGATAAGGAGCTTTGAGAAGCCAACAGAATACGGGGAACTAGTCTGCAGCAGAAAGAAACAGAAGGAGTGACACACAAGCAGGCAGCCATGCACCTACAGCTGGTAGGGGAATTCAGTAGCTTTTAGAACATTGGGCTTCACAATTCTGGCTTCAAGATCCAAAGATCTGTTACGACAGGTAGCTTTGGTGAAAGCCTTTAACCTCTCACCCTAGATATTTGTATCTATTTTTGACTGCATACTCTCTTTTACCACACCTGTTATCGTTGGACTGCCCGGATGTAGCCACTAGACTTGAAGAGGTAATGAACGCAAAGTCACTTATGGTTTTACTGTGACACTGCCAACTCTATAAAATGAAACAAAAAAACATCACCAAGATGCAGTCTTATCACCTATATGTCAAAGTTTCTAACAACTTAAAATATATTTAGTCATATGTATTTCTACTAATGGCATATCACAAGCAAGGACTTTAAACACAAACCCTGTTTACTTTGATTCACTACTAAAATCCTTATAGGAAGCGACACAAAGTGCAGAGAACAAAAATAAATTATTTTAACTATTTTTATTAGAAATTCTAGTATTAAGAAAAATCCCAAAATAATTCACTATGTAAATAAACTGTGACAAATACAGAGTACAATATGTTTTATCAATTTGCTGTTAATTATACAGCACACAAAGCTGTATAATTGTGAATTCAAAGAATTGAGAGGAGTGAAGTTATTTATTTTTTTTTAAAAAGCTTGATGTACACTACAATAGATTTCAGTCTTAGTAAATTCAAGGACAATGCTTAGGTTATGTATCTAATCACATTACAGCTTGTTATTTACTCTGAAATGAATTCTTCAAAGCTGTGTCCATCAAACGCTATACTTGTTTTGATAAAGTCTGCCAATTAGCACAGCAGAGAAAAACATTAATCAAGAATTCACATTATCTGAACCTGCTCTTGACCTGTTTGAAACTTTGTAAAGTAAGAGACAGTCTTGGTTCCTAAACATCTCTCCTATAAAAAGAATGATTTTGTTACATACCAGATACGGTTTAGGATTAGATACAATTTGGTTGACTTGCCAAATACTTAAAAATCCCTCTCCATCAGCCACGCCACACTGCAAGAAACAAATTTCATTTATTCTATAAACCGCTGAAAAGGTCTCCAGTGGTCAGTCTTACCTTTTCATTGCCTTTGTGATATTTAACAAGAAGCTGAAACCAGCTGAAAGAGCTGCATGTCTATTTAAATACAATGGGTAAAAATCTGAAAGGCACCTACATGATTCAAGAGTCTAAGTTCCATTTTCAAAAGTGACGGCATTTAGGCCTAAAGCCACAAAAGGATTTAAGTGCCTAAGCCCAAAATTTAGAACCTCAAAAACTCTGTTCAGCTGGTGCCTAAACTTCCATCAGTGAGCATGCACAAAGCCAACTACATCCTCATGCTGCTGAGTGGCTCAATGCTTAAACCCCTAGAGGCTTTTCTCCTCCGCCACCCAATCCAGGTTCAAATCCCCACTCTGACTGATTTGAAGTAGGGACTTGAACCCAGATTTCCAATCGCTCAGGTGAATGCCCCGCCACTGAGCTAGAGGATATTCTGGGGTACCTGTCCCTCAATCTCTCCTTTTGAAGCTGTTCCACTTTGTATAAATACTTAAATATTCATTGGGCCAAAGAGAGTGTGACAATAAGGCTATAGCCAAGTCGTTAGCACGTTCACTGGGAGCCTGGTTCGAGTCCCAGCGCTAGCCCAAGCGCTCTATGGAACTACTAGTGTGTGGTGGCAAGGTCCACACAGCCACTTAGTGCGCAGCAGGCTCGAGCTCTGTACATCCAAACTCTGGCTTGCCACGCGGCAACAGGCAAGCCCTAAGTCTCTTTGAAATGCTCCTACACGATGAAGCCCTCTTTTGAAACTGGGACTCAGGTGCTTTTGAAAATATTGTCCTAGAAGTTTGAAGTAGATTATTTTATTTTTAAATGTTTAATTTTAAATACCTAAGCTTATGCTAGACCTGATACCCCAACACACTAATGAAACAAGTTTAATTAAAACAAACAAACACACATGATGTCCTATAAAAATGACTTAGGAATGACTATGGAATACTGCATTGTATTATGATGTGTGGCAAAGCCACAGGGAGCTCTGCAGATCAACACAAATGAGTAGCAATTAAACCTTTAGACCACACTCAGGTACGCTGTATATGCTATGTGCTTCACAGACATAGTATTTTAAACGTTCTTTAAAACACTTTACCGATACTATTCAAATCCCTGTACCTGTAAAGTCAGGCTTCATTAGTTCCATGATGTGGTTTAATGTTTCCAGCTGTCCCTAAATGTGGGGATTGTCCGGGATTCTGGGATGACCCTTTTTGTTGTCCTGTAACTGGCTTAGAGGGATCCCAAAACATCACTAACTCACAGCAAGTCACTTTTATTCCCTTAAGATTGTAATAAGGTTAATCAAAGTCAAACAAAGTTAGTTTGTATATTTTACTGTGTATGTGAAGACAGAACCAGTCCTGAAAAATCAGAAGATATGGCTATTGAGGGAAACAAAACTGAGGGGTTGGCAAATTCCTCCTTATAACTGGGCATCTGTTTCCTGCTGAGTCACTCCCTCCCTCCTGAGCTGAATCCTCTGGAGCCTCTCCACCCCCAGACTTGCTTCCAGGGGAGCTCCATTTACATTGCTCTCCTCCTCTCCTCCCCTCCTGTTCCTCATTGTACGGTGGGGTCAGACAGGACTCCTATTATATGAATGGCTCCACAGTGGGCTCAACCCCAAGCATCTTCCTCCTTTAAACAGGAGGGTTTAATACATTTGTTAGGTATTATGGGTGTTTCAAAGCCTTAAGCACATCCAGGAAGCAGAACAGGAGATGCCAGATGGCAATTACTTTAGTTTGAATCAATCCCACTTCTGCAAGATGGCCAGCAGGAAAGAATCAGTGGATAAACACTTACTCTTTTTTAAACCTTACATTAAAACGATGGCGAAGAGGAATCCACCTACTCCAGAATGGGGAGACAGGCAGAAATTGATGTGTGTAATAAACATAAATGGGTCAGATAAATGAAGGATTATGGCTGAATTTTGGAGGCTGCTCAAAAGAAATTGTTCAGGATACACAAGACCGATTAGCCCTATACTCGTGGGGAGATCACACAAGCTGGAGGGACTCCAGTGAATTCCATTTTCAGGCAGGTGATTCTTTGGCCAGACTTGGTCCAGGCTAAGGGGAAGGAGCTCTAGCTATTCACTAGCATCAACATCTTTCCAGCTGTCCCTCTGCCATTCCAGCTGTCCAACCAGGACCAAATATACATCTTCAGTTCTCTCCATTAGCCTAACCTCCACACTGGGCACCATTGTGGTCATTTACCCACATAGCCCTTGTCCTAAAATCTGCCACCATCTGTCACTGGTTCAAGACTGACTGCTGCCATCTTGCATGTTAACCCAATTAAATTTTAGAAGAATAGAATGATTCTGCTTTTGAGATGAAGAGAAGGAAATGTCTCTGTCTGTCGAGTGGGTTAAAAGAGTGACTGCTTTTTTGAAGTTGTTTACAGGTTTGCAATGGAATTGGTAGTCCCAGTGGCAATGGATTTGTGGGAAGAACATACAGATGAGGCAGTCAAGAGTGCACAACAACTATCTCACCTGCATATCATTATCACTTCAGAGTAGAGCTGACTCTGACTGACTAAAGGGGGTTTGTTTTATTTTTGTATGGAAAATGCCAAGTTGTTGACACTTTTTGCAGGAACATGTCAGTTTTGGGAAGGCGTCTCAGGTTCAGAATGGAATTTCTGGTCACAACCAGAGAGACACCCACTCCAGAACAGCCAATAGAATGGTGTTTAGGACACTCACCTGGGTTGTGGGAGACCAGGTTCAAGTTGGGGCAAGTCTGATTCAGAGCAGGGACTTGCAACTGGGTCTCCCACATCCACGCTAAGTGCCCTAACCATGAGGCTACTGGCTGTTCTGGGTTGGGTGTCACTGTGTGTGTGTTTTTTCACCCCAAAAAAAAAAAAATGTTGAAAGGTCTCTGTTTTGTCCTGATACACAATGGGAAATTTTTTGAAATCTCAAAACATTTTTATGGGACATTTTCTTGATGAGCTCTACTTAGATGTATAATCAGTTACCATCACTTTGTAATTTCTATTAAATGATTCCTTAGGATCATTGTCACCTTACAGGAAAAACTTTCAAAACCAGTTCTGTTAGTCCAGTATATCTCCTGTTTTCTCTTCCCTTTTTTTTATTAGTACAGATATTTGAATGAAAACCAGAATGTGTTCTCTGTCTAGAGGCTCCTCTGCTCTTGATGTTCTTTCCCTACCTGAAGTACTAATCCTCTGTCTGTAACATCATCTCTTCCACAACAATCAACTGCAATGTCACAAAGAGGGGATTATTTCTTTGTGTGAGGACAAACAGGAGACACATTCTTCAATAAAATCCTGTTTTTATTCTTACCTATGAAACACAGGGGAAGAGAGTACAGAAACTATAAGATATATAAACAGAATTGATTTCTATTAATTTCTCTAGCGTTATGCCAGTATGATTCCACAGGAATCAATGGCATTACACGGGCAGAAACGGATAAACAACAGAGGAGAATCAGTCTCAATGTTTATTCAAAGTCTTCTATAAAGATAAAAAATTAGTTGCTCCGGTAATGGTTACGTCAGCAAAAGCACTTTGACTTGAAGCAGTAAGACAGCAGATGAACACTTCAGAAACAAATCATGTACCAGATTCACTGGCCCACTACAGCTACCTTGCACTGGAGATGCAAATCTAATTTAAATAAATAGCTAGGTAAGTGTGGTTTACAGCTGTTTTACATTGTCAGGGTGCCACAAAGCAAGTGGAGAGTATGAATTAATCTGGGCCCTAGTTTTCACAAAAATGTCTATTAGTAAGAATGAGGGGGAAAATCCAGAAATTATATAATCATTTCAAAACTGAGGGCCAGATTTCTTGGTCCAGACTTTTTGTGCAAGACCAGTGTGAGTGACAAGGAAGTGGGGGAGAAGGAGACTTTAAAGCCACTGTTATGCTCCCCAATTCTTGGGCTGTCTGGGCAAGGATTGAGTCCACCAATATAAGTTACAGCAGCCTGAAGTCTGCTCTAAGTAATGTCTGGTGCCTCATGGGACCCAAAGAGCCATTCTGGTAGCTGGGCATCCTAACGCCACAGACCAGTACAGGAAGTGAAGTATGTGTCACAATGGTGGCTCTGTGCATTGTAGGATTCCCCTATATGGAGGAGAACTAAAGGATGTTTACAGCTTTTGTTCCAGTGGAGCAGCACAAAGCAGCCAGATAGCACTAGATGATTTTCAAAGTTTGAGCCATCTGCATTCTCTATCACAGAAATAACAAAAATATATTTATAATCATACTACAGCTTTTCGGCTGAGACTTTTGCAAAATGTGCTCACTATAAAAAGAAAATACAAATCTAGTATTGTATTTATGCCACTCTTCTAAAAATATCTTATGATTCTAAATGGAACACTTTAATACTAGTTCTAATATCTCTCTGCACTTAAACTGCAAGGTGGAATATCCTCAATATTGAGCTTGACTGACTACAGTGGAGGTATAAATCAGATAATTTTTTTTGGACAACCAGTTTCTGCACAGTACTATGAGGATATATGCTGCCATAATATTCCATGTTTGTCAATGATTGAGTACTACAAAACAATGTGGCCATCTCCCAGGTTGGTTGCCCTTCATCAAAATCCTATTTAAGGTCAAAATGTTGAGCCCATTACTCATTTTCGTATTTAGATGAGTAATTGTTCACCACTGAGAGCAAGGGGTTGACAAACTGGCTCCTGCTAAATGAGGCTTTATGCAATCAAAATAAGGGCCTATTTCTGCAAAAAATGACCACTGACTCCAGTCAGCTCCACTGACTTAAAGTTGGATGACTCATGGAAATAACTGTTTCTAGGACTAGTCATAATGTAGTTAGTCTCTAGAATGGTCATTAATATGATTATTGAAAGTTGCTTATTCAATACAGCAGTAGATGTGTCTGAACTTAAATATCCACTCTTCAAATATACATGTAGCTTTAACGATCTGTGTTTGATAGATTGTATTCTTCGTTTTATATGTGTTGAAACAAATCACTTCTACATTCTAACACATTCTAGACATTTTTGTGCTCCCCTAGTTAAAAACTGGCTAAGGTGTCCACAGTACAATTAAATGTTCATTTAAAAAGAAGAGGCGGAAAAACCCCTATTTTGGGAGGACTAACCTTATTGCCCTGGGAATTGAAATACATTCTAGTAACCCTTGCGTTGCCAGCTTGTCGGAAGCATATCAGCTGCTGTGGCCTTGTCCATTCAAACATTCGAACGCTACCATCTTGGGCTCCTGTGAGATCTGGGGAAAAAGGAAAATATAGTTGATTTATTAATTAACAGGAAAATATCATAACATTTATTCTGTATTACGTTTTGAAAAACAAATTTTTCACGTTCACATTGTTAAATAGAAATTACTTACAATACTGATGGACTGGATGTGAAGCCATTCTCTTGACATTATTCAGATTTCTTTTAATGAGCTTCATATAAAAGAAATATCATATTCAATTTGTGAACTTCAAAGATTAACTACTTTTGAACAAGTTTGGAAAACATAATTGAACTCAGGCTATTGTATATATTACTACACAATGAACTGTCTTTTTGTCCCCTACCTATAGATTAATTGTTAACCATATTCTGATCCCATTACTTTTAGTTGCAACACAACAACTAAGGCCTGAATTCAGGAAAGGATTCCTAGTCAGGACAGCACTTAAGCATGTGCTCAACTTTAGGCATGTCCCATTGAAGGACACTGTACTTAAATGCTTTTCAGATTTGGGGTCTGAAACAAAGTTACGTATTACCTTTCAATTGGCATTTTAAAAAAAGAAATCTGTCATGGAGAAAGATAATGGTAGGGTATTAACTTAAACAATCAAAATATATTTAGGAATAAAGTACATTAATCAACTGTGTAAGAAGAAAAATCTTTTGGAGATTTATTTTCTAATAAGTATTGGGAACACAGTTTATACTATTCATTGATTGATGAAACAAGTTAGTTATAGGTACGCCAATCCAAAATTATTAATGTAAGAATATTTAATTAGTTTGGCATTTTTTGCCAGTTGATGGTTATCCTATGACCATCCAATGTAATAAAATGAAAGCGTGCTTCTGAGTGTAGATCTTTGTATTAACTAACTATATAAATAGCAAACAAAACAAACTGCATACCACACCAGCTCCAGTGCTAGTTTGTCCACTACCTAACCACGGCATAGGTGAAGATGGCTGCATCTGATTCACTCCAAATGATGGTGCACTTGACTGAGTGAGTGTTGTGGTAGAACCACGAAAGTCAAGGTCATCTGAACTGTAAAAAGATACCAGTGTAACACTTTATTACTGTTACATTTCGCTATTCATCTTTTTTTTTAAGTAATAGTGGCTGTGACAGATTGCAACTTCATGCTATGTCTTTGGAGATCATATTACATTAAGTTTACGAATGGCTTATGTATCATTGTGGGCCAGGGACTGTATGCAACTCCAGAGGGGAGGGCTACCACAGTGCCTCTAGGTGGTGGTGGGGAGGGAGGTGGTGATTAATCATTCAGGTTGTAAACTCATCCAGAGAGGTTTGCATATACTGGTTCAAATGGGATTTTCAGACACCAGCAGTCAAAGAAAGCCTTTTGGTGTAAAAAGGCTGAGTTTAAATTTTCATAGGGCCTTCATTTTGATTCAGCAAATGGACAGACCTTCTGTCCAAAGGGGGCCCCAAAGGATTGGAAGGACTTCAGCTTACTAAGACCCCCAAAGCCTGATGGGTGACCGTTGGTAAGCATTTAGCACGTGTGTAGGAATTTATTGTGTTTAGATGTTTTCTCTGTAAGACTTTTACCCTAAAAATAAATGTATTTTGCTTTAAGGGTGGTTAGTAATTGGTGTACACCATTGTAGCCCCTGGAAAAACGTTAACCATAGATGCTGGACCCTAGTCAGACCTCCTGGGGAAATCACAAGCCACAAGGGACTGCAAGCCTAAATACTCTGTTTGGAGGGGGAGAGATGTAGGTCACCACTACGTGGAGATGTGACAGATGGGACCTTGAAATCGTAAGTGGGTGCCCTCCAGGAAGACCAAGAGTGGGGAAGTCCAAAGGTGCAGTTAATCTTGACATTGTGACAGGCCTGACGACAGCAATTCCAGGCCTCAGAGCCAGCACCGTCCCTCCGGGGGTGCAGGGCCCGGGGTGGAAGTGATGCATCTGTCACGGGACTGACCGTGCTGGCCAATCGCGCCAGACCCTGGGGCCCCCCAAAGTGTGGGGCCCAGAGCAGTAGTGCGCACCTAGAAGTCTTGCGGCCTGCCCGGGTGATTTAAAAGGGCCCGGGGCTCCCGGCCACCATGGGCCCCTGGGCCTTTTTAAATTGCCTGCCCCCTTTGCCCCTGTCGGCAGGCCTGCTGCTGACCTGCTGTGAACAAACTGTGTGACCTTGGGCAAGTCACTCAAAACTTT
This sequence comes from Platysternon megacephalum, assembly GCA_003942145.1. Classification (NCBI taxonomy): domain Eukaryota; kingdom Metazoa; phylum Chordata; order Testudines; family Platysternidae; genus Platysternon; species Platysternon megacephalum. The sequence continues at coordinate 2,876,338 of QXTE01000179.1, forward strand.
GTGCCTCCATTTCCTAATCTGTAAAATGAGGATAATGATACTTAGCTGCTTTTGTAAAGTGCTTTGAGATCTATGGAAGAAGAGTGTATATGTTTTATTATTAACAACAACAAAAATGTGAACTATCTGCACTTGTGTCTGTACTTTCAAAGTAAAAAGTTACCTTAAATATAATTGCAAAGAAAGAAAAACTAACCTTTTAGATTCTCTGTCATATTCTTCCCCAATCCATATAAATGACTGAGCAGCCAATAGAGCTGAAACATCAAGTTCTTGCACATCATGTGTTGACGCTAAAACAATTTCACTGCTGTTTGCCTGCAGAGTACAAACAGATAACATACACTAGTTTTAATTAAAATCTTAGAACAACACAAACACAACCATTTAATAATGCAGTTAGTAATAATGTTGTTGGCTTTTACCTTATTAACTGCAAATGCCATTATCATATCAGACTCTTTGTGAATTATTTTTGCTTTTCCCCCTGGGTAGCCGAGATCTGCTTCAACCTACAAAACATTTACAGGTAATTTTAATTGGTGTATAGCTATTTTTTGTAGTGGTATGGACAGAGTGCAAAATCTATAGAAATTCATGCAAGAAAAGTTCAGTGGCCTCAGCATTGGTTAGGAAGCTAAACTTCAGACTTTTTGCACTCACTGGTGTTCTAAAAGCCAAAAATTGTATATTTGAAAGTTTAAAAAACCCCCACAAGTTGTGTGAGTAACACAATTTACAAGGTGTTCACTTATCCCAATCATAGGACATCCAAAGTAAATGCACTGATTAAAAGTCTGCCACACAGAGACTACATAGAACATTTAGCTTCTGTCAGTCATATTAGAAAAGAAAAGCCAGTCCCACAGAACTTTTAAGAATGTGCTAAAGGTTTGGGAGAACGGATACTACCTTGTTTTTGTGATCTTCTGCTACGCAGTTTTGTTTGACCTGCTCCACACGATCTTCTACAGACTACATAACACCACACAGTCACAAACACAAAACACATGCACAAACAAATATAAAAAAAGAATGAAACATTCCAAACTAGATTTAAAAGGCCACCCCTCTCAGTAAATGATGACAAATGTTCGTAATTTTTTATAAAAGGCACAGAAACTAAGACAGGAATCTAAACAAACTCACTTAAAATGTAATGCCTCCTAGATGAACACAAAATGTATGGTATAAAAAGTACTTATCCCACAATTTTATTAGACTTGCAAATAAAATTTAGATATCCTTTTCTTTTAAAAAAATGTATGACAAAAGAAGGAGCAACACACACACACTTCATACTTACAGGAAGTTTTAAGATAGTAAATAGTACGCTTGTTTCCAGTTTGTTACACATCAAAGTTTAAATTTAATTGCAACTCATTTCAGCTGTAATTATGATAGTCATAAAAATCAATATTATATATCACTATATATAATATTATGTATATGTATATATTACACATGCATATATACATATATTTAAACAAAGTAATTGCTCATTTCAATATATTATGACAAGCCATAGAGATTCAAGAATATTCAATTAATTTGACCATTATCCTATATAAAATGTTTTTAAATATATACACTGCATTGTAAACTCAGCTATGCCTTGTCTAAGAATACACATTTTAGTTTGATATGTACTTTAATAAACAGCATGCTATCATGTTGATTTTAAAACACTGCTGAAGTTTAAAACAGGAAACTGAAATGCCAACCAAAATGAAAATATTAAAACAAAATTAGAATGGAGACACTTAAAGATTGAGGAAATGTAAAAAAGCCTCTTAATTATTAGTTCTGTTTACCTCACTTTGCTTTCTTTTCTTAGTGAATATATATCTTATGAAGGTCTCCTGAAGAAGTTCTTGTTTCACAAGAAAATGCCATAGTCTTTTAACTGGAAGTGCTGAATAATCCCTTGATCTGAAAGAAAAAATGTGTTTTATACATAATTTTCACTATAAAATTCATCATGGTCATAATACAGTTAAATGTGGACAACGAAATGTGAAGGGACTCCAAACCATTTTAGATGCAATTCAGCGTGAAACAAAATGATGGATTTGTATGCTCTGTGTTCTATCCAAGAGACGTCATAAGGAATAAAAGCTTTCCTGGACTTCCTCTGTGATACCACATTACACAGAGTTACTGAATTCAAAGGGATTGCGGGCCACAACTTGTTTCCTTGATTCACATACACTAATATATTTAGATTGTTACAATTATGGCATCAGGATGACACAAATAAACCATATAAAATGCTTTTACATTTTTCTGCTAATATTCAAAAGGCGTTTGGCAATTCTCCAAAACAGGCCATATTTTTGGAGTGTAATGTACCCACCCTCTGCGCATGCACACACATCAGATATCATTTGAAACCTTATTTTATGTACATTTAGATGAGGTATGCTGTGGAGCTGTTAAGTGGTGCTATAAGACTGTACATAAGCCTGTGAAACTACAGTACCCAAAATGAGTTATTTTTTTGCTCCATAAACAATGCAAATTACTCTGATTACAGTTTTTACTATTTAAGTTCATTTAAACACCTTAATATGGTGTTTATTGGTCAAAGCTATCAAATGGCAATAAAATTTTTATTGGTTTTTCATGAGCAAGTTTTTTTCCAGAAATGATTAAGCTATTTAGCATGTGACAAAAATGACATATCAATACTTTGCAATATACTAATATGAAATGTTTTCGTATTGCATATTCTTAATTGTCAAAGTATCTCACAAGTTATTGTAATAGATATACATATACGTGGCTTCTTAATGTAATGTTTCTTCATTTGTAAGCTTTTGAATATATAATGTAGCATCTAATCTGCCTGGTAGAAAGTTTTAATTTGTAATTGCCTATGCACGTAGTACTAGCCTTTGCTATATTCTAGAAACTAGCTTTTTAATTCAGTGACCCTACGCAAGGTCAGTATTAGTATTAGAGATGGCAGTACACAGCTTCATATTGGGGGTTCAAGCAATCAAAGTGCTCACTAAACAAAAATAGTCTCAAAATTGCCAATGTATAGATCTAATTCATATCTATTTCAGCACAAGTCTAGATACTTGTATAAAGTGAAAAGTGGTGGTGGTAATGCTAACAATATACTTTGGGAATTTTACCATTACCATGGAAGTTACAGTATGTGAAGACATGGAGGATACAAGCCCCTTAAAGCTTACATCAAAGAGAAAAAGACTCTTCCCAAACTATGAAAAATGTGTTTGTGTCAAGAAAATCAAAAGAAAGCAAAACTGTCAAAAACTACCAGTGCTGGACAGAATTCTGTGATGTTGGCAGCAGAAGCCAGGAGAGATTAATTATACTGGCAGCTACTGGATGAGTTTTCTATTTTAGAAGAGGTGCCACCAATACTCTATCACAGGGATTGCTTCCAGAAATACACAAGTTGAATTTGGGACATGTCAGAGTTGTACTGAACCCAGGAAAGAAACAGATGCTGAATCTGATCAAAGTGCATCATGTTCACCTGCTATGTGCTTGCTCTGGTAGCTATCTTCTAGAGACTGATCCCATTGATATTGTTTGCTTGAGAAAAACATAAGAGACTAGAAACTTCATAAAATAGAAACATTTGAGAGAGCAACCAATCTAAATGAGGCAGCACTTCAAGGAGATGATATGTTGCACAGAATATTTGTGAAAGACTTGATTGCTAAGGATGAAGTTTATTATTCAACATACCTTTCTCCCTACTTGAGTAAAATGAATTTTAAAGCAAAACCACCTAGTTACACTGCAACAGTCACCTTACAACATCGCATTTTATCAGCTGATTGAAGAGACCGACAATGGCCTAAGGCAAAGATATAAAGCCCTACTTACCTCAGATGTAGAAACCATAAACAATTCCAGGCAAGATTAGAAAAACACTATGGTTCTGCAATTTCATTCCGTGCATGGCATGGACAAGGAAAGCCTACCATTGTTCTATGCAGTGCAATAACAATAGCTGATGCTATCCAAACTGCTAGTAATCTGTAGTAGGAATTTAAGTCATCTAAATGTTTTGTGGATCTACTTCTCTTGAGTGAGCCTGATGAACTGCTTTCAAATGAACAAGTGATTTTGTATAATGCTGCTTCAATCCTTTGCCAAAATAAAAGCCTCAGATTATTATCCAAAGCAAGGTGATTGTAGTTTACAGAGGTCAGCTACTTTTGTGCCCTGAATGGTGCAGGAGTTTGTCCTTTCCTTGATACATAAAGAAGCATACTCATTGCTGGCTGAATTGTATCATCATTCAGAACATATTCAAAGAAGGTGCCTCTCAATTGTGGAGTGAATAGTATTAAACAGTTCCAAAATGATCATACCACCACACACAAGCTTTGCTGCACAGCTATACCTTGATTTTTGTGTCTCATAATTTAGTTGACTTACTACACCTTCATGGATTCTGCATCAATTTTGATGAGCTGGGGGGATTCATCACTAGTGCTGCAAAAACTGAAGTAGAAAGACTCCAGGGAGGTGTGTTCATTCCAGTTTTGAAGAGCATGTCACAAGAGCATCTTGGCAAACAAAGATTTGGCTGTCTTCACTCATAGGTAAACAGGATATTGGATCACTATTGCAATATGGATGTAAAACTGTGCATGATAAATCACTTGCTTTATTTTTCAAGGGCGCCCAGTGTCGTCTGAACTTCTACAAGTCCTTTTTTGTGCCTGTTCCAGTAGGGGTCACTGATCAATCAACTGTGTCTGTAGTCAGAACAATCTTCCCTGCACAGAATGGGGGGGAGGGATAGCTCAGTGGTTTGACTGAATTGGCCTGCTAAACCCAGGGTTGNTGCAGAAACCATAAACAATTCCAGGCAAGATTAGAAAAACACTATGGTTCTGCAATTTCATTCCGTGCATGGCATGGACAAGGAAAGCCTACCATTGTTCTATGCAGTGCAATAACAATAGCTGATGCTATCCAAACTGCTAGTAATCTGTAGTAGGAATTTAAGTAATCTAAGGCTACGTCTACACTACCCGCCCGGATCGGCGGGTAGAAATCGATATAGCGGGGATCGATGTATCGCGTCTCGTCTGGATGCGATACATCGATCCCCGAACGCGCTCACATCGACTCAGTAACTCCAGCAGGGCGAGCGGAGTTAGCGGAGTCGACGGGGGAGCCACGGACGTCGATCCCGCGCTGCGAGGACGCGAGGTAAGCGCGGGTAATTCGAAATAGGATACTTCGACTTCAGCTACGCTATTCTCGTAGCTGAAGTCGCGTATCTTATTTCGATCCCCGCCCCTAGTGTGGACCAGCCCTAAATGTTTTGTGGATCTACTTCTCTTGAGTGAGCCTGATGAACTGCTTTCAAATGAACAAGTGATTTTGTATAATGCTGCTTCAATCCTTTGCCAAAATAAAAGCCTCAGATTATTATCCAAAGCAAGGTGATTGTAGTTTACAGAGGTCAGCTACTTTTGTGCCCTGAATGGTGCAGGAGTTTGTCCTTTCCTTGATACATAAAGAAGCATACTCATTGCTGGCTGAATTGTATCATCATTCAGAACATATTCAAAGAAGGTGCCTCTCAATTGTGGAGTGAATAGTATTAAACAGTTCCAAAATGATCATACCACCACACACAAGCTTTGCTGCACAGCTATACCTTGATTTTTGTGTCTCATAATTTAGTTGACTTACTACACCTTCATGGATTCTGCATCAATTTTGATGAGCTGGGGGGATTCATCACTAGTGCTGCAAAAACTGAAGTAGAAAGACTCCAGGGAGGTGTGTTCATTCCAGTTTTGAAGAGCATGTCACAAGAGCATCTTGGCAAACAAAGATTTGGCTGTCTTCACTCATAGGTAAACAGGATATTGGATCACTATTGCAATATGGATGTAAAACTGTGCATGATAAATCACTTGCTTTATTTTTCAAGGGCGCCCAGTGTCGTCTGAACTTCTACAAGTCCTTTTTTGTGCCTGTTCCAGTAGGGGTCACTGATCAATCAACTGTGTCTGTAGTCAGAACAATCTTCCCTGCACAGAATGGGGGGGAGGGATAGCTCAGTGGTTTGACTGAATTGGCCTGCTAAACCCAGGGTTGNTACGCACATCGAGCGTGTGGAAGCGGCGTTCCTTGTTAGAGGAGTGGGGCTTAGGACAGAGCATGGGGAGAAAAATGCTCTGCTCCATATGGAAGGCGGAGACCACCTTCGGGAGGAACACCGGGTGTGGGCGGAGCTGGACTTTATCCCTATGAAAAACCGTATAGGGGTGTTCTGAGGTCAAGGCCCTGATCTCTGAGACACGTCGGGCCGACGTGATCGCCACAAGGAAGGCCACCTTCCACGAGAGGTGTGACCAGGAACACATGGCCAAGAGTTCAAAGGGGGGCCCCGTGAGACGCGACAAGACTAGGTTGAGGTCCCATTGCGGCACTGGGGGCCTAGCGTACGGGAACGAACGGTCAAGGCCCTTCAGGAAACGGCAGGTCATCGAGTGGGAGAAGACCGAGTGGCCTTGCACCAGCGGGTGAAAGGCCGATATGGCCGCCAGCTGCACCCTGACCGAGGCAGGTGCCAGTCCCTGGGCCCTAAGGGATAAGAAGTAGTTCAGGATAACCCGGAGAGGTGCGGCGGAGGGGGACACTCCCTGCTCACTCGCCCACCTGGCAAACCTGGACCACTTCGTCCACGCGTCGGACGTACGTGGCGGTTTCCTGCTTTCCAGGAGGACTCGCCTTACCTGCTCCGAACACCTATTCTCCTCCTCATTCAGCCACGGAGCAGCCACGCTGTCAGGTGGCGCGCGGCCAGATTGGGATGGAGGAGGCGCCCCCCGTCCTGGGAGAGGAGGTCCGGACGGAGCGGTAGCGCCCTTGGAGGGGCCGCTACGAGGGGCCCGTACCAGTGCTGGCGGGCCCACGCCGGGGCTATGAGAATGACTTTTGCCTTGTCCGCTTTCACCTTCTGAAGGACCTTGGCGATGAGGGGGAACGGGGGAAAAGCATATAGGAGCTGTCCCGACCAGCTCAGGAGGAACGCGTTGGAGATCGCGCCTTCCCCCACCCGTCCCCTGGAGCAGAACCGGGGGCAATGCCGGTTCTGACGGGTTGCAAACAGGTCGATCTGGGGAGCGACCTCCGAGTGGAGCGACCACTCGTACTGGGGGGAGAAGACCCTGCTGAGGCGGTCCGCTTGCATATTGCGGATGCCCGGGAGGTGGGCCGCCCTCAGGGAGATATCGTGGGCTATATAGGACTCCCATATGTTCAGGGCTTCCCGGCAGAGGGCTAGGGAGTGAGTCCCGCCTTGCCTGTTGATATAGTACATGGCGGTGGTGTTGTCCATGAGGACTCTGACCACCTTGCTGCGGAGGTGTGTGAGAAAGCCACGCACACCAATCGTACCGCCCTTAGCTCCTTGTCAACCACGTTCCCTGGGTTTGCACATCCCCCGTGTGGGCTCCCCAGCCAAGGTCCAAAGCATCGGACATCAGGTCTATGGATGGGTTGGCCTCCCTGAAGGGAACCCCTTGCAGCATATTGCTCGGGCAGGACCACCATAGGAGGGGCCTCATACGGAGTCTGGCACGGCGGACCACGTAAGTGCACGCCGCCATGTGTCCTAGAATTCGAAGACACGCCCTTGCCTTGGTCACCGGGAAGCCGTGACCGAGGCTATGAGATCCCTTAGGGTCTCGAACCTGTCCAGGGGAAGGGAGGCTGTGGCCCTGGAGGAGTCCAGCAGGGCCCCAATGAACTCTATGCGCTGAACGGGCACTAATGTTGATTTGGTCTCGTTCACGACCAGGCCTAGACTGGCGCATGTCGAGAGAAGCAGCTCCATGTGGGACTCCACTTCGAAACGAGACTCCCCCTTGAGGAGCCAGTCATCCAGGTAAGGGAAGATTTGTACCCCCTCCCGCCTGAGGTAGGCCACCACCACGGACATACATTTCGTGAAGACTCTGGGAGCCGTGGATAGGCCAAAGGGGAGGACCGCAAACTGGTAGTGGTCCATCCCTACCATGAATCGGAGGAAGCGTCTGTGCCCCTCGAAAATATGGACGTGAAAGTACGTGTCCTGAAGATCCAGAGCCGCGTACCAGTCCCCCGGGTCCAGGGAGAGGATAATAGAGGCCAGGGACACCATGCGGAACTGGGAACGGGTTAGGAACCTGTTCAGGTCGCGCAGATCCAGAATAGGCCTAAGGCCCCCTTTCGCCTTCGGGATCAGGAAGTAGCGGGAGTAGAACCCTTTGCCCTGGAACTCTACCGGTACCCTTTCCACCGCCCCCAAGTGAAGCAGTCGATCCACCTCCTTGCATAGGAGGCGGACATGGTCCGGGTCCCCCGGGGCCATCATGGAGGGTGGTGGTGAAGTGAACTGCAATACGTAGCCCTTGGAAATGGTACTGAGGATCCACTGGTCCGAAGTTATGCGGGACCACGCCCTGAGGAAGGTAGACAATCGGTTGCAGAACACAAACTTTATTAACCGGGGGGGTCTCCCTGGCAACAGGCCTGGTGACCCCCTGCAAATAGTCAAAACCGCCTCTTTCCCTGCCTCTTGCCCTTAGAGGGTCCAGGCTGCGGGGCAGAGCGGGACTGCTGCCGAGACCGACGCTTCTGGTCTCTGGGTCTTTTGTATGGGGGCTCATATCTGCTCCTCACAGGGTGAGCCGCCGGAAGCGATTTGGCCTTGTCCTTAGCCGGAGGGACGTAGAGGCCCAAGGTCTGCAAGGTGGTGCAGGAATCTTTCATCCCATGCAGCCTGACGACCGTCTGGTCTGCAAAGAGTGCCTTGCCATCGAACGGGAGGTCCTTCATCAGAGATTAGGCCTCCGTCGAGAGCCCGGACAACAGGAGCCACGACGCCCTGTGCATGGCGATGGCGGAAGCCATCGAGCGGGCCGCCATGTCAGCAGCATCGGACGCCGCTTGCAGGGCCGCTTTAGCCGCCGCCGACCACTCTTCCACCAGAGCCTTGAAGTCCTTCCTGTCCCGGTCCGGGAGGAGGGGCTCAAATTTAGGCAGAGACTCCCACAGGTTGAAGTCGTACCTGCTCAGTAAGGCCTGGTGGTTGGCTACCCGAAGCTGGAAACTAGCCAACGAATAAAATTTTCTGCCAAAGGAGTCCAGTCTCCTGGCATTTTTGTTTTTGGGGGTGGGCGCGGGTTGGCTCTGCCGCTCTCTGTGGTTAACTGATTCCACTATGAGCGAGTTGGGTGCCGGGTGGGAATAGAGATATTCATGGTCCTTCGCGGACACAAAGTATTTCTTCTTGGCCAATGTAGGCACCTATCTTCGAGAAGGGCAAGACTTAGCACGCACCCTTTGGTTTGGCATCTCCCATTGGGTAGCTTAGGCAAGGAGCCACCTAGTGTGCTCGCTTTTATGAATCCCATTCTGAGGCACTGATATCTCCCCATTCATTGTATAGGGAGCCTAGGCACTGAACTCAGGCTTTGTGAAGCCCAGCGATTTTCTAGGCACCTACAACTTATGCATGGCAATGCTCAGCGTCACTGTGTATAAGTTTCTTTGTGACTCTAGCCTGGAAGTGTATACAATATTTCCCAGATTGAAAATGAAAGTTACTATTGCAATTCATTTTTGAAAAAATAGGGTAAAAAATAAAATGAACTGCCAGAATGAACTGGGAACAAAAACCTGTAGCAGCATCAACTATGCAAATCATGGACAGATGAGTGGATAAACCATATGTCAGTTCTGCAAACTTCTCAAACTCTCTTAAGTTCATTAATTTAGGCCCAGATCCTGCAAACACTTATTTAACTAGCTTAACTTTAAGCACGACTAGTTCCACCAGAGTGTTAGCAAGATCTAAGCCAGGGGTAGGCAACCTATGGTACGTGTGCCGAAGGCGGCACGCGAGCTGATTTTCAGTGGCACTCACACTGCTCGGGTCCTGGACACCGGTCCGGGGGGCTCTACATTTTAATTTAATTTTAAATGAAGCTTCTNTATGAGCGAGTTGGGTGCCGGGTGGGAATAGAGATATTCATGGTCCTTCGCGGGCACAAAGTATTTCTTCTTGGCCAATGTAGGCACCTATCTTCGAGAAGGGCAAGACTTAGCACGCACCCTTTGGTTTAGCATCTCCCATTGGGTAGCTTAGGCAAGGAGCCACCTAGTGTGCTCGCTTTTATGAATCCCATTCTGAGGCACTGCTATCTCCCCATTCATTGTATAGGGAGCCTAGGCACTGAACTCAGGCTTTGTGAAGCCCAGCGATTTTCTAGGCACCTACAACTTATGCATGGCAATGCTCAGCGTCACTGTGTATAAGTTTCTTTGTGACTCTAGCCTGGAAGTGTATACAATATTTCCCAGATTGAAAATGAAAGTTACTATTGCAATTCATTTTTGAAAAAATAGGGTAAAAAATAAAATGAACTGCCAGAATGAACTGGGAACAAAAACCTGTAGCAGCATCAACTATGCAAATCATGGACAGATGAGTGGATAAACCATATGTCAGTTCTGCAAACTTCTCAAACTCTCTTAAGTTCATTAATTTAGGCCCAGATCCTGCAAACACTTATTTAACTAGCTTAACTTTAAGCACGACTAGTTCCACCAGAGTGTTAGCAAGATCTAAGCCAGGGGTAGGCAACCTATGGTACGTGTGCCGAAGGCGGCACGCGAGCTGATTTTCAGTGGCACTCACACTGCTCGGGTCCTGGACACCGGTCCGGGGGGCTCTACATTTTAATTTAATTTTAAATGAAGCTTCTTAAACATTTTTAAAACCTTATTTACTTTACATACAACAGTTTAGTTATATATTATAGACTTATAGAAAGAGACCTTCTAAAAATGTTAAAATGTATTACTGGCACGCGAAACCTTAAATTAGAGTGAATAAATGAAGACTCGGCACACCACGTCTGAAAGGTTGCCGACCCCTGATCTAAGCCTTAAGTAAGCACTAACAGTTCAAAGGGACTTCAATTCTCTTCCCCCATCCCAACCTCTCCTTATTTTTTCCCCTTTCCTTCTCATTAACTGGCACTAATAAATTTAAATTAATTTTGTCCTTTTAAAGATAGTATTTGTAATAATTTAAACATAATCATCAGTAAAAATAGGCACTGTATTATGCTGCATTCATTAAGGTACAACTGTAAAGCCACTGTGGGTTAGATTTGGCTTAGCCACCTCACCGTTTTCTTTTAACTAAAAAATCCACTAGATAATTATCACTGTTTCTGCCCAAAAGGTGCATTTGTCAAGTTATAATAAAATCTGGATAGCAGTTTCCTGAAAGCTTTTCTTACTTGAATGGTGTGTTTTCAGGTTCAAGCATTGCTTTGTTGCGGAGAACAGCTGATCCAGCTCCCACTCCAAGGTCACTGGGATAGGTATTGATGTAGTTTGGTGGTGGGCCTTCAAACTGATCCACTCTTTCTTGAAGGATCTGTTCCCAGTTTTCCAAACTTTTAATCACAGCAATACCCAATGGTGATGTTACAGGCAGATCTAAAGTGGAACACAAAGGTTTAATACCAATATAAAACCCCTATACTATTAATAGCAATAAATGAATCCTGCAGTAAAGTGCAGAGACAATATTTATGAAGAATTTTTTTCTTTTTTGGATAGTAACAGCCCAGGGCAGAATTTATTCAGATACCAAAAACAACTAAGTAAAACTAAAAACAAAACAAAAATCCACAACCATAGTCTGACATAGTATTCTACTGCTTACGTATAATAAGCATAAGGAAGGGTGTGTGAGATTCCACAGAACTTACAGAAAAGGATAAAAAAAAAATTGGATGGGTGCATTTAAAAAAACCTGAAATAAAACACACAATTCCATCTGTTAACAATTGTGCAAAACAACTTTTCATATATAAATGCCAATACTTCTCTAACTCATATACAGAGCAAGGTAAAATAGAAGTCAGAATTTAACTCACCAAAGAATTCCAAACCAGCAATGGGAAAAAAGTTCTTAATGTTGTACAGAGCTAGTTTTACTATCGCCAAATGTATAAGACCCCAGCTGTAGAAAAAGAACAGTTTTTTCATTTTGTAAAGTACAATTTAAATTCAGTTACCTGCAGGACACAATTTAGTTTCTCTCACCAAACCAAGTAGATATATGAGAAAAGCATTTATAATGAATAGTGCTTACTTAGTGAGTTTTGAGGGTCAATAGGAACCCCCTACTGCAATGCAAGGTAAGATCTTTATATCTTAAACATGTTAAGTCTCTCTCCTTGGAGCTCAAAAGATTCCCCTCCCTCTTTTCCAAACCCCAGATCATCCTCTTCCCTCTGGCAGAGGGCACCTGGACATAGTTCCCTGTGTGTGTAAGAGGGAAGCATATGTAAAGTCAGGAATCAAATATTAATCTCATGGCAATGCCAATGAAAGTCCACATTACAGAACTTTCCATGACATCAAAATGAATGGAAAGGAACCATTGGTATGGTATAAATCAAAGTTTTTTTCCACTCTCTCATATAGTACAATGCAATAGTTCAATTTATAGTCTACTGGATTTGAAAAGACTTGATACAATGTAGATGGAAGACACTTTATTTTCATCCACTCTTATAATGGATGTGACTCATTCATTTATGCCATCCTATGCTTGTGACACTTTTTAAAAAGTGTTTTTTCTAACCCACACAAAAAAGGAAATTAACACAGAAAATTCAAATTACACTTAAAATTGGTCTCTACTCTGAAAAGTAACACTAAACTTGGCATCAAGGGATATTCATTGTGTCTCAATGACTGAAATCAAGTTTGCCCAGTTTATTTGCTCAGGTGAATGCAGAAGGGAAAAAAATTAGCTACTTTACTTGCAAACTCAATCAGAACTGAAAGTCAAGGTGAATTCTTTCCTTTTTGCACATCAGTGTCAGTAATTAAGATTATTCAGGCCAGTTTCTTATCTCAGTAACGCCTCTGTAAACCCACGGCTGTTAAATAAATGGATACTGTAAAATATACTTGACAACAGAAAAGAGGCCCAATTATATCTTCTTTTGCTTTGGACGAAAAGCTGAACACACAACACTTTAAGGATTTTTTTTTTTTAAACTATGGTATAGTTTCCACTAACCTGTAAGAATTGGCATCTTTGTGTTCCTGGATCTGTGTGTCAGAAAGGAAAGCATCATCGTCCTCTTCATCACTGTGAATGCTTTCATCAGAATCATATATAACACCACTATCTGATAAAGGAAGAAATGGCTGCAATGTAAGACAAAAACCTGTTATAATAATAACACTTCAGAGCTGTCAATATTTTAAACATTTAATGTTCTCCTAGTTATTTAGATGTCACTTAGTAGTGAAACAGGGCATCTTGATATGTACATTTATTAATATACCTAAATTGTAAGTTAGATGTTCCCTTCAAAAATAAGCGTGTAGCAAGGATAAAAATGCTCATTTCCACTATTTTTTGCCTGGCAGAAGAGTGCTAGATTGATAAGTAGATTGATATTTTCGAAGTTATATAGCAGATATGTAACTTTTTCATCTTTTCTGTGGGGAAAGCAACCTGTAAACATTTTTTACAGGTTGTGAGGCACATTAATGAAAACACTACTTGAAATGTTGTTTTTGTCCTTTAAAATAGGGGGGGGAAAGGTGCATGTGTTCTGCACAAAGTATTTAATTTTATATTTTCAATTTTTAAAAGTCAGACAATCTTGTGATACCACTATGTTCAACACAGAATGCCCTACCTTTGCCATAAAATAGTCCCACATGCTGAGTTCTGGAGGAATGAATTTTTCTTTGTAAGAAGGCCTTTCTGCAGGCACAGGTGGCGGTACAACACTATCTTTTACTGGTCTCCCTGGTACAAGCATTCTCATATTAAATCGACGACGATGCTTATCCATCTCTTCTGAAGGAACGGGAGGTGCTAAATTGAAAGAATTTAGATAGCTAAAGTCATTGTAAGAAACAAATGCTATCCATAGTTTATTTTTAGAAACTGATTAATTTTAGAATTTAAATGAAGTTACCAAAACCATGAATTTTGGTTAAAGTGTTTGGATAACAAAATCTAATAGGTTTAAAACAAAATCAAAGCTAAACTACATTTCAGGTACTATTCCTTAAATATGTCTCTAAATAAAGTAAGTGTAATCATATAAATAGTCCAACTACAATAAATCCAAGTAGAGTTACCATTCTTATGCCACATGTATTAGGAAAACAAATTGTAATATCTCTTATTATTTCAGGAGCTACAGGTTTTAAAATAAGTTTTAGACCAATTCCTGCTTGAACCCATATAGAGAAGGATTTTTCTAAAGGAGAAAACAATGTATATAATTTCACAACATTGAAATTTTCATAAATGTAATCAAGGAAATCTAGATGATTTACCCTGGCATTTTAGGAAAATCTATGGGGGAGAACTGATTTTAACGTTTCTTTAATGTAATCAAACACAGGATGAATGTGGACTTCAAAAATGAGTGCTGTTTTGGACAGGCAAAACTGAAGATTTACACTTACTTTATAATAAAGAACATAGAGATTTAAAAACACTCTCCTCTTTTAAAGCACACTAACATCTATCTACACTGCAAATCTTTACAAACCTTCATTACTGTCCTTTGAAACATCAGAAACTGCAGCAGCAGCTAGTAGATTTAAAGAAAACAGAATCTATCTTGAATGAAAGCCTTTGACTGTACATCTAGGAATATTTTTCTAGCTATTGCAAAAGTTATTAAGCAGTATAAATAAGATAGGTAAGATAATTACAGCATTTTCCTACACAACATAATAGACTTTTATTATTTAATTCAATAAAAATCAGTTTAAAATATGTAATCACTGCAAAACTTGAAGTTATTAGCAAGCTTCAAAAACTAGTAGAGAATAAAAATACTGTTCAGAAAAGTTTCATCCAAAATGTCTGAATTCAAATTACTTTTCAGAGTTACTTCTTCCACAATTTAATAGTAAAAATGAAACTCCGTTACAAAGGAAAGACCATCCCAGTTAAAATAAAACCAGTTCTTAAAATTCATGCCATATGCCAATACTTTTTGAAAGATTTCTACTGGAAAATACATAGCAATCAGCATATAAGCTGCTCACCAACCTTCTGGGGTAAATATTCTTCATCACAGCCAGCAGCAATTGCATGGCTTTTTGGTGTGATGAGTGGTGACTTGTTAAGTGTTACATTTTCTGTCTTGCTGTCTGAGCATTTTGTTTTACCAGAATTAGGTCGAGTGGGAGACTGATTATTCATTGCCTGTTCCAGTGTAGTTTTAGAAAGAGTGATTTTCAAGGAAAAGTGCATCCATTTGGGACGATAATTACACGTGTGTATCCAAAGTGGCAGCCAAAGTACATCATCAAAAGTGATCACCTTTAGGGCTCCAACTCTAGTAGTTCTTGTTATATTTTACCAATAGTAAAATATCTATCAGTTGACAGGTGAAATTTTAAGTTACATTGTTGATCTCCATGATTTATTAAGAACCTAACTTGTCTAATATAAAACATTTTAAAAATTCAACTACAAAAGCTTCAAAACTGGGGTCCTACCTGAATTAGTTAAAGGACTCTCTTCTTTTAAACAAACATGTTGAATTCAGTACAGAATATAAATAAAAATTAAATGTGTAGATTTTCAGATTCCGCTTGCCAATATCCTCAAACTGGGTTTATTTGCTGTATGTGTCCAATGTGCCATTAAAATTTTATCAAGCTAGATTTGTTTAACGTTTACATAATTATACCAGAGCAGTTTTAAAATTGATGTGTCACATACAAAATGACTTCCTGCTTAATTCAACTCTACAAATACATTTTTCATTCCTTTGATTTTTCTCAAAATGAATTAGCAATTAATTAAAAGCTGGAGAAGAGCATAGATGAGTAAGGGGCAGTGTTTGCCAAAATAAAACTAATGATATTTCCCCACTTACTAGCTGAGACACAAAATCACAAATTCATCGGAATGGTATACATACTGTAGCATATATTACCTCTCATACCTGGGACTGATATCTACAATCTACTTAAACTGTGTGATTTTTGAGGTAGGTACTGACCTGTCATCATTATTATGTGCAGTGTTTAGCACAATGTGGCCCCATGGTATTTCCACAACACAGAAATTAATAACTATCTTTCAGAGCTCCAACAAATGGAAACTATCCATGTTACAGCTCAGAGTAGTCAGAACCTTTATGAACTATAAATTGTGTTCTCTTCTTGTTCAAAAATCAGATCTAGTGTCTGCTTCTGAATCCATCACGCATGCAGGGCAGAGGCTGGGGACTGTGGAGCGAGAGGATTACTAGGACAAGGGTGGTGTCTGAGTTAATGCTAAAAGAGTGTGTGTGCCCTTTGTCAAAACCAGTATCTCATACTCTATACAAGGATTTGGGACACTCAGAGAGCATTATGTAAAATCAAATTATATTCTACAGCTGAGAACTGCTTCATTCATGAGCATAAACTGCTTATTTGGCTCATTCTTGCTTAGCTCTAAATGAAGGAAAACTGGATGACTGTCTCAGTATGTTCCGTTTTAAATCAATGATCAGGTGTCCATACTTAAGTCAAGCAGACACTCAAACCTCATATGTAACAGCTAGAAAACTGAACAGACTAGGACACACACCTGATGATCAGTAATGATGGAAAACAGAGCTGCAGGTACTGGTGAGCCTTTAATATGTACTGAACTAGGAGTGATAACTGGCTGAAAACCATTAGCCAAGAATTACTCTTCCACTGCAAAATGTACTTTTCCCTAGAAGGTTGTATTAGGAGTCCTGTAAGTCTACAGATAAATTAATCTAGAAGAGTTAAAATTAAGTTTTGGGAGATTCAAAACCCTATGTCTCATCAAACTTACAATTTTTCATGCAAACAAAAGGATAAAAAAAATGCCAGAGAGCAGTAAAGAGTTTAGACTTTACTATGCCAATTGCTCAACTGCTTTTTTCATTAAGTCAATAACTAATATTTGTGTCATATTTTAGGATCCGCAATGTGTTATGTGGAATATATGAAGACAATGCCGACCTCCAAGAGCTAACCATCTTTTTTCCCCCTCTTCTAAATTAAATAACCTTGGCTAAAAGTTGTATTCTTGCCAATCCATACTGATCAAGAATTCTAAGATTCTCATTAATTCCTTCAGTATGATTATGCAAGTCCTAAAAATACCTTTACCCTGGAGGAGGTTAAGAACCGATGGTATCAGACACATACTATCAAACATTATGAATTTAAAAGTTCATTTTTAAACTATGTGCCTGGAATCTAAAAAAAGGAAATTAAACTCTTCTCTTTCCCCAAAATTATATGAATGCACATTATTGATCTGAAATTTAATCAACACAAAGTACCTGGAATATTTTCAGATTGTCTTTGGGGTTTCACAACAAGTTTCACACCTCCCCCAAAGACAGCAGCCCACATTCTACTGTTCAGGGGATGGGCTGCTAGCCGAAACAATTCATTGCAAGAATTAGTAGCAAGGGCATGTATCAGGAGACTTAGGTAAACAGCTATGACAGCTTCACAAAGTAAAATGTTTAACTTTGGCTGGTCCTCATCCTGGGCTGAATTTAAGAGATTTATAAGTGAGCTCACACCTGCAAGAATAAAAAAGAAAAGATGTAACTTAAAGAAGTTTGTAGAAGTACAAAAAACAAGTCAGTATTTTTCTTATATTCATTTCATGCTAAACAAAATTCTGAGTGGCCATTTAGTACTTTGATCTAAACTAAGTTTATTACCCCTATTTCTGAATAGATTATAAAATTTGTTTCCAAGACAGACCTTTGCCTGAGAGCATTCTCTGTCTCAGGTATGCGGCTGGATGGTTCTTGCTCAGATGTTCAGGGTTTAACTGCTCTCCATATGTGGGGTCAGGAAGAAATCTTCCCCCAGGTCAGCTAGGCATTAACCCTGGGGGTTTTTCATCTTCCTCTGTAGCATGTGACTGTGGGTCACTTGCCAGGATTATCTGGGTATATCTCACTTAAGCATATCTCTGCTATTGCAGTGGCCGAGGGCACTGGTGCACCTCGGTCCCTCCGCTCTGCTTGTGGCAGATAATAGTCTAATCCCCAGTGGGCTGTAATACTTTGGTCTAATTTAATTTGTTGGGTTTAGTGTGTGGGTGCTGGATGGAGTTGGTGGCCTGAGATCTACAGGAGGTCAGATTAGATGAATCTTGTGGTCCCTTCTGGCGTTAAACTCTATGGCACTATAACGCCATCTGAGACTTTTTTGCAACTGTGCCTCTTTTCCTGCAAATACTACAGGCAGTTCAGATTTATCCTTGAGGCTCTAGGAGTAGGTCTCATCCCCTTTACTCTTGCAGCATATGAGTATTTCCAAAATTGTATGTAAACACTAAATTCTTCATAGATTCATTATAATGCCTTGTGCAACTTTACAAAATACATACATAAAACCTAAGGAGGCCATGGCCAAAATACCTGAAGAACTTCTCTTGGATGGGACACTTTAGGGGAATGGTTATTCCCAGAAAAGAAATCATCAGGGAACCAAGTTTACATTCTGGATCCTGATCTTTCTCTCATTGAAGATATCTGGGGCACAGTGAGCATCTTTCTGTTCCCATAGGGGAGTCATAAGTTAAATGCTGATGGAATTCACCCAAGACTTAAAAAGAAGCAAGAATGCAAAATAGATTTTTCAATAAGGGAAGCATATCTGATAATATCTGCATCTTCAGCTGACTAATGTATGCTATCAAGATTCTTATTGGCTTGAACAGTAAGCCTGGTGCGCATTTGTAGATGTCACTGCATGTTCTGAGTCACAAGAAAAATCAAGACATTAAGTGAGAAACAGATTTGAGTGGGGGACATCTGAAAAAGTGGTGTTGGCATGCTGTTGTGAAAAATAACTTAGTTTTTTCTCACCCGGCCATTGAGCAGGAGTTGAATTTGGTGTTGCATGTTCTTCAATGCTTTCTGTCCTCAGTCTGCGTCGATCACTCAAAAGCAGTCCTTGATAAACCATTCCTGTAAACTGATTTGTTTCTGTTTGACTGCTAAACACAAATCAATTTTTTCTAATGAGAAAGGATTTTAGAATATTCTTGTAATGAAGTATAGTGTATATATGGTGTCATTTTCATTTTAGTCTTTAATTTTTCAGCAAATACATTTGAAATTCTGTATAGCGTGTAGGAGCAGTTTAAGAAGACTGAGTAAAATCATTATATTTTTACAATGTAAAAAATAGTTAACTTTTAGTGCTAAAAATCTTAGTCTGCATGCAATGTCTCTCTGTCTGTATGTTTGGGCATGAGAAAAAGATTCATTTTCAAAGATTTTAGTAATCAGAAAATGTGTTGTGAAAAGTGCAAAATGCCCTCATATCTGTAGGTGTATTTATTCTCTATTCTTTTCAAAGATGGCCATATAACTATCTGAAACTTGTTCATCTGTCAGGTAGAAGAAGAAATTGCTCCTATGCATCAATGTGTCCGCTGTGGAAAATTGCCTTTTAAGTGTTCTCCTTCTAATAGAGCCTCAATCATAGATTGAGTGACTAGATATTTTTATTCTTTATTCCGTGCCATAAAATCTACTAAACAATTTTTGGTATTAAATTTAATTCATCTAAAATTGTCTGGGCAAATGGAAGGCACCCGTATAGTTTATCTTGAAAATGTTACAAGAATGTAACAAACTGTAGCTTCATTCACACCACAATTTCTTCATAATGCATTAATTGCATTATATACATGTGTGCACAAAGTCTTGCACATTGAACTTAGGCCTGGCTGTGTATACACACGGGTATATAAATGCTTAATTCACATTTTTAAATAAATGCATAAAGAACCAACATTTTGAAAGTTTACTCTTACGTGAAAACCAAAACCACATTTTAAACGTAACTGTAAGAAGAGCTCAATTTTTACCTGTAGCTGTGGCTGTCACATAAAGCTTGGTAAATAGATGCAGAAAGTGAAGCTGCTAATGAATGAAGTGTATGCACCTAAAACAAAACCATCCAATATTAAATTTTATATGAAAAGTTGTAAGAAACTGCAATTTTTTCTTCACACAATTAACAAATCACAATTAACAAATTAAGTGAGACTGACTAGTGAGAAAATCTGAATGTTAAACACAAATGTTGAGTTAACTAGTTATACGTCGCATGAAGAAAGGAATTAACTGATTTATTTTATTCATACAATATACTAATTTAAAAATTACATCCCAATTGTTTTAACTAAATTAAAATTTAGCTACACACAGGATTCTGTTGCATTTAATGCTGCGATCAAAAACCCTTCTCCCCGACATGCCTAAGATTGATGCTCTAATTATATAAATGTCAAAATAATTTAGATTACACTGAAATAGAATTACCACCATCAGTGAGCGCAGATTAAATAACTACAATTTTCTGTTATGCAATATCCTGCCCATTCTGATTGGTTCTAGGCATCTGATCTACATAATCAATAATATACAGTTATTTCTCAATATCCTGATATGCTAACTGGCTAGTACGAAGAGCTGTATAATCACAGTATGGTTATTTTGCAATTCTGCAATAACTGTACTGTGTATATGTGCATCTCTACTCACAACTATAATCACCCTTCTCTAACAGTTCTCTTGCATAATTTTCCAGCAGTCTGCCAGCAAGGACAATACTTCAGCTACTCGTTGCCTTCAATCGAGGCAGAAATCTTCCAATATTTACAGAAAATAATTTAAAAAAGCAAAGAAAATGGTGCTGTTAAAGTGCTGGAGGTTTTATTTTTTTTATTTTTTATTTTTTTAAAAACTAACTTATTTCCACCTCCCCTTCCATCATTCCTCTTGGTCAGCAAGGTCCTTGCCCTCAGAATAACTGTTGTATTATTTATACTGTTGGCTGGAAAATGCCATCTTTACTTTCTCAATTAAGTTTTGAAATAAAATGCATGCAAAAATATCACAGTTATTATGGGGAAAAAGACTGGCTGAGCTGTAGTGCAGAAAGAAAGGCATGAGGAAGGGAGCTAAATGGAGAGAAAGGAAGAAAATGATGGAGAGAATGAGAGATGATCAGCTGGAGAGGGAAATGCCAGAAAGGATTTTTTTAAATTGTCTTTCAACAATTTGACAACCCATTCTATTTTCCAGTGGTTTTTTTTCATTTAAATGTCAATATTGAATTAAAATTTGCAGTATGATCATCTGAAAGTAACTCCTGTTAACTCACCAGTAAACCATGTCTTTGTCTATTAAACTCTTTGGGACTTTTGTCATCTGTGTTTACTTCCTCTGAACACATTGGCCTTTAGCTTCAGAGTTTCTTCAGCTCAGAATATGGGGCCAGATTTTCAGTGTGTGTAAATCAACATAGCTTCATTAAAATCAACAATTTATGGCAATTTTATCAGACCCAGGGTTTATACCTGAGTTAAGAGGATTCACTTCCAAGTCAGAATACATTTTAAGACCTTCTATAATACAGAATTGTCATTTTAATTCCACCCCAGGCATTGTTGGTGGTCAGTTCTGCAACAATGTATTTCACTGATCAACATAATCACTGGGATTCAATGATGTAGCAAAGGCCCAGATTTGGGACTGGCTTTTTGGTCACTCATGCTCTGGGTTAAAAGGCTTTTGCACTAGTCAATGGATGGAAGGAAACAGCCAAGTGCCAAGATATCAACATTTACCCAGATTATGGGAGAACAGATATATTGCCACAAAGTTTGAAAGACGGAGTTTGATTTTTCTTGACACTACCTATATTGCTCAACTTAAGAGTCATCACTTGTGAGTAATGTGGCCATCTGAAACACATATACCATGCTGTCACACATTCCCTTCTCACCATATACAAACATACAAATAGCTATGATATCTCATTTTCAAATTCAGAGAGAACTACTTTTGCCTTACCTTTACATCTTCGATATTAGGATGAGGTGGACATTTCATCTGTACTATGGTGTAAAGAATGTCATGGATGTGGTTATTTAAGTACAGCACAGGGTTGGCTATTACAGTTTTTGTTGAAGCAATACTTGCAGAAAGCAGTGGAAGCGTTGTGGGTAATGGAAGGGGAGACTGAAGTTGCTTTACTGTAGTTTCCTGTTTAAAAGAAAATACAGTAGGTAAGATGGTCACATAGCTGAGAACAGAAGTAGAGCACATATTTACACCCTTAATGATTAAACAGAATAATCTTCCTTCACCTCTATCTATACAATATGGATGTAATTTTATGCTCATTGAGGTCAATAGCAAAGCTCTCATTGACTTTAATGGTCCAGGATCAAGGACTAACATATATTCAACTTTTCTAGAATACTTTTTGATTCCTAGCAGGGAGATAAAACCACTAGCCCTAAGTAACAAGTGTTAAGACTATTTAACACCAAACACTACTATAATAAAAAATGCATTAGCACTAACATGAGCTGAGCTCCTAGGCTACTCAGTGGTCTGAGTTTAATAATAATAAGTAAAATTTTCACGTATATAGTATCTTCTATGTGAGGAACTCCAAGTATTTTACAAACAACATATTAAAACCTCACAACACTCATGTAATCTTAGTTTTATTCCTATTTTAAATGTGGAAAAAACTGAAGCAAAGTTAAATGACTTGTCCATCATCACACAGGATCTCTGTTGCTAAACAGGAAATAAATCCCACTTGCAGTCCTAAGATTTAGCTGCTAGATACTTTCGCTAGCATGAAATAAATACAGAGAATGCCAGACAGTGCTTGGGGACACTATATTGTTTGATTTTGTCTTTTGGATGAGACACAAATTAAGCCCAATCACTTGTCCCGTGGCATTATTCACAAGAATTGGGAGTATTAGAGCTTGTCAAATTCCAATTGGAACAATATAGGTGGACAAAATGTAATTACCAAAAATGGAATGTGCATAGAATACTGAGTCTCAACACTTAGATACCAGCTTAAATGCTATGCTGATAGGTGCCTTAGAACACTCTAAACTTGAAAATAGTGAAATAGGATCTTTAATAATCATAGATTGCCAGGATCCAGATTTAAGATTTATGCAAAAGCAGCATCCCAAAATACCAGACTGTGCCCCCTAATTCCACCTGGGGAGTTAGAACTTTATAGATTTAGAGGGAAGAGTACCATGTACTGACTTACCAACCCGACTTCAGTACCCTAGAAATGTCTGATCTAAGTACTACTCTGGCCCGACCTTGTTAAGGTGAGTGATTTGACAAAGATCACAGTCTGACGAGCTGTGGTTGCAAGACGACTAAAATTCCTAAACTACTTAAAATGAACTAAACTCAATTTAAAGTCATTTAAAAGATTGTCTTACCTGTTGTGACTCTTGCAACAAAAACTTGAGCTCCATTCTTACAGATGCTAGACCACCACCTTGTGCCCCATGAAGGCTACAGTAACTTAGGAAAACTCTCAGGAGAGCTTGATTCTTTTGCAGCCACCACTTTCGTCTTTCTGCATGCTCTCGTTTCGCCTGCAACCTACGTCTTTCTATCTGGTGACGTTCATATGAGCCAATATCTGGCTTATCCACAATTTCTTCATGATCAAGTAGGTCACCATCTACTTTAGTATATGTTTCACAATAGTCTTTGCCACCTGTTTCATGGTTACATATTTCATGCATAGCAGCAATTTCTTTTTCCAGCCAATTGTACAGCTGAAATCTAAGCTTCCCTCCGTCTACCTCATACCCCGTAGCCAAAGTCCTAAGTTCGGTCATCAGGATCTTCAAACAGGCTCTGAACTTGAGTTGTTCAGCAATTACATCAACCTCAGTGTCGCCTCCATCAGAGTCCTCCCCTTGAGATGTCTGTAGTACATCGGTGTGTGCACTCTTCTCATCTAGTTTTCCATTTTTAGAGTCCAATTTCGAACCTTTCATTGTTAAACCAACATCATCTTTCTCTTCCTCTGAGCCATCTTTGTCTTCACCCCAGTCAAGAGTAAGAGACTCCTCATCGAATTTTACTGCCGGCTGACTCCAGTCAAATTGTGCTGAAGAACCAGTGCTACTTTCCAAAGCAGATGAAGCTGAAAATGGCTTTGACCAGTCTATAATACTACTTTCAGCACCATCACTCACAGTGTTTGACTCTAGAATCACACCAGTTTTTCTAGTGGTACTTGAACTGGATTGATCTTTCTTGGTAGAAATGCTGGACTTTTTACTTATTTTTGGAATTTTGGAAAGAACTTCAAGAGCTAAAACAGGGCATCCCACTTTAAAATGAGCATTTGCAGTGGTGAAGAATAATTTTCTCTCTATAAGATTAATTTTATCAACAAAACTTTTCTCAGTTTTTATACCTAAAGTGGCCAGAGTCCCTTCTGGTGAGCTGAAATGTCTTCGGAGGAGCAAAGGGTGGGTCCGAAGGTAGTTGTAAAAACTAAACGCCACAGGATTGCAGGACTTGATGATAACTAGAGGAATTAAACAAATATGACCTACTGAAACATATATACAAATGAATATTATTTTAAGGTTGTTTTGCAAACCTATATTTGCCACTTTACAAAACCTTACCAAAACAGTCTAGCATATTTGTAAAAATAAAAAATAATCACATATCCCACAAGAAAAGTGATAACATGAACTGATTATGGAAAGAATAAAAAGTTGTCAGATACTGACCCCCTAGTCCTTCTGCTTTATGGCACTCAGGCAACTTAAATAAAGAGGAAAGCTGGCTTGGTCAGTCAGCTTGGGATTGCCACAGTATAGGGGAATTCCTTGGTGGCATAAAATCAGACTAGCTCACTGTCACCCAGCAATTGGCCCTGGCCTAGCAGCTTTTTCAGGTAATGGCTAGGCTAGGGGACCTGGCTGCATCACTGCTGAACTCTGGTAATTCCCTGGTACAGAAACGGCTGCCTGAAGGTTACTACAGCTGGGCACAAATTAGAGCAGTCTCAAGGATGCTCTAACCGGCAATGTAGATTAAACATGCCCCCAGGATAAGGGAAGGGGATGTAAAGTGGCACCTTTGTTTCCGCCCTTTCTGGTCTTACAAAGATTGGCTGGTGGATCCAGGAATGAGCCCAATGTTTATTAAGAGAAAAAATTATAAATGGAGTTATATACATTAGTTACTCTTGCACGTTTTTAAAAATCAGCTTTCTTTTATTAAAAAGACATATTCCTAAAAAACAGATAATGTAATGATACCAGGTGACTACTCCTTAGTTCCCCATTTTGTTTAAAACTATTTAAAAACCACTCTCCACCTATCCCTTCCACCTCCAGAGAGCCCCTTCCTGAAGTTTCCAATCAAGAACTATAGGATTTGGAGTGTGGAATCCAATCAGTGACTCCCACATGACGACATGGATTACAAATTCTTTCTAAAAGTTTAATCAAAATGTTTATTTAGAAATAAACATCCTATTTTTTTTTAAACAGAATAAACTTGGCTAATATCTAAGAACATCATAGCCTTGAATGCTATGGGGAGTCTGATTTGTCTCACAATGGCGGCTCAAGACCTAAGAGGAGGAATGCTGTGAATATGAAGGGCCTGCTTCCCCACTCTTATACCAGTTTAATCCTGGTGTTATTCCACTCACTGCTAGGCAGATGGTGACCTGTGACTCTTGCTTAGCATGCAAATCTTGCCTGATTCGCTGTCACCTTGCCCTCCTTTTATTTCCTACCCTGCCAGTCCATTTGTTTGTTACAGTCCTTGCTGAGCTGGATGAAAGTTATTTCTGTCAAGGACTGTCTTTAGTACACATCCGTACAGCAACTAGCCCGACGGGACCTGATAACTGATACTACTCATAATAATAATGTGTTACATCTGGTTAACAGTGTAACAGAGTGTAAAATGAGGCCTGCTATGTCACAAAACAAAGCTGATACAAACCATATTAAAGTTGAACAGTAAATCTACTGGTGAGCTTTGTTAATGATTTGGGATTTCAAGAAGATTTTTAATACTCATTTTTGAAGGCGTTAAACTCAATTTTGGTTCTTTTAGACATAATCCTTGGCTCCTAAGCAGTGTGAAGAACATGGGGAGGTATCAGTATTTATTTCTATTAATGTTCTCTCTCTCTCTCTCTCTGGGGGCTTGGTGGTTATTGTACTGATGGCTGAAAGGTGACTTTGGCTATGTCTATGCTACCGCCTATGTCAGCAAAACTTATGTCATGCAGGGGTGTGAATATTCCACTCCCTGAGCAACATAAGTTACACCGACATAGGTGTTTGTGTGCACAGCGCTATGTTGGCGGGAGAGATGGGTTTTTTATGCTGACAGGAAATCTCTCTCCCATTGGTATAGAGCCTCTTCACTGGACACACTGTATCGGTACAGCTGTGCCACTGCAGCGCTGTACGTAGAGACATGGCCTAAGGGTTCAGTCCTGCAGAGATCCAGAACAACGGTGCTCAGGTTGGGGAAATGGGATGCTGTACCCTGGAGGCCCTGTCAAAAGTTGGGTGAATCTCGGGATTCCATTCTGATCAGTGGAGGTGTAGGTCTAGGCCTATCACTTGAAGGAAGTGCCCACAGGGAGACAGAGATTACAGGTATCACTCACCCATGAACCGCAACAAGCAGCAGTTGTAAAAATGAAATAACTATACTCTAATAAGCTTATGGTAACAGTACACTGTAGCTATTGCACACTTCATAACTACAACACAATGGAGAATTAAACAGATAATTAACAGATATTAGCTGTTTGTTGAAATCCTGAGAATTATTGCATTAATGAATTACAGCTACAGTAACAGCTACTTTAGTTATGCCTTTTTCATATTTAAGGATCTGTTTTTACTTTTAAATGCTTAATTATTTTATTTAATTATGTAAGGATCTATAAATCCTAATGCTAAAATATATTTGAAAATTACAACACAGATATTTCCCCTACCTGGATTTTCATCATCTTCCTTAGGTGTTTGTTCCAATAAAGTGTCAAGTGCTCTAGTGTAGTCTTTCGTTATCCAATAGGCAAGATTTCGCAGGAAGGGATCAGGATGCAATTTAGTACATCTGAATCCAGTTCCATCTTTCTGGCAACCCAAAATCTTTTCATAAAGAATGGATGTATAGGTGAGGGAGGTCTCAAATTCTGATTCATATAAACGAGCAATAACCATGGCCAGCTGAATATCTTCCATTTTTTCAAGACACACCTGTGGCATAAAGCGTGAAAAGCAAGCTGCTGCATTAGGAAAGCCTAGCTCTCAAAGAAAGAATGAATTAAATAACCACCCACATTTAGAATAAAGAGTAATTTTCCCATCATGTAAAACGTTTAAAAGGTACATCAAATTTGGGGGTCAGAAACCTGGATCCAAGTATGTTTTTTCCCCTCTGTTTGGTTAGAAGTGTGCTGATTTTTTTTCAGATTTTTATAAAATTCTGGTTTATTTAGTAGTGTATCAATGGATTAATAATCTAATAGAAGACTTTTTTCCTTCAGGCTTAAGCACAAATTTTCAGCCTTAATTACATGAACATTAGTTTTTTGGGGGGGGTTTGGTACTGAACCATATGCAGAATTATATCTGATATTCTGTAATAAAGACTCTTGCAATACGTACACACACACAGGCAGCATTAATGTTGCATAACCCTGACTTTTCATTGCTCCACTGTACAACTTTCTCTTGCCACAGCTTTTGTGAAAAGGTTAACAAAAAACAATGTTCATCACAGTGTAATTCTCAAGTTCAGTTCTGAAATTCCACAGTACTTTATATACCTCTATAGCATCTTTCAGGGAACCAGCTAGTAAGAAAAAAGCAGCAGACTGTTCAAAGCGTTGTTTTCCCAACAAAGCAAAAGCATTTTTCAAAGCTGCTTTGCGCCACCTATCTTCACTGAAATTGTGGCTGAAAAATGTGGTCATCTTTTCATCGTATTGAGACCTGTGTTAAAAAACAAACAAAAAACTCAACACATACAGTACTTAGTTATAACTTAAATTTAGGGCTGTCAAGCGATTAAAAAAAGTAATCGCGATTAATCACGCTGTTAAACAACAATAGAATATCATTTTATTTTAAATATTTTTGGATGCTTACTACATTTTCAAATATATTGATTTCAGTTACAACACAGAATACAAAGTACAGTGCTCACTTTATTTTTGATTACAAATATTTGCACTGTAAACAAAAAAATTGTATTTTTCAATTCACCTCATACAAGTACTGTAGTGCAATCTCTTTATCAGGAATGTTGAACTTACAAATGTAGAATTATGTACAAAAAAACTGCATTAAAAAATAAAACAATGTAAAACTTTAGAGCCTACAAGTCCACTCAGTTCTACTTCTTGGTCAGCCAATCACTCAGACAACCAAGGTTGATTACAATTTGCGGGAGATAATGCTGCCTGCTTCTTATATAATATGGAGATATATCTATCTCATAGAACTGGAAGGGACCCCGAAAGGTCATTGAGTCCAGCCCCCTGCCTTCACTAGCAGGACCAAGTACTGATTTTGCCCCAGATCCCTAAGTGGCCCCCTCAAGGATTGAACTCACAACCCTGGGTTTAGCAGGCCAATGCTCAAACCACTGAGCTATCCCTGAAAGTGAGAACAGATGTTCACATGGCACTGTTGTAGCTGGCGTTGCAAGATATTTACGTGACAGATGCACTAAAAATTCATATGTCCCTTCATGCTTTAACCACCATTCCAGAGGACATGCATCCATGCTGCTGACGGGTTCTGCTCAATAACTATGCAAAGCAGTGCGGACCGACGCATGTTCATTTTCATTATCTGAGTCAGATGCCACCAGCAGAAGGTTGATTTTCTTTTTTGGTGGTTTGGGTTCTATAGTTTCCGCATCAGAGTGTTGCTCTTAAGACTTCTGAAAGCATGTGCCACACCTCATCCCTCTGATTTTGGACGGCACTTCAGATTCTTAAACCTTGGGTCGAGTGCTGTAGCTATTTTTAGAAATCTCACATCGGTACCTTCTTTGCATTTTGCCAAATCTGCTGTGAAAGTGTTCTTAAAACTAATGTGAGCTGGGTCATCTGAAATTGCTATAACATGAAATATATGCAGAATGCAGGTAAAACAGAGCAGGAGACATACAATTCTCCCCACAAGGAGTACAGTCACAAATTTAATTGAAGCATTATTTTTTTAACGAGCATCATCAGCATGGAAGCATGTCCTCTGGAATGGTGGCCAAAGCATGAAGGGGCATACAAATGTTTAGCATATCTGGCATGTAAATACCTTGTAACACTGGCTACAAAAGTGCCATGCGAACGACTGTTCTCACTTTCAGGTGACATTGTAAATAAGAAGAGGGCAGCAGTATCTCCCGTCAATGTAAACAAACTTGTTTGTCTTAGCGATTGGCAGAATAAGCCGTAGGACTGAGTGGACTTGTAGGCTCTAAAGTTTTACACAGTTTTGGTTCTGAGTGCAGTTATGTAACCAAAAAAAATCTGCATTTGTAAGTTACACTTTCATGATAGAGATTGTACTTCAGTATTTGTATGAGGGGGATTGAAAAATACTATTTTTTGTTTATCATTTTTACAGTGCATATATTTGTAATAAAAAATATAAAGTGAGCACAGTGCACTTTGTATTCTGTGTTGTAATTGAAATCAATATTGAAAAAGTAGAAAAACATCCAAAAATATTTAATAAATTTCAATTGCTATTCTATTGTTTAAGTGTGATTAATCACGATTAATTTTTTTGAGTTAATCGCGTGAGTTAACTGCGATTGACAGCCCTACTTAAATTATACCTTTTAATCTTTTGATCCAAGATCAGTTGAAATGAATCTCTAATCTGAACGAGTTCTTCTTTACACTATTAGTTTTATTCTTACTACTTTTAAAGTCAAAGGCTAATGGAACTCACCTAAACAGACCCCACACCACTGCTTTTTTCTTCATAGCAAGGTAAAAAAGTGCAGCATCCAAGGCATCATTGTTCCTCTGAAATGAAGCTTTTGCAACCTACAGTAGTATATGGAGAGCAAATAGAATTATTGCAAAAAAGCTGCTTTCAGCTAAAAAAATGCACAAACTCTGCTGGGAAGGATAGCATGGAGTTTGTGTGTGTTTCTATAAAGCTATATAACTGCTTTCTGAATATTTTGCATAAGACACTTTATACAGTTTGTGAGCAGATCACACTGTAAATGCAAGTTTAATTTTTCTGAAGGCCTTTAGAAAATATAATACTGATGCATATATTTAAAAACATAAAAAGTGAAGCTACAGAAGGGCAAATAAAAATCTTTCATCCCTCAAACCTGATGAGGTACTTTTCACTTGGGAACACATCTTGTTGTGGTATCCTCTCGCACTGAGGATACCTCTCCGGGGAAGGGAACTCCAGTTATTAGGAAGAGACAGGTATTAGTAATGGGTGATTCGATCACTAGAAACATAGATAGCTGGGTTTGTGATGACCGGGAGAACTGCATGGTGACTTGCCTGTCTAGTGCGAAGGTTGCAGATCTCTCTCTCGAGACATCTAGATAGACTTATGTGTAGTGCTGGGCAGGAGACAGTGGTTGTGGTACATGTAGGTACCAATGACATAGGGAAGGATAGGAGAGAGGTCCTGGAGGCCAGATTTAGGCTGCTAGGTGAGAGATTGAAGTCCAGGACCTCCGTAATAGCATTCTCTGAAATGCTTCCAGTTCCATGCGCAGGACCAGTTAGACAGGCAGAATTGCAGGGTCTTAATGCGTGGATGAGACAATGGTGTAGGGAAGAGAGGTTGATATTTATTAGGAACTGGGGAAACTTTTGGGAAAGGGGGAGCCTATACAGGAAGGAAGGGCTCATTTAAACCAAAATGGAACCAGATTGCTGGCACTTAACATTAAAAAGGTCGTAGAGCAGTTTTTAAACTAAGGGCTGGGGGAAAGCATGGGGTGCAGAGGAGCATGTGGTTCGGACAGAGACATCCCTTAGGGGAGGATCTATTAATGGAGAGAATCTCTGTCTTAGTAAGGAGGAGAGGATGGATGATGATAAAATACAGGTAGGATCTGATGAGAAACAATGAAATGAAAAAAAGTCCCATTCAATTACATCATGTAATGGCAGACAGCTAAAAAGTGACAAGTTTTTAAAATGCTTAAATACAAATGTTAGAAGTCTAAATAATAAGATGGGTGAACAAGAGTGCCTCGTATTAAATGAGGATATTGATATAATAGGTGTGACGTTGCACCCCATAATACTTTATAGAAATATGTTTATGAGTGTAAATATGACATAATTGGAATATGTTTTATGCTAGTGCAAATGTTATGATCTACTGAATATAGTCATCCTATTTGTATGCATGTATCATTTTTATATCTGAAGTTATGAGCATTGGCTCTATGCTTGTATTTAAAGTGTTTGCTGTAGGAAGCACATAAGGCAGACTTGGTCAACATAGTGTGAAGGGGTTATTCAAGTAATTGGGAGAACTTAACTAACAATGGACTTTGGGAGACACATCTGAGCTTTCCTGGGAACGTTCAAACTAACATGTAAACAATGGCGTCGGCCTGCAAAAAAATGAATCATCCATAGACATGTGACTTGCCCAGGTGGCTACAGACTCCATCTTGTTGCTGTGATCTTGCATAGGAGAACAAAGGGGTTTCCATCCACAAGAGAGAGAATATAAAAGGACCTGGAAACCCCTCCATTTTGTCTTCAGCTGGCTCTCTCCACCCCAAAGAGATGCTTGAAAGAAACTGGAACAAAGGACAGTAACTATGGGGGTTTGAGTGATTGCTGGACCCAGCTAGGAAGGAGCTAGTCTGTGAAAGAAGCTTATTGGAACATGTCTGAGGGTGAGATTTACCTGCATTTAGTTTCCTACTGTATTAGGCTTAGACTTGCGTGTTTTTGTTTTATTTTGCTTGGTAATTTACTTTGTTCTGTCTGTTATTACTTGGAACCACACTTAAATCCTACTTTTTATATTTAATAAAATCACTTTTTACTTATTAATTAACCCAGAGCAAGTAACTAATACCTGGGGGAGCAAATAGCTGAGCAAATCTCTGTGTTATAGAGGGCGAACAACTTATGAGTTTACCCTGTATAAGCTTTATACAGAGTAAAATGGATTTATTTGGGATATGGATCCCATTAGGAACTGGGTATCTGGGCGCTAGAGACAGGAGCACTTCTTAACTGAAAACAGCTTAAGTCTGCAGCTTGTGGGGGACGTGGTTCAGACCTGAGTCTGTGTTTGTAGCAGGCTAGCATGTCTGGCTCAACAAGACAGGGCATTGAAGTCCCAACCTGCCAGGGAAAACGGGCTCAGAAGTAGTCTCAGCACATCAGGTGGCAGTCCCAAGGGGGTTTCTGTGACCCAACCCATCACAATAGGCATCACAGAAATTTGGTGGAATGAGGATAATCAATGGGACAAAGTAATACCAGGGTAAAAAATATATCGGAAGGACAGAACAGGTTGTGCTGGTGGGGGAGTGGCACTATATGTGAAAGAAAGCATAGAGTCAAATGAAGTAAAAATCTTAAATGAACCAAACTGTACCATAGAATCTCTATGGATAGTAATTCCATGCTTGAATAATAAGAATATAGCAGTAGGGATATATTACCTGACCAGGATGTTGATAGTGACTGTGAAATGCTCACAGAGATTAGAGAGGCTATACAAATAAAAAACTCAATAATAATGGGGGACTTCAACTATCCCCATATTGACTGGGTATATGTCACCTCAGGACGGGATGCAGAGATAGTTTCTTGACACCTTAAATTCCTGCTTCTTGGAGCAGCTAGTCCTAGAACCCACAAGAGGAGAGGCAATTCTTGATTTGGCCCTAAGTGGAGCACAGGATCAGGCCCAAGAACTGACTATAGCTGGACCGATTGGTAATAGTGACCATAATATAATTAAATTTAACATCCTTGTGGCAGGGAAAACATGAGAGCAGCCCAACACTGTAGCATTTAATTTCATAAAGGGGGACTACACAAAAATGAGGAAGTTAGTGAAACAGAAATCAAAAGATACAGTGCCAAAAGTGAAATCCCTGCAAGCTACATGGAAACTTTCTAAAGACCTCATAGTAGAGGCTCAACTTAAACGTATACCCCAATTAAAAAACATATTAAGAGAACCAGAAAAAGTGCCACCGTGGCTAAACAACAAAGTAAAAAGCAGTGAGAGGTATCCTTTAAGGCATCCTTTAAAAGGTGGAAGTTAAATCCTAATGAGGAAAATAGAAAGGAGCATAAACTCTGGCAAATGAAGTGTCAAAATATAATTAGGAAGGCCAAAAAAGAATTTGAAAAACAGCTAGCCAAAGACTCAAAAAGTTATAGCAATTTTTTTTTTAAGTACATCAGAAGCAGGAAGCCTGCTAAACAACCAGTGGGGCCACTGGACAATTGAGATGCTAAAGGAGCACTCAAGGACAATAAGGCCATTGCAGAGAAACTAAATGAATTCTCTGCATCGGTCTTCATGGCTGAGGATGTGAGGGAGATTCCCAAAGCTGAGCCCTTCTTTTTAGGTGACAAATCTGAGGAACTGTCCCAGATTGAGGTGTCATTAGAGGAGGTTTTGGAACAAATTGATAAACTAAACGGTAATATATCACCAGACCAGATGGTATTCACCCAAGAGTTCTGAAGAAACTCAAATGTGAAATTGCAGAACTACTAACTGTAGTCTGTAACCTATCATTTAAATCAGCTTCTGTACCAAATGCCTGGAGGATAGCTAATGTGATGCCAATTTTTAAAAAGGACTCCAGAGGTGATCCCAGCAATTACAGGCCGGTAAGCCTGACTTCAGTTACGGGCAAACTGGTTGAAACTATAGTAATGAACAAAATTGTCAGACACCTAGATGAACATAATTTGTTGGGGAAGAGTCAACATGTTTTTTGTAAAGGGAAATCATGCCTTACCAATCTACTACAATTCTTTGAAGGGGTCAACAAGCATGTGGACAAGGGGGATCCAGTGGATATAGTGTACTCAGATTTTCAGAAAGCCTTTGACACGCCTCATCAAAGGCTCTTAAACAATAAGCTTTAATGGGATAAGAGAGAAGGTCCTTTTATGGATTGGTAATTGGTTAAAAGATAGGAAACAAAGGGTAGGAATAAATGGTTAGTTTTCAGAATGGAGAGAAGTAAATAGTGGTGTCCCCCAGGGGTCTGTACCGGGCCCAGTCCTATTCAACATATTCATAAATGATCTGGAAAAAGGGGTAAACAATGAGATGGCAAAATTTGCAGATTATACAAAACTACTCAAGATAGTCAAGTCCCAGGCAGATTGTGAAGAGCTACGAAAGGATCTCTCAGAACTGGGTGATTGGGCAACAAAATGGCAGATGAAATTCAATGTTGATATATGCAAAGTAATGCACATTGAAAAACATAATCCCAACTATACATATAAAATGATGGGGTTTAAATTAGCTGTTACCACTTAAGAAAGAGATCTTGGAGTCATTGTGGATAGTTCTCTTAAAACATCCACTCAATGTGCAGCGGCAGTCAAAAAAGCAAACAGAATGTTGGGAATCATTAAGAAAGGGATAGATAATAAGACAGAAAATATCATATTGCCTCTATATAAATCCATGGTATGCCCACATCTTGAATACTGCATGCAGATGTGGTCGCCCCATCTCAAAAAATGTGTATTGAAATTGGAAAAGGTTCAGAAAAGGCTATGGAACGGCTGCCACATGAGAGATTAATAAGACTGGGACTTTTCAGCTTGGAAAAGAGACGACTAAGCGGGGATATGATAGAGGTCTATAAAATCATGTCTGGTGTGGAGAAAGTAAATAAGGAAGTGTTTTTACTCCTTATAACACAAGAACTAGGGGTCACCAAACGAAATTAATAGGCAGCAGATTTAAAACAAATAAAAGGAAGCATTTTTTTCACACAACACACAGTCAACTGTGGAACTCCTTGCCAGGGCATGTTGTGAAGACCAAGACTATAACGGGGGTCATAAAAGAACTAGATAAGTTCATGGAGGATAGGTCCATCAATAGCTATTAGCCAGGATGGACAGAGATGATGGCCCTAGCCTCTGTTTGCCAGAAGCTGGGAATGGTCGACAGAGGACGGATCACTTGATTACCTGTTCTGTTCATTCCCTCTGGGGCACTTGGCATTGGCCACTGTCAGAAGACAGGATACTGGGCTAGATGGACCTTTGGTCTGACCCAGTATGGCTATTCTTATGTTTTTATTATCATGTCATGAGGTCCCTATCAGCCCTACACTTCTATGAATCTATGATCTTGGGCTCCACTGGTGCTCTATTACAATTTACAACCATTTGCTTGCTTCCATATCACATACCATTTAAAATAAGAGTTTTATAATGTTGTGAGTGGGTTTTCATTTAGACCCAAAGATCTGTCCACATGGATATAATTCTAGGATCAGGGACTTAACTTACAAAGCTGGGAGATTCAATGGGTAAAATTCTGATCCCACTGAAGTCAATGCAAGTTTTGCCATTTGTCTGAGATGAAAAAAACCACTATTTAATAGATTTAAGAAAAAGATTAAGAAAAAAGTATTTCCTAAAAAGAGAAAATCAGCAGCTTCTTTTAAGTTATTGTTGACCTTAAAGTACTTTTTTAATGCATCTTTTGAGTTACTGACAAGAGATGTAACACATGCTGAAGATCTTAACACTAATCTTCATCATGGATTTCTGTTATGAATGGCATATCTAATACATATCTTGCTATAATTTATTTCTTAAGTTATACAAAACATAGCATAAAGTTTTAACGTAAGTGATTCAAACTACCTTCTCAATGCACCTTCGGAGTGTGTTAATATTCCTGACCCACCAACCTATACCCATTGCTCTTAGTTCCGACCACTGTGGATCTCCTCTTTGGATAGCAGGAATCATGTTGATCAACTCTTCCTCAGCCTCAGAATGAAAAGCCCAGGCAAAATGGCAGGTAGATACACCTAAATAGTGACATGGGACAATTAATCTTCAGAAAATAAAAGGTTGTTAATAAACAAATGAAAAATAGGAGGAAGACTGCATATGGGCCATATCACATGAATTTATCATTTTGATTCTAAATTTTTACTTATGATAAAGTGTTTATAATGTTGCATCCTGGGGCAAATTTTTCCTTCTTTTTTAAATCACAAATGCAAATTAGCAAAACAGAGGTGGGACTCCCAGCCGAAGAGTGGGGTTCTCCTAGATGGGTCATTCCCAACAGAAGGAAGAGGTGCTGCTGACCAGGTTACTAATGGTGGTGCACCCTCCAGGTAGAGAGCATCCTGCTTTGAACACACATTGCTTTGCGTGTACAAAATTTTATTATGTCAGTAAATGTAGTGATTGTAGACTGCAATTATTTCAGTAAATCCCCAAAAGATTCTAACAAGTATCTCTTTTTCTTTAAAGCATTTAATTCATAATCTAATTCCTATTTTCCAGACTTTGCCTGAACTTTCTGGTTGAAGCAGGGGTTTGAAGGGTAGTAGTGTGATGCAGGACTGCAAAGCAATGCCCAGGGAGCAAACAGGCAGTGGACTCAGCTCTGCTGGGAACTCACCTGAGATAAGGCATTTTTTCTGCCCCTCTTTCTCCCCCCCAAAGGCCCTAATTTGGGAGGCAACTGCAATGGACAGAATCTTAAGGCTATTGTGTGTGAACTGCAAAGCTTAGAAGCAGCTGTGAAGGTAGGTGTGATACAAGGAAGAAAACACATGCTGCTTCAAGAGTCAAAAGGAATAGTGTCTCCTAACGCCAAGAAGCCTAAATTCCTTCCTCCTGCTTACTCTCCATCAGTAGCAGCTCCCCTCAATCACTGGCTCCACTTACTACATTTCTCTTAACATCTCTGCCAAGTTTGTGGAGAGAAGTGAGCATACCCATGCCACTGTCAGTACCGAAAAGCCAGGAAGGGAAATGAGCTGTGCATCAACACAGCCAAAGGATATTGGGAAAAATAATAGGCTGCCTGACCCACTTCTCAAGCTCTTGAAATGACTGATGGCAAACTGTGTACGAAACAGCATTCCTTCCTGCTCCTGCCTCTAACTGCAGCCTGAAGATTTTGGTGCTCAATGCAGCAGCCTTAGTGCTCTCAACATTCCTTTCCCACACATGCTGGAATACTATGGTGAGAAACAGAGGCAAAGGGAAAATACCCTGTTATCACAAGTCCCTTCAGAGGCTGGGAAACTGTCTGCTCCTCAGGTGCTGCCTGCTCTCCTACCTCAGATTTCAGAACAGCAGCACTCAGCCCCTGCTTCAGCCAGGAAGCAGATAGCTGGGATAAAAATTACAAATTATAGCTTAACAAAAATAAACAAACAGTCTTATTTTTATTTCTTCTGAAAAGCAGATTTAAAAAAAACAAAAAAAACAAACTTAATTTTGTTGGGGAAAATATCCAAACTTCAAACTGACAAGCCATAATCTCTTTACCACACTTTCCAACTCATGACTTTTCTATAGCTCTCCTTCCATTACCCTGGCCATAGACTGTATCAAAGAACTTATGAAGTCAATGGTCCTATTCACAGTGGATGAAGGTAAACATATGCGTAAGTCTTTGCAGAATCATGGCTTAAGTGAACACGTATCATAAAAATTCCTAAATGGAATAATACAAATATTGAAGATAATGCTGAAACATTTTCTGTCTGCTCAAGCAAACATAAAACATTGCCAGGCTTACCTTGATGAAGCAGCTGACCTCGATATAAAGGTGGGAGTGATGTCAGAAGGCATGTATGCAAGCGCATAGCCAACAAATACCGCAAGCCACATTCATCTAATGTGTCTCTGCCTGCAAAATAAAAAAAATGATTTGAGTACTTGTGAACACATACGATTTGCACCCCATTGATATTTTCATAAGGGGGGACAAGAATTCAACAGATACGGAGACTGAATTAATCCCTCTACTTACTAACAGATCAGGACTGAGGCACAGTGAGCAAGAGCATGAGGGGAAAGGCTACCCTACCATTGCTTCCGCTGTATCTTGTCTGAATCAATGGCTTTAGATACCAGCTCTGTCAATCCAACACCTTTTTATGAGTATTAAGTTCACCTAAACGCTATGATTAGTCATTATGCACAATTCTATTTTTATCAGTTGAAATACATGGGCGTTAATTAGAATTCACACTCACTACTAACCTGAGTAAGTCTTATCTCTGTTCTCATCAAGTTCAGTGCTTGTTGTAGCCACAGTGTCTGCTAAAGCAACCAGGAACATCTGCTCCAAACGAGTGAGGCCTGGCAAACTTGAGTGCATTAGATGACTTGAGAGAACACTAGCGTGTTCTCGGCCAAAGTAGGATGGCCCGTATTGAGAGAGGTTAATTACTTTGGATTTACTCTCTCTCTTTTCCATCTCAAAATCAATGAAGTCATCAGTTGTAACAGGCTGCATCTGGAATAAATTTGAGTATTGATCCTCTGTTTTTCTTTTAGTGTGATCTTCAAATCCCTTAGGTACTTTAGAAGTTTCTTCAGAAATTTTGTATGTGGTATCTTGATCTGCAGCAAGCAATGCATACAATGGCAGTGGTGGAATAGAATCTATCTCAGTATAGTCTCGAGTACCATCTTTTCCAGCAGTGATTGTGTCCTTTGCAGTACTACCGCTTACACTAATGGTACGAGAAAGATGACGTTTAGGTCCACCACCTTCCCCAGCTTCTGCATCTCTAACTATTGCAACTTCTCCTGCAATACATTTAACTAAATGGGACAGAATGGCTTTGGCTCGGCGAACTTTACCTAAGTCCATCAATTCTAATAGCTGCGTTGGATGATACTGTGGAAGAGTAGGGGAAAGGACATGAGCAGCTTCAAAAAGGCCTCCATCTTGAATTACAGTTGGAGTGCCAAAGACATCATCTACAATACCTGCTCCATCAATTACACTGGTCTTCTTTGCTAGCAAACTTGTTTTTAGTAGATCTTGAGTTACTGAGTCTTCAGTAGTAAAATCATCACTTTCGCCATCACCAAATTTAACAGCATGTTTCCATTGTGCATACACATGCATTTCACAGTCCATTCCCACTACCAGTATACCATCTCGTACCCAAGAGAGAGAAACTGGCAATGAAGGAGTGCCATCTACAGAGGACACCAAGTCAATAGATCTCAGCAGTACCCATTTGGACTTTATACCTTGTTTTATGCTACCACCTAGTGGTAAAGTAATAATAGCTACTCCATCCTTACTGCTTGTTTGCTCTGTCACAATTCCTGAAAGTCGTCCATACATAAATATATTGGCACCCACCCCAACTGTAAGTATGTGTGAGCCATCTTCTTTTGATACCCAGTCCAAATGTACCAAATGCTTGATATTGGGCATAAGGTATTTGTCCTTGTTTAAAAATACATCTGATTTACTATATACAAACAAATTACTATCTACACTGACCCTTGAATCAAGTACACTCCCAACCTTAACTAAGTCATCCAGATGAACTGTCTGTTCCAAAACCCATTCTGATCCTCCTGTAGACTCACATTCAAATATACAAACATGCATAGAAAATTCTTTGGAAACAAAACCGTTATTCTGTACAGGTTGTTTGTATGCCACAGCAAGACGTCCTGTGTAAGAACAGCTAACAGCAACTGGCCTTCCTATTACGCGTACTGTACTGCTGTTGTCTTCCCCCTCATCATTCATTAAAGGCCATTTTCTCCAATGATACGTCTCCCTCACTTCGTTTCCACTATTTAGATCCATCTCTACAGTGCATCTCCAGAACCGCACTTTGTTGTCTGAACAGGACGTTACTATCAAATAAGGCGCAAGGCAGACTGGGTATATTGATGATGAGCTCAGGTGACCTGAAGTAAGATCAAACAGAATTCACTATTAGTAATATAAAATATAATTGATACATGAATAAAATATATCATTATTATCTGATGTGGTTTAGATTAGGAATATTAAAACAGATTTTCAAATTATTGGGATTTTCTTAACTTGGTTAAATATGGGGTGAAATGATACCAAAGCAATTATGGGGCTTAGGCATTATGTTAGACCACTAGACAGTTCTTTCCTCATTCTTTCAGAAATACACACAGCATATACTATTCCAGTTTTCTGAAGGTCCCTGGGAACGTTTGGAACTATCGGGGAGGGAAAAAAGTGTTTGGGTAAAGCTGGCAATTTGACCTATTGACTAACCCAACTTTATCAAATAGTTTTATAAATCAGCATTAAAGGGGTCATAAAAACTAGTGTAGTCTTTTGAAAAAGTCAACTGCCACTCTCTCTAATCTACTGGGGTTAAGAGACCTAGAGTGCAGCTCCTCAAATTCAGAACATAATTTATCATGGAAGGAAATAAATGTCAGTTAACCAGAAGTTCGACAAAATGGGGTTGTACACAACACAGTACTACTAACTAGAAGTCAATTTGTTGCCAAAAACATTATTTTATATATTGTTATATATTCTAGACTGCATAGAACAATATTGTTTTACCTGCTGAAGGGGTTGCTCTTATTACTTCTACACCAGTTGGAAGGTCTAGTGGATAGCTATATACAAGTCTAGAACTCAGAATGAGTTTACTGGCAGTCTGAAGATTAGCAATTGATGAAGAAC
Organism: Platysternon megacephalum; assembly: GCA_003942145.1. Classification (NCBI taxonomy): domain Eukaryota; kingdom Metazoa; phylum Chordata; order Testudines; family Platysternidae; genus Platysternon; species Platysternon megacephalum. The sequence goes on from QXTE01000179.1 coordinate 2,916,995, forward strand.
GTGGCATAGGAGTTGAGCCAGGTGAGGTATCCGGAGAAGACTCCACAGTCTTTTGTTCAGGTACACAAAGTTGATTCTCTGATGAAGTAACTTCAGGTTTTTTTGCTTGAAAGAAGCATTAGAAACAGTATTATAAATAATTATGTGTACAGCCAAAGTTTAGATATCCTATAGACAAAGAATTGTTTTCTTAGGAGTGCATTAGTCACATAGAACAGGCACATAGCATACTTCTGGGTTGCTCTTGTTCTACTTGGAAATAGTTTAGATTATTAGTCCTTGTTTTCACATGATCATAACTTTCTCAAACATTTACATTTTAAGATAAAACATGCTTGAAAATGTCACTTGTCCCTGTAACAATAATGCTGTTTTATGACTGGCACAGAGTGGATTTAATTTTCCTTAAAACTTTGATAAGCAGCCATCATTCAGCAGCATCAAACTTTTCCATTNAAATTTCCAGTGTTCTATTTGTAGTAGAATTCATCTGACCAACACTGTGATATAACTGAAATTGAGCTGTGCAAGTATAGTGGTCTTCTATGTTTTGTACATATATATATATATACATATATATATATATAAACTTCAATATATATATATATATTGAAGTTATAGTGTAACAGAAATAGTCATGTGATAACTTCCACTAATGTTACTTAAATGTCCCCCAGTATTTAAAGTGAAAATCTAAAGATTTAGTAAAACTGAACTGATTGCTTGGATGCTGCTCATCTGTTTACTAAAGAGGAAATCTATTTAAAAAAACAACTAACTAGCTTAAAATCAACTGTGCAACATTTAAGGTAAATACATGTTCACCTCTGAGAAAATACAATCACTCACCTAAAAATGCTTGCACAGATTTAAGATGAAGATGCCACATGTGAAGAACTGAGCAGCCATTCCTGTCTTTTTCAATTACTACGAGATAGAATTTTTCTGAGAAAGGTGGTGGACGATACCCTGTTATTTAAACCAAACGTAATTATGAAGTTAATGGTTCAATAAAAATAGTTTAAATAATAAACTTAATTTTTTGTGAAAATCTCTGATACCTAAAGAATTATGTGGTTGGTGGGGTGTGTGTGTGTGTCTGTTTTCTAGTTTTCCAAAATGTTGCTTTGGTTGATTATTAATTTATACAAATACAAAAACTAATATATATATATACATATACACATACACCCCCCCCCCCACACACACACATCACAAAAAAAAGTGTTTTTTAGTAAGGTTACATATTCTACCCTCGTTTTATGTAAGAAATACATTCTTCTTAGTTTGAAGTGTGTGTCAGGGTGACAATATCAAAGATTACTGAAAAACATTAAAGCTGATGCCACTCAAGTTGGGAGAGGAGCAGGAAGTGATGAGCAAGAGGTCATCAGTTCTTCCCAAAGGGTCTTCTGATTCTCTGCCCAAGCCCCACCCAAACACAAATTAAAGAAGCCTGGGGGTTACTGTAACTTTCACCAGCTGGTTATGTTCACCAAAGGTCCATACATCAGCTGGGGAAAGGAGGAGCAGAATGCATTCCATCCATTTCTACTTCCCACTCCTTCCCCTGCATCATGGTCAGCGACAAGGGAGGCAGATGTGCCAACTGTTCACCGCCAGGGGACTCTCCAGCAGGGCTTGCACATGGCTTCTGCTCCATTTGTGCTACCTGAGAGGCACAAAGGGAACAAAACAAGGCAAAGAGCTGCCCAATGTACTGATTGCGGTCCTGGGACCTTTTTGAAACATTGAGTGAAACATTGGAGTCAATAGCAAAATTCCCATTGAATTCAGTGGGGCCTCCAGGAGGACACTGATGTCAAGGTTGAACACCACTGTTTTCGGTTTTATTTATAAATATATAGCAGAAATGCTTAACCACAAAACTGGAATGATCAAAAAGTCTGACTGCAGGAGAATTTTATTTTTATTATAGAAATGAATGCTCTGCAATGTAAATTATCCTGCAGTTTTATTTGTGTGTCCTTGTGGCAAAACAGCTGTTGCACCACACCCCCGGTGACTGTTTGTGGCATTGTGATAGCCATACCTCAGCTTCCCCCAGGCCTTCTTTGGACTGTTTCAGCCTCCAGCCATGCCAGGTAACAGAGTCCCAACATTCTGCAGAACCTCAAAGTCCTGCTCTTAAAGTCCAACAGAAAATAGCAAAAGAAGAGAATTTTCAGGCCGGCTGGGCTCAGCTGGTAGCCGCTGCCTTTGCAGGCTAGCCCCAGCTTCAAACCATCCCAATACCAACCCAAGCTCCTAAGTTTCTCTCCCACTGCTTGGTGACTGTCCTATTCCCTCTAAACCAGGGTTTCAGGCCAGCTGCAGTCCCTGGCTAGCCCATCTCCAGTCAGACTTCCAGCTCAAGGCTCAGACTCCCAGGCTTCTTTCAGCCCTCAGCCCAAGAAAGCAAACTCCCAGCTACCTCTCTCCTGGGTGTCCTCCCTAGGCCCTCCCACAGCAGCCCTTTGTGCCTTCCTTAATAAAGACCCAGCCCCTCCCTAGCTGGATTTGATCAGTTATGCTTAACACCCGTCCAGGAGAAGCCCAATAGTTTAACTGGCTTCTCAAGCCACTTTAACCCTTCCATCATCTGTGGGGGGTATACACCCCATAACATACCCTCCCACTCAAGACAGCATCCCACCCAGTTGCTAGGCTCTTGCCACAGTGGGGGCAGGAAGGTGTTGACCTTGTCCAGCTTCTCACCCTTGTTATACCATAATGTCAATAAATAATCTCTCTTTCCCCAGCCCAGAGGGCTCCCAGCCAGCTGTCCAATGAACTTCTCATATCCTCTAGGTCAGGAGATCCATCTGGAATTCTAACCCCCTTTTTCCTTTTCTAGGTTTGCCTATTCTCAATAGGCCTCCTGCAAAGCCTGATCCATCTTCATCAGCTTTTCTTGCAGCCTTGCTGCTGTTACCGTTTACTCCATCTGCTGCTGCTCCACTGCAGAGGGGGGTTTGATGGCTTATACCAGGGGGAGGGAGAGGATGGTCTGCATCTCCACAGTATATTGTTCTGGCTCAACTTTGGGCCCTTGCTTTGTGGCATTTTTTGCCACCTGAAGCATAGACAGTTCTGTTGCTTTTTGTGTTCTAATTCCACTTTTATCTGGACCCTGTCCTGTTCTAACTTTTCTACCCATCTTATAATTTTCTACTGGGAGGTATTTACTTCTGCCAAGTCCCATTGAGCTTCCTGTAATTATTCCTGCAAGCTGTGAAGATGTCTCAGTTTCCTCTTTAGTCCTCTCAGTGGTCTCCAGATGATCTAACAAGTACTTTCAATCCTCTTATGTGTGCCCATAAGGCCCAAGCAACCCTGAGCGTAGTTCTGGAACATGGGTAGGTTTCTCTGCTACTGGCTCAGGCACCGTCCCATAGCCCATCAGGGCTGTGAAACTTTGTCAGTCTCTGTCCAGGATCACAGGTCACAGAAGGCGCCTCAACACTCCGACTCTCACTTGGCCACACTGGCTCTGTATCTCTAACTCCACCAATGCCATTGGGAATACTCTATTCTCTCCACGCACACAAGGTATGTGGACCGGAATGTGCTGGTCTATCTTGTCAGATAGAAGTCTGTTTCCCCTAATAAGAATTTGCCTGCAAACCTAAGTCCATCAGGCCCTTCTCTCCCTATTTCCCCTACTTGATGGACACCACATATGGTGGCATCTGATCCTGGCCTAAGGAGCCACCCAAACCACAAACTTTTATATCTCAAGTTGCCACACTCCATCAGGAACGGCCATACCTGAAACACATGTCTGGGTTTCCCTGGCTATTGCCCAGGGTACTCCTGGTGATCTGTGGAAATGACTGGAAAGGGGGTTGAATGTGAATGTAGGTCTGCCCAGGACTCTTCCTCCTAGTGTGTTTTCTCCAGCCTCTGAAGATCGGGGTTTGACTTCTTCCCACCTTTCTTGGGGTGGTGATCTTGATCTGGCCCACCGTTCAGATAATCTGCTTCCAAAGAGGCCTCTCTTCTTTCCACTGCAGTGCTGCTGTAAACTGGATGAAATTGCCAGACCCAACTTTGGGCTCCAGCTGGTAGAACCTGCAGATGTTGTTCTAAGATGATCTGTTCCAAAATTCTCTCTACAGAACTCATTTCTGGACACAGCATGATGCCATGTCTCAGAACTACTGACCCACTCCTGGGCCATGCTTCTTGGGGGAACTGTTCCATTGTAAAACGGTGTCAATAGTCTTCAGGTGTCAGCCCCTTGAGATACAATTTTGCTTGTTCATTAGATAGGGCCCTGTGTGCCACTTGGGCCTCTCCTGACAGAAATGAGGTCACCCGGATCACCCAGAATGATTGTCCATCCTGTTGCACTAGCCACCTGCTTAAAAGTACATAAAAGAGCCTCTGGGTCATTGTCTGGCCCCCACTTTCTAAAGCCTGGGACTGACCTGCTGGGACCTTCTTCCCCAAGAGATGCTTGATTCCCTGAGGTTCATTTATCCACACGCTGCAGCAAATGCTCCTGCTGCAGCTGAAGGGTTTCGTACTGATTTTGCTGTTCTTGCAGCAGCTGCAGGAAGAGAGACTGGGTCTGATCCTGCTGTTCCCACCAACATGTGAACTACTGCCTCCATTTTGCAGCTTTTCTGTTACTCCTCCCTTTTCAGAGGGAGTAGCTGTAGATCCTGGATGAGCTCCCACTTGGCAAACCCTGGTAGCTGTTGCAGCGCCACATAAAGCCGTGCTTCAGTTTTCCCGTGCCTTCTTTGGCCATTGGCATGACCTGGCTCTCCAGCCAAGCCAGATGGAGCCCAATAGGTTAAACTGGCTTTTCAGGCCACTTTACCCCTTTCAGGGCCTGTATGGGATACATATGCCATCACTGTGCTCTATTGTGAATCTGTGTCAAACACTGTTCCCCGTATTCAGGTTTTGGTAGCTTGAAAGTTATTTTCCACTAAAATTCTCTTTGACAATCCAAAGGACAAAAATACTTGGCCTTTCTGTGCTTTATTAAACTGTTTGAAAGATGGACATGTAAGTAGTACCCATGCCATCTCCACCAACAACAGAGGCTATAATTTTTAAAATTTCACAGTCAATTCTTCTCATGATTTTATAACTTTTTGTACCTTACAGAGGTTATAAAGAATTGATTTTTACTGAGAATACTGTTAGGTATTGAACACCCAAAGGGGATTTTCAGAATATTTCAATATTGTACTGGTTTTACTTCTCCTATACCTGGGTGCAAGGAGATGGAGTGATCTGAATGCACCCCAAAACACAACCAGTAAGTCTAATTTTCAGGCTTTTTTGCCTTCATAGTATCCCTTTAAACAGCTCTGCTGAGTTTTATATTCTATTTCCCCCCCCCCCTTTTTTTTTACTAGCAAACTCTTAAGTCATGTTCTAGTGAAATAGCTGGCAAGTCAGAAACACTCATCCTATGGGCCAGAACTTATTATTGCTAATTTAGATTTTTACCATTCCACTTTACAAATTAAATACAAAATGTACCCATAAAATATTCTATATAAACAAGTTCATGTATGACATGAGAACCTGTTCTATTTTTCATACAAATGATAAAAAAATTGAACAAATGAACTGGAGTGTACAACTCATATTATGCAAATTGGAAATGGTTCTACTTTGTGCAAATTAGAGCACATTTAATGTTACTATAGTAAAAATGTTTAAAATATACCTATATTGTATTTCACCTTAAAGATCCTATATTTAAAATAAAACTGTTCAATTTATGCCTGAGAGGTTTCAGTGAACACTTTATGAACTTCATGAACACTTTAGACACCTACTTCATATTGCTTACTATTTTTATACTGTACCTTGTGATGGTTTGAAAAATGTTTCTGTTTCCTTCCCTTCCACATCTTCCTTATGTGGTTTGTATCCCAAAATGAAATCTTCTTGAAAGACATGAAGCAACTGTGTATTTGAGCCACACTGGAAACATTGTAGAACAGTAGTTACAATTTCAAAATAGTTATACAAAACAGCATTCAATACTAGTATAATTCCTTTTCCGTTAGTATTGCTATAGACCAGGGTCACCCACTGCATTCTTTAATAAGTAATGTCAGGACATTTATATACTTAAAAGATGTGGAAAAACAAATAATCTTTGTGAGATCTACTATGCTAGACTAATTCTCTAGCACAAATGACATTTGCAAAAGTTAATTGGCAAATTAGCACTATCAGAACGATCCTTTATGCGCCGGCAAATTTTTAATGGATGCCTGGTGGAGACCTAAGATTATTTTTTTTAAGAAGTTAAATTTCTAGCTCTCTCTTCCTTGGGAAGACAGCCTCCAGAATGTAGTAAACAAATTGTTAGGAAAGGCTGTTAAGACAGGAAGAAATCAGATTTTCCTCCTTCCAGACACATTCAATGCTATGCTCTCCAACCAGCAACAGATCCTTCTGCAATACCACCCCATAGGAGGAAGGTCATTGGCAAGTGACAGAAAATTCTCAAACCCTCCCCCCACACAATTAAAGTTCAGGTTACAGATCAGTAATATAACGACAAACTACAAACCCCCTGCGAAGATATGGAATCTTACTAAAGAGTGCCAAAAGACTTCCTTCATTACGCTGTATGTCTAATCAGGAATTGGTAAAATACATCTTTTTTGCTGGATGGGGCACTGCTGTAAAGAGCACAGGAGTTGGTGCAATCATGGTAAAAAGTACGATTAAGACCAAGGCATTCTAATGTTTATACTCAGGATAAGATAAAATTTATGGATAGATAATTTATCGCCAGTTTTTTGGTCTGTTCTATAAAGGCAGAGTTAGTCATATGGGTACCCTTTGCTATGCATGTCTACAATTTTGAATGTTTGGGTTAATTTTAAGTTAAGGTTAAACTGAATTCCCTGCTATTCTAACAGTGGTGTGGTTTTTTTTTGACAACTACAATGTTCTTGTAAATTATTCTTAATCTTAATTTCATTTTTACTAAAATTTATGTCTAGGAATAAATGTTACAGGATATGTTTAATTACACAATTCCCATTAACTAAGGAGAGTTGAATGGCTAAAGTGTTCAACATACTGCTAAATTAGCAAACAGTCATTAATGAGGAAAAATGAAACCCAATTAGCCCAGGTTAATTCCTTGAAATTCTGTAACAAGTTCTCTACAAAAATAGACAGATTTTCAGATTTCCTTTAATTACACAGGCAAAGAAAAAACAACATTTGATTGATTAGTCTCATGAGGGATCAGCACCACCGCAGCTAGAACATTATAGCTGTAAGTAAATTATCTCAAAGGGTGTTATTCTTAAAAGATTTTGGAGTACCAGTAATAGAAAATGCTTCTCAATTTTTTTTAACGGAATCAAGGAAATAAGCATTCGGTTATTACTAAAAACATAGAAAAATTCAAAAATTAGATTGAGATATTACTTTTATTTTAAACATAAGCTATTTTAGAGCTACATAAAACACCGTAGCTACATAATCAATATACATGGAAAATGTAGTATACCTTTAACTTTTCTTGGAAATATGGTATATTCATGTTAAGATTAAAAGGAGTTCTCTCAAGATAATTTAATCATGTGGAAACAGAAATAAAGTAATCTTTAATGGGCTTATTAGGATTGGAGAGAAAGGTCCTCTGTTTTACCTTGTTAATTAGCATTACTTTGAAAAAATATTTTATCTTTTCAGTAGATTAGGTTAATTATCAGTCAAAACCATTAAACACTTTTATATGACACCATTAATGGTCAGCCAGTTATTTACTTGGTTAGTTATTGCATCAAGTTCAATAATGCATCCTGGTCGAGCAGTAGATTGTTGGCTCACAATGTTAAACACTTCCCCAATGAGTTTCTGAAACAGAGCACAAGGAGGTAATGATTAGTACATTATACATTCAAAGAGCAGCAGCTGCAATTAGCTGAAAATATAATCATGTTGGATGCTTCTAATTTTCCTTGTAGGCATAAATAGTCATGCTTTCTTACTGGTTTCATTTTGATATTTATGAACAATGCAGCATTAAGCATGAAATTAACATTGTTGTGGTACTAGATCTATTCATGTGTATGCCTTAACACTTCTTGGTACATTAATTTTTATGGATACTTTGTGTTCATTGTTCAAGGATTTCTTCTTTCATTATGCCCATTTTTATAATGAGTCATCTTGTTTTATAACACAATGCTGTCCAATCCATTGCTTCATTCCTGCTTAATTTCAGATTTTGTCACTGTGCAGAAAAACAGTAATCTACCTCAAGGCCTGTTTTTGATACATGACTTTGTTCTATGCACAACCTAAACTTGGGTAGGTGGAAAGGAGGGACCTACATTCGAGGCATGTAAAGAGAAGAAAAGGCTGTGAATGGTGGTTCACAGGCTGCCTGGTTTACTGTTTTCAGATCTGACCTATCTTATACCTCTGAAAGGCAAGGAGAGATATGCAGTTAGGACAAGTACCACAGAAATTGTGTTAGCGTGTAGTCTGTGTAGCAGAAAAAAACACTTGAGGCTGAACAGAGGGTTTCTCAAGCAGGATAGGGAAGAGCCTGTTTATGGTATTAAAGTGGGGGGATGTGACTCTGGTGGAGATGAGGATGTTCATTCTTTGAGTTCTGAACCAAACACCAGAGAACATTTTGGAGTCCAATGTCTCTGTAGAAAAATTAGAGAAGGCAGGGGATAGGTATATGTTGATGCAGTAGTAGCAACCCCAGTCTAGCAATGAGACATCCAGTAAATCTGATACGTGGCGAGACTGTGTTTGTGGAGAGACCTAGTGAATCCTGCAGGTGGTAGTAGGGTTGCCAATTTTGTCTGGACATATTCCTGGAGATTTCATTTTATGACAATCTTTAATTAAAGATTAGTCTAATTCCTGGAGACTCCAGGACAATCCTGGACGGTTGGCAACCCTAAGTGGTAGGGCTGTATGTGCTGGGGTGGGGGACCGCTAACCCACTCCCTTAATATTTAGGCTCCAAATCCTGAAAATAGGCACATTAGTATGGACCGCTGATCATGCACAGAACCCCAGTCAATGGTATGTGATGTGGCAACAATTGTCCATACAAGCGCATCTATTGGAGAACCGGGGTGCAGTTTGTAAAGATTTTCTGATTTGGGGCAGGGGAGTTTATTCTTGGAGTTTCAATACAATGCCACCCTCCTCCCTCCCGCCCCTCCCAATTACAACTTACAAGAGTATCCATATGCTCCTTTGCTACATAGGATTTCAATAAAACTGTTCAAGCATGCAGGGTGCCCCTTCCACATTTCCACAGCCAAGTCGCAGTATTACACATCCAGTAGAGCTCCAGGAAAGGACAGGGCTTTGTCTACAGTGCAGGGTTGACCGCCAAACAGCCTCTCTCCCTGCCATTCCCAGCCATGAGGCTTGCAGCAGAAAGAAGGCAGTCAGTGCTGTGGCAGTGTCAATGCCCCAGCAGGGGGAGTCCTGGGGATAGTGGGGAATCAAGAGCTATTGAGAGGGGAGCAGGGGAGAAGAGAGGAACTACGGGGTGAAGGGAAGGGGTGCCAGGAGCTAGTGGGGAAAGAGGGGACAGGACTACTGGAGGAAGCTAAAGAGGAGCAGGAGCTAAGGGAAGAACAGGGGCTAATAAGGGGACAGAATGGGGATGACAGAAGCCAGTGGAAGTACAGAATAGGTCAGGAGCTGGGGGTGGGGGAGCTGGGGAAGCCAATGGAAACCCTTAGCACTGCCTCTTCCCCCTTTCAGGTTCATCCTGCCCAACAATCCCACTCTGCTCTCCTTTGAAAGCTCATTTTCCCAAGCCAAGCTGCTGGCTTGTTACATGCCTTTGCCTCCCGCTTTAGGCATAAGGCACATCTGCTGCTACTGTTTGGGGAACCCGGTCGCAGAAATCTAGTCTTAGCCTTTCACTAATACTAAATCCAGTGTTTTCAAAACTAATGATTATGGACACATGCAAATCTTTAAAAATATGCAAACTAAACCCTGGTCTACACTGCGGGGGTGGGGGTGGGGGGTCGACCTAAGATACGCAACTTCAGCTACGCTATCCTCGGCGTATCTTAGGTCGACTTACCTGGCTGTGAGGACGGCGGTGAGTCGACCGCTGCTGCTCCCCCCGTCGACTCCGCTTCCGCCTCTCGCGAGCTGGAGTTCCAGAGTCGACGGGGAGCGCGTTCAGGGATCGATTTATCTGCGTCTAGACGAGACGCGATAAATCAATCCCCGATAGATCAATCTCTATTTGATTAGAGACCTGCCCTAAGTAAAGACCTGCCCTAAGTAAAAATTGCATGACATGTCACATGGAGCTGCACAAAATTTGGCAGCTATGAGTAAAGTGAAGCTTTTGGAACAAAACTAATATGTTAAACTTTTGCCTTTTACATTTCAAGTCTCTCAAATAAGCTCTATGTAAACTTACAGAACATTCGGGGTCAGACAATTCATCTAGAAGTTTTCGTGCATCTACCACTGCTTGATAGAGCCTCAGGTTTTTGCCATCAGATGCTACAAAGCAAGCACTAGCAGAATTGCAGTATGTACCTGAATCAAAACACCAAATACAAATTTTAGAATATAAACAGATTATGATACCATTTCCCCTCAATTATTGGCTGAAGTGACATTATATAGCCAATTAAAATCTATTTTATTGCATGAAACTATATTTAATTTTCAGATTAGTATTGTTGAAATATTGGCAAATTTCATGAAAATATGTAAGTTAAATACAATACTTCAATATTACATTAATCTCATTTCTTAATTTATGTGTTATGATAAATTTTAGTTATATAAAACAATCTAAGTAGACCCAAAATCCAGGAGCATAATTAACATAAATGAATGTTTATAAATAAACAAATCTTTGCAAGTGAGCAAAGACCAACAGGTATTATCCAGCTGAATAATATCTTCCTATTATGTCCATGACCTGGAAAATATGAACTCCTAATGTTAAAAGCAGCAACACAGGGGAAGAGGAGAAATTACCCACACAGTACAAATGTATACATTCAAGCGACCTGTAATGGTTTGTGTCCTTTTGGCTTCTCTACAATGTATAAAATAGGTCTGATGCAATGAATTTAGTTTTGTTTTTGAATTAATTTTTTGCTTAGCTTCCTACATTAGAAATATCAGGTCATGACTCAGCTCTTTTTGGCCGGAGAACGCCTTAAAGGACTGAAGAACTTAATGAGATTATGACAGCACAGAAGACTGAAACTTGATCAGGAAGGGATATTTAATCAGAGCATTAAACATTTGGGGAGGGGCTTGTTGTTTTTGTTAAAATCTATTTAACTTGAACTCTTGAAAAACTCTTTTTCTTGAGTCTTCTAGCAAATATGGAGGAAGCTTTTGCTGTTTACTTTGCAGTTCATTGTTAAGGTCTGGGAAGCTGAGAAGAAAAAAAACAAAAACTCAGCTACCAAATGATCCAATATTCCTTAATTACAGTTTTAAGAAATATGCTTACGCATATCAGTGTTGTGATTCAGTAATTAGTGTTTAGCATTTTAAAGCTTAGTCTGAACACTGTTATTGAATTTAATAAGTACATAGTTAAATACTATACATTTGCTATGCAGATGAAACTTTCCAGCACAGTACGCAAAGACTACAGATATGGCATGGTAAAGTTGTTTATGATATTTTGGAAGGTAAAAATTGAGTGACTGAAAAGGTTTAAAAATATTTATATGGAAGATTTTCTTGGTAGTAATATTAGAAAACACTAAAATTAAATCCAAGAATTAAAGAATTTATTAACCCTGATGCTCTAGTGCAGCGTTTCCCAAACTTGGGACACCGCTTGTGTAGGGAAAGCCCCTGGCAGGCCGGGCCGGTTTGTTTACCTGCCGCATCCGCAGGTTTGGCCGATCGCGGCTCCCACTGGCCGCAGTTCGCTACTCCAGGCCAATGGGAGCTGCTGGAAGCGGCGCGGGACGAGGGACGTACTGGCCACTGCTTCCAGCAGCTCCCATTGGCCTGGAGCAGCGAACCGCGGCCAGTGGGAGCTGCGATCAGCCGGACCTGCAGATGGGGCAGGTAAACAAACCGGCCCGGCCCGCCAGGGGCTTTCCCTACACAGGCGGCGTCCCAAGTTTGGGAAACACTGCTCTAGTGTCACAGCATAAAACTATGACCTACCATAATGGTGTCATCCCACCCCCGGCCCTCCTCTACATCAATCCTCTGCCCCCTCCAAAACCTTATGTCTTCAGCATTAAATAGTCAATGTCCCTGATTATTAAAACTTATTCAGCTTTAGAAACAGGCTTCTTCAAAACAGAAAAAGGTGCAAAGAAGTTTGTTATATATGAAAGCTCCCAACATGGAGGGCATTAAGTAGTTTATGGAAAGGTTGAGCAGGTTTAAGTCTCAGTTTAAAAATATTCCCTATATAGAAGGATACAATTATGACAAAGATGTCGCCACTGTCAGAGACATTTTGCCATTTATATGGACCCTGTCACCGCACATTCATAGTTTGTTAGTTTGCTTTGATCTAGTCCCATGTCAGCAAACTAATGAACTGCTAATGCACAGCAGCTGATCAAATCCAACAAATCCTTTGTGAGGACCCTGTGCATGTTAACAGTTTGTTATTTTGCTTTGATCTAGTTCTCTTTGAAATGTGACTAGATCAAAGCAAAAGAACAAACTGTTAATGCGTGGTAGCTGACAATTTTTTGTTGCTGTGACCACATTGTGAAATTATCTATATTTTACCCTGGCTGTGCAATGAATTATATATAATTTTACCATGACAAAAATCTTATCCATACCTAGATATTATAAAAGTGATGATTTAAAACAAATTGATTGCTGGAGTATATAGTAAATCAATTTTGCAACTATGTTCTTAAATCAAGAAAGCTAGCATTATTTTTCTTCCCTAATAGGTTAGTTGAAGTCAGCACTTTGAAGGAAGCTCCCAGAAGCTGGACAGATCAGGTCTCATCTCTTTCATGAATTCATTCCACTCAAAGCCCGAAGTTTTGAGTTAGTTCACAATAAAGATAACCTTTTTCCAAAGGACAGTGGGAGATATTACATCAACTGTTCTAACAATGTGTTACTATCTATACAACATTTTAAGTTTCCTATTTTAGTACAAGGTATGCTTCGATAATACAAGTCAAACAATTAACCAAAAACATTTGTTTTAATTTAATGATGTGTTCAAAGCAATGGGAGTTTCTTGAAAAAAAACAAGGAAGGATAATGAAATTATATAATGTATAATGAAACAGATAATGCCTAGAATAATGAAATAATTAGTATACACTACTAAAATAAATGATAAATATTTGGTTCAAACAGATTACATTTCATTGTTATGTAAAAAAAAAAAAAAAAGTACAACACACTTACCGAGACAATAGCTGGGAATAAGAGTTGGAAGCCAGGCCACGTTAGAGAAGGCAGAGGTGTGAAGCGAGTTAATTCGAGCCAATTCAGATACTCCTCCAGTGTATGACAAAGGTCCAATGGGGTCTACACGCCACAGAATCAGCTCACTGTAGATTGCATTTGGGTCATGGAATGTACAAGTTGCTGCATTTCTAAGCTGTTGCCTAGAAGAACCTTTTAAATGTTTAATAGGATCCATTATTTTGCTTAATCTATCAGAGTCCCATGGATGATCTGATTCGGGAGTTAACAGAGCATTATGATGAGAAGATGTTAATAACAAAGGTAAAACAGAATGGCAAGCCAGGTCATTGAGATGAAATCGGTGACCACAGTACCTAAATTTATGTGATACAGTAAGCACAGTGGTAAAAGCAGATTTATCAGCAAAAGTAACTGCCCACTGGTTTAGGGATCCATCTATATGTTTGGAAACCATCATTACGATAGGAGCCATTATATTCACATTTGGGCTACCCTGGGAAGAGCTTGGTCCATTAATTCCTAGAGTGCTATCTGGAATGTTAGTTGTCTTCTGATGCACAGCGCTACTGACATCTTTTGTAGAGGTAGTGCAAGCATACATCATGATGTTTTTACTAAGGGAGCTGGCATCTCCTGATGGAAATGCAACAGGAATCCGAGAAGAAAATGAAACCTAAAAAAAAAAAAAAGGCACAAAATAATGAAAAGTTTAGTTAAAATATAACATTTTAAACACAAGCCACACCATAAACGTTAATATGTTTTTGTTGTTTTAGATTACATTTGTTTTACAGATTAAATTAATATTTACATATGTTTCAATAACAAGTGTACTGTGAATATCTGTTCAAATAAGAAATAATTAAGTTTTCCAGTACTGTACCTGAACTTGTCTAAAGATTCCTGGATTGTACTCATCCAAATACTTCACATGCCACACTAAAAAGGTACCATCAATGGGGTGGATAGTAAAAAGCATGTCTGGATTCCTGTTCCATTCAGTAAGAAGCATTTCAATTTTCCGATCTAACAAAACTGTAGGAAGTGGCATACATGGGCTGGCTGATGGAGATGTTTTGGGGCTCCCCTCTCTGTCTCCATCTTCATGTTCTGAAGAGCCTGTACCTGTTCCTGTCTCAGATTCTCTATCTATAGATAATTCTGAAACAGATAAACACAAACTGTCTTATACTACAGCAGAAATTTCCTTGCCATAATTTATAAACAAAACAAAAAACTGTATTAAAAAAAAAATCAATTAAGGTGCTAAATAACAATGTTTATCACACTGTAAGCCTTTTGGGGGTAGAAACTGTCTTTTTTCTTTGTTTGTACAATGCCTAGCATAACAGGGTAATGGTTTATGACTGAGTTTCCTAGGCACTAATGAAAAATCATCATCTACAAAACCCACACACACAGAGGTCCCAAATTAATATGATTCTTTCAGATAAGGTGATTGTGATGAAATGTGCAGTATTTTACCGTTGATAGGGAAAAGGTATTGTGTGCATACAGTAAGAATTGTGATGCCCTTAACTACTTATTTCCTTGCGTGTAAGGACCTTGGTTTTATAAATGACGTGATAGGTCAGGCTGCTGTCACGAATTAACCTTACTTGGTTTTTGAAACAAAGATTTTTGGTTTTAGAGTTTCCCAGGTGATTTTTCCCCTTTAGCGTGTGCAGCTAAAAAAAAGATACTTTTTTTGAAATTTTAAATAAATGGAAGTAGCACTAGACAACTAAATTAAAGGTGCTGACCAAACTAATAATGGCTCCTTCCTTAATTCACAGTGCACCTGACAAAATACACTTTCTTATTATGTATCTAAGTTAACTACAGTATAGATGCACAGTGCAGCCGTCATTCATTTAGAATAGTGATAAAAAGCATAAGAAGTCTAAAGACTTTAATTGGTAAATGTCAGGAAATATCCATGTTAGCATTCCCCCCCCCCCCCCCCTCAAAACCAATGAAAAAATATTTCCATTGAAACGAACAGAAATTTTGATAGGCAAAGTAAGAAAAATGCTGTTTGAGAACTTATGAGAGTCCAACCTTAATGTGCATAAAACATGGTTGTAACACTAGCATTAACAGACCTGGAAGAGTAACACCATTTAGGTAGCTTTAATTTTTTGAATCTCAACCTCTCTCTCTCATGCCTCTATTCCATGTGGAACATAGGGTCTTCACCACAGCCTTCCACCTTTTGCCGGTCTCCTGCTGCAGTCTTAGGCCTGGTCTACACTCAGGAGCGCCGCCAGCTTTTTCGCCGCCCTAGGCGGCGGAAGGTCCCGCCCCGAAAATGCCGCCCCCGACAGCGGAAGGTCCCGCCCCCAAAATTACGCCGACGACCGGGGTGCCGGCACCCCCCAAATGTTCGCGCCCTAGGCGACTGCCTAGGTCGCCTAATGGGTTGCGCCGGCCCTGCCTTCAAAACGAGCCACGTTAGGTCAATTTTATAATGAATGCGTCTACACAACCAACCCCGTTCCACCGACCTAAAGGGCCCTTAAAATCGACCGCTGTACTTCTCCCCGACGAGGGGAGTAGCGCTAAAATTGACCTTCCTGGGTCTAATTTGGGGTAGTGTAGACACAGTGCTGTGCAATTTGACGGAGCTCCAATGTGACCGCTCTGGACAGCGCTTTCAACTCCGATGCACTAGCCAGGTTCACAGGAAAAGCACTGGGAACTTTTGAATTTAATTTCCTGTTTGGTCAGCATAGCGAGCTCAGCAGAACAGGTGACCACGCAGTCCCAGAATCACAAATGAGCTCCAGCATGGAGCAAACGGGAGATACTGGTGTGACAGCGTACCCCATAAAGGGGCTCATAAATGTATGTATAATATAACTGGAATAGGGTTTTGCTACATAGGCCATGTAACACATCTATGTAAAGGTTGTGATCTACTGGTTATGTTCACCCTAGTTGTATGCAGGCACCATTTGTGTGTTCAAAGTTATGAACATTGGCTGTATGATTGCTTGATTTCTAAGGGGCCTCAGTTAGAACATTTGATGACTTCTTGGGAAAGGAATGTGCAAATTAGGTGTTCAGTCAGGGGGCACTTAACAGACAAAAGAGCTTGGAAGACTCCAATCCACATTAGAAGTCTACCTGAGGACGTTCAAGGCAGCATGTGGGTAATGGCTGCTACCTGCAGTCCTGAGTCATGCATGGGCATGTGACCTGCCCATGTGATTCCGAATCTCCATTCNAGTTGTATGCAGGCACCATTTGTGTGTTCAAAGTTATGAACATGGGCTGTGTAATTGCTTGATTCCTAAGGGGCCTCAGTTAGAACATTTGGTGACTTCTGGGGAAAGGAATGTGCAAATTAGGTGTTCAGTCAGGGGGCACTTAACAGACAAAAGAGCTTGGAAGATTCCAATCCACATCAGAAGTCTACCTGAGGACGTTCAAGGCAGCATGTGGGTAATGGCTGCTACCTGCAGTCCTGAGTCATGCATGGGCATGTGACCTGCCCATGTGATTTTCGAATCTCCATTCTGTGACAGGATTCTACAGAGGGAGAGGAGGGGGTCTCCACCCACAAGAGACAGTCTATTTAAACCTGTGGGAGACCCCTCCATTTTGTCTTCAGCTGGCTAAAGAAGGAGCCTCTCCACCCCCACAGGACACTTGAAGGAAACTGAAAACTACAGGGGGTGTGAGTGATTGCTGGACCCAGGCTAAAAGAAGATTAGCCTGTAAAAGGGAACATTTTGGAACTGGTGAGGATCTTATCTGTATTTAGTGCAATTAGACATAGATTTGCGTATTTTATTTTATTTTGCTTGGTAACTTCTTTTGTTCTGTCTGTTACTACTTGAAATCACTTAAATCCTACTATCTGTATTTAATAAAATCACTTTCTACTTATTAATTAACTCAGAGTATGTGTTAATACCTGGGGGAGCAAACAGCTGTGCATATCTCTCTATCAGTGTTATAGAGGGCGAACAATTTATGAGTTTATCCTGTATAAAGCTTATACAGGGTAAAACGGATTTATTTGGGTTTAGACCCCATTGGGAATTGGGCATCTGAGTGCTAAGGGCAAGCAGACTTCTGTGAGCTGTTCTCAGGTAAACCCTGCAGCTTTGGGATAGGTGGTTCAGACTCTGGTCTGTGTCTGAAGCAGATAGGTGTGTCTGGCTTCAGCAAAACTGAGCCCTGGAACCACCAGTAGCTGGCAGGGGAGAATAGAAACAGAGGTGGCCTTTGCACATCAGCTGGCAGCTCCCAAGTGGGTTTCTGTGAACCAACCCGTCACAACTGGATCTGACTGCAATATAGGGAGAAGAATCTGTGCAGGCAGAACTCCAATCCAGAAGAAATGCTGATATATATGCCAAAAATCGCACAGGGCATGGTGCATAGAGGCTACACCAGGGATGCCTGCAAACCAAATTCTGTTGACCAGCCATGTGTGATGTGTCACCATACCAGCAGGCACTCAATATAAAAGGCAAAATGCAACCTTGTACCTAAAACACATGTGCAGTCTGCTGTGAATTGCTTGATTCACTGTGAAAGAGTCTCCCTTTTGTTCTCAGAAATGTATCTTCTTAAAAGTCTACTCTCCCTTTTTTCCCCCCTTACAGCTGAAAATGCTTCTATGCTCCCCGCATCAACTCCATCCCTGAGGTTATCGCAGATTAGAAGGTGAAAAACACACTCATGATTACATGTTTTCAGAGCTCATGCAATTCTCCCGCACTGATAGGGCACAGCTGAATGCATGGAGGCATTCGGTGGCAGAGGCCAGGAAAGCATACAGTGAGCGTGATCAGAACACGCAGGAGGAGATGCTGAGGCTAATGGGGGAGCAAACGGACATGATGAGGCATCTGGTGGAGCTGCAGGAAAGGCAACAGACCACTGCTGCAGCCATTGTGTAACCACCTGGCCTCCTCACCCAGATGCCCAAGAACGCGGGGGGGTGGAGGCTCTGGGCACCCTGCCACTCAACTTCAGGGGATGGCCCAAGCAACAGAAGGCTGTCATTCAAACAGCTTTGATTTCTGGTGTGGCTACAATAAGCAATGTGGTCTTATCCTTCCCTCCTCCCGCACCCCACCCGTTATCAAACCCTTTGTACACCCGGGCTTCCTTTTACTAGTCAGCGTTGTCAGTGATCTCAAGTAAAGAATGAATGGATTCAGAACAATAGGGACTTTATTTCCTGTGCCAGCTGTGGTCGAAGGGGGGAGGAGGATTGGCTTACAGGGAAGTACATTCACCAAGGGGGGTGGCTTTGCATCAAGGACAAACACACACAACTGTCACACCGTAGCCTGGTCAGTCATTAAACTGTTTTTCAAAGCCTCTCTGATGCGCAGCACGCCTCGGTGTGCTCTTCTAATTTCCCTGGTGTCTGGCTGTTCAAAATTGGCCGCCAGGCAACCTGCCTCAACCTCCCACCCTGCCATAAATGTCGCCCCCTTACTCTCACAGATATTATGGAGCACACAGCAAGCAGCAATAACAATGGGAATATTGCTTTCGCTGTGGTCTAACCTACTCAGCAAACTGCACCAGCGCCCCTTTAAACGTCCAAAGCACATTCTACCACCATTCTGCACTTGCTCAACACTATAGTTGAACTGCTCCTTACTGCTGTCCAGGCTGCCTGTGTATGGCTTCATGAGCCATGGGAGCAAGGGGTAGACTGGGTCCCCAAGGATAACTATTGGCATTTCAACATCCCCAACTTTCTGGTCTGGGAAGAAAGTTCCTTCTTGCAGCTTTCCAAACAGCCCGGAGTTCCGAAAGATGCGAGTGTCTTGCACCTTTCCCAACCATCCCATGTTAATGTCGGTGAAACGGCCCTTGTGATCCACCAGTGCTTGCAACACAATTGAGAAGTACCCCTTGCAGTTTATGTACGCTTTGGCAAGGTGGTCCGGTGCCAAGATAGGGATATGCGTTCCATCTATCGTCCCCACCACAGTTAGAGAACCCCATTGCAGCAAAGCCATCCACTATGACCTGCACATTTCCCAGAGTCACTACCCTTCTTAGCAGAAGGGTATTGCTTGCCCGGGCTACTTGGATCACAGCAGCCCCCACGGTAGATTTCCCCACTCCAAATTGATTACCAACTGATCAGTAACAGTCAGACGTTGCAAGCTTCCACAGGGCTATCGCCACTCGCTTCTCAACTGTAAGGGCAGGTCTCATCTTGGTATTCCTGAACTTCAGGGAGGGGGAAAGCAACTCACAAAGTTCCATGAAAGTGGCCTTACGCATGCGAAAGTTTCACAGCCACTGGGAATCGTCCCACACCTGCAACACTATGTGGTCCCACCAGTCTGTGCTTGTTTGCCGGGCCCATAATTGGCGTTCCACTGTATCAACATGCCCCAATGCCACCTTGATATCCCAATTGCCACATCCCATGCTTTCAGGAACATCTGTGTCCATGTCCTCCTCACAATCTTCCTCATGCTGGCGACTCCTAGCTAGGCTCTGCACATACTGCAAGATAATGCGTGAGGTGTTTACAATGCTCACGAAAGCAGTGTGCAGCTGAGCGGGCTCCATGCTTGCCGTGCTATGGCGTCTGCTGGATAACCCAGGAAAAAAGGCGCAAAATGATTGTTTGCCATTGCTTTCAAGGAGGGAGGGAGGGAGACTGACGACATGTACCCAAAACCACCCGTGACAATGTTTTTGCCCCATCAGGCTTGGGAGCTTAACCCAGAATTCCAATGGGCAGCGGGGACTGTGGGATAGCTACCCACAGTGCACCACTCCGTGAGTCGATGCTAGCCACGGTAGTGAGGACGCACTCTGCCGACCTAATGCACTTAGTGCCAACACACATGATCAACTGCATAAAATTGGTTACTGAAGATGGACTTCTATAAAATCGACCTAATATCGTAATGTAGACATGCCCTTAGCTTCCTTCCCATATCATTTTAATAGCTTTCAATTCTGCTTCTATTGTGTCTTTCCACATGATCCTTGATCTACCTTGTTGCCTCTTGCCCTGGGGGTTGCAGTCCAATGCCTGTCTTGTTATATTATTCAGGTCTTTCCTTCATGTATGCCCTGGACATCTCCATTTTCACTCCATAATTTCCTATCCTGTCAGTTTGTTTCGTCCTCCCCCAGAGTTCTTCATTTGTGATTTTTATTGGCCATCTGATAATGAGGACTTGTCTAAGACAGCTGTTTGTGAAAATCTGAAGTTTAGATAGCAAGGTCAAGTCTCCTAGTTTCAGTGCCACATAGTAAGATCGAGTTTATAATGGTATTAAATATCTGAAGTTTAGTTTGGAGGGCAAGATTTCTGTTTCCAGACTGGCTTTAGAGTTATAAAGGCACATCTGGCTTTTGATATTTTGGCTTTAATATCTTTGTCTGTTCTACCTGTTGTACTTACAGTGCTGCCAGGATATGTGAAATATCAGACTTTTTCTATGTCAGTCCCAGATAGTGTTATTGGTATTTTATTGTGTGTTGAATATCTACTGTCATGAAATAATTTTCTAGCACACACACACACAATTTCCCACAACCGTGAAAATGTAAATTCATAAAAATCTAAAAAAAAGACCTTAAAATAAACATTGATATTATCCATTGAAATTATACAAAAAAGGCAAAATCAGATTGTGCCAACCCTAAAGACAGGGCACCAGGCAGCTCCCAAGTGAGAGTGGGGGGCAAAAGATGGCAGAGCCCAATTTAATGCTACTCTGAGCGGCATTAAAAAAAACGATAGATTTTTCCCCCTAGAAAATCTGCTGGTTTGACAGTGACCATTGGTGTCTAAAGGGTGGTGCCTAATCTCAACCCCACACTCCAGATATTATGCAAAACCTCAACTGTACATAACCTGAGTGTAAGGGCTTTTATTGTCTTGGGGAAAACAATGCCGTGTGCTTGAAACAGCTCAGGACTTGAACTGGAAAAAAGAAACAGGCACTCGCCTAAATTCTGCCCACATGAGATACTTCTCACAGTAGATTGTGCAGATACTCAAAATATGGCCATGCCTTCTCTGCTGGGCTCCTCAGGCTTGGCTTCTCCTCAGTGAGGTTCAAAAATGCATCCAGAGACAGGGCCATCTTAAAACCCAGGTCATCTGCATAGGGTCCCAGCTAGCTGAGTCATGTGATGCCATCAGAATTGCAAGTTTTTTTTTGTTTTTTTTTTAAATGTTTCAAGCCTTCATTGTTGCAAAGAATAGCTGGAAAAGTGAACTGTGTATAACTGATGTAGTGATATCTGTCTGAGCCTGCATATGGTCTCCAGCAAATGGAAGAGCCAAGAAATCAACTGACCCTCGCAGCTTTGAGTGGGTTGGTCTGAATGGGATGTGTGGCTTGCATGCACTCTGGGTCTGACAGAATTGGCTCCATGTGATGGGGTGTATCAACCCCAAACTGGCCACAAAGGTGTTAATTGAAGCCTGAGAGCTTCTTAGCCCCACCTTGTTACACCTAACAGCTGTGCCAGGCTCAGGGAGCAATTAAAAGGAAGGAGGTCAGTGCAATTTGGGTGGAAGGGAGAATTTAGGAGAGATGTGGTTTGGAGTCCCCTCTCTGCAGGAAGGGCCTGACAGAAACTAGGCAGATGAAGAACTGTGAGATAAGCTAAGGAGCAGTTAGCTCCTGTGGTGGGCCTTGAAAAAGGGGCAAGATGCCTGGGAGGTAGCCCTGTTGGTTGGTGTTTTGCAGAAGGACAGAGAACTGGGGAGAACCTAAGCTTACACTACAGCTTATGCCAGCATAATTTTTGTCACTCAGGGGTGGGAATAAACCACCCCCGAGTGACATAAATTATGCTGACATAAGCACTTGTGTGCTTAGCACTATGTTGGCAGGAGACCTTCTCCCACCGATGTAGCTTTTGCCACTCGCAGAGTTCATTCTCCCGTCGGCACAGAGTGTGTCTACACCACATGCACTGCAGCTGCACAGATGTATCAGTACAGCTATGCTGCTATACATATAGACATGGCTGAAAACTGACTAAAAGCTTAACTGGGAGGGGCAGAAGTTGCTTAGATTGTATTTTCATTTCATTTTGTTGTTTGTTTGTTTTAATTTTGCTGAGGGACTCCAGGAAAAGCCCTGTGAGCCACTACTGTTCTGGAAGAGGAGAAACTGAAGAGGAGTCTAGGAGGGGTGTAAGACGTTGTGCTGATTGCCATTATTTTGTTGGACACTATTTGTTTTGGACACTGAAACCCCCAAAGGGGTGTAATTATAGTGTGGCGTGGCTGGAGGGCCCAGTGACCTGGTACCCGACCACTGAAGTCTTGAAGAGGATGGCGAGAGAGTTGCTGAAATGCCGTCCAATGTAACAAGGGGGGGCTCTGGAATGGTAAGTTGATGACGCTCCCCCTCGGTGGGGTTCAGATGAACCACTGGGCTTCGTTCCTTTCCTAGCTGGCCTTTTAGCTCCATGAGGGGAAGAAGTGGTGGTGTTCTCAAGCATCATCCATTCATGGCAGCAAAATGAAATGTTACTTTCAGAACATTAAGCAGAAATTCATAATATGCTTGTCCCTCCCCTCTCTGTCAGTGGTGAAACCTTTTTCTTCTTCCCCTTTTCCCAGCTAATTGGGGTTAGGTCACTAGATCAGTCTTTTGCTTGCTTGCCAGTCCAACGCTCACTCCATATCCACTCTGTCCTGCTGTACACAGTCTATCCACTATTTTCTTGGCTGTCCTTCTCTGACCACAAACTTAAATCTCAAGTGGCTCCTGTACAGAATTCCCTTCGTTCATCCTTCACACATCTAAACCATCTCAGCTTCCTGTCTTGCAGCTTCTCTCTGATACCACAAACCTTCATCTCACTTCTGATATCATTCTGCATTTGGTCCAGCATCATCACCCCCTCTCTGCCCTCAAACATCTCATTTCCATGGCTTCAAGTTTTCTCAAGTGCCTCTCTTTGGTTGCCCACCTCTCTGATCCATCTTGCCATGGCTTTGTATAATTGTCCCTTAAGTAGTCTGGGTATTCATTTATCATAAATCATTCCACATATCTTGTGCCATTACATCAGTGGTGGAACAATTAATAATATTAACATATGAAATACCACTGGGCATCGGAGTTAACGTCAGTGGTGTTAACATGGGTCAGTTCACACCTCCCAGAGATACTCTTACAGGCTGTGTGCATCTACACACTCAGGTAGACATTGCTGCACGGCACTTACTTCACATTTTCAAGATTGTCTTCACAACTATATGGGGGATAGCCTTAGTATTTTATTTATGAAAGCTGAGATTCTGAGAAACTAGATGGGATGGCCCTAATGACCCAATGTGAAGCATTCCAGTTCAGATTTTGGATACCACTACCAACTTCCTTCCATTTGTGCTTGCCTGCCACAGGTCAACGACCCGATGTGAAGCACTCCAGTTCATATCTTGGTTACCACTACCAACTTCCTTCCATTTGTGATTGCCTGCCACATTTGGCTATAATTTGTACTTATCTTCTCTTTTGCATATAGTAAAAGGAATGACCCAAAATTAGCAACCTTTTATTATTGTGTGTAAATGCCACTCTCCCTAGGCTAAGGAAAGAGATAATTATACATTAATATCAAGCAGACATTTTAACAGAAAAGCACACTTGAAGTTAAATATATAATTTTCTCAATGAGAATCTAAATGGATGTAAGAGAATAATTAACCACTGATATGCAAACAGACATACAATAATGTTCAGTATAAACCCCTTAATATAAAACCTAGGTTTTCACTATAATCTATAAAAAATGGAGTCTTCACAACCTTCCAAAAGAGAGACTGTTAAACCTTTCATGCAAGAGATTATTGTGCCCACTAGTGGTTGCAGCCTACAGCACATGAAACCTAAACTATAAATGCCTATATTTGTGATGTGTAACATCATATACATACTATGTTTTCCAGAGTAATTCTAATGTAGACTTTATAAAATAATAAACTGGATTACCAACCATGATCTAGTTTCATATGTAAGCCTCTCTCTTTCTCCTCCATTTCCTCCTCCTCCTCTTCACCATCAGCATCAGCAGCATCTTGTTCTGGTTGTTGTTCAGCAAGTTTTCTTAGATGCTGCAGAAATACTTCAATTGAGGATGTAAAATTAAATTCTTTATTATTCAGCCAATGAACCACAAAGCCTCCATTTCCTTCGTCTACATTAAAAGCTGTCCCAGCTAACACTGATGGAATATCTGTGGAAATAAAATTTAATTAAAAAAAAAACCCACCAAAACCACAACATAAGTAAATGTAAATTAGCTATCTAAAATACAGAACTTCATAAATTTATACCTGTAAGCTAAAACAAGTTATACACACAAGACAGTGGATAATTTACAGATACTAATGGAAATGGGTTGTTATACGATGAAGAAAGAAAATTAGCTTCGTTCCATAAACAAAAACCAGTTGCAATAACAAAAGTTAAGGTTCTCTACATGAAAAACATTGGAGTTATGTATAAAATTATTCACAAAACCAAACCATTTAAAGACAAGTGTAATAAATCTTATGCTGCCCACAAACATTCTTACCAAATATTAATCATAACATAGCCCTAACTCTGATAAGTTATTCTTAAAACATATTTTTGTTATTTTGTTTTCATATCTACATGTTTCTTTTAGGGATACTGTCAAACGGAAAATATTCAGTTAATATATTTATCAACTGACAATTTTTCAGTATCATACTTATGTGCTCTCTGAAATTAATAGAATAATGCTGTATGTGTAGTTTAATAAAAATGTGTATAATATTAATTGGTAAAATTATACATGTTTTGCTGACTTGCATTTGAGACTCAATGTGCTACATTAACGTATAAATATAAACTTTTATAATTTCTTTTTCAAAATGCTTTTGTTTTGTATTTATAGTTTGAGATTATGGGGGTAAGAATATAACGTATTTTGGGTCAGAGTTAAAGTTGTTGTGGTTGAAATCAAATATGCATTTCTTTATACTTGACAAGAACAATCTGTTTATTATGTGGACAGAGTATAATTTATGGCCTTAACTATTTATATCCTTTAAGTGCTAGGGTTTTGTAAATATGATAAGTGACTACATTGCTATTAGTTAACAACTTCTTTAATTAAAAAAAAGCTTGTTTTGGGAATTTCATGGGGTTTTGTTAATGCTTTATTTTTAAAATTGTGTGTAGTTAAAGAGACTCTTATTTAACAAATTTTTAAGTAGGATAAGACGTATCACCAGATGGAAGGAGGGAGTGGTGGCTGGCTAAAGACTTGTACAGAACTCTCTCATTCAATGTACACCACTGAGGATGCACATGTTCCATGGGTACCTATGTTAGGCTGCGCTTGTAAGTGGACATGGCTATCTTCAGAAGTGCTCAAAAACTATAGTAAATTGAAGTATCAGACCTAAAGACCAGAACCAATGTCACTTGATTCCACTGCTAAAGACAAACCCGACAGGCCACAGTGCCTCCCAGGCATGTCCCTAAACCTTTGTGCACATTTCTCCCAAAGCACCAATCATTATCCTACCTAATGGTACATCTACACTGGAGCGGGAGGTGAAATTCCCAGCTTGGGTAGACATACCTGCACTAGCTCTGATTGAACAGGGGTGCTAAACATAGCAGTGTAGCCGTGGGTGCACAGGCGGCAGGACAGGTTTGCCACCCCAAGTATGTAGCTAGGGTTGCAGACAGGATTGTACACAGGGCGGCTAGCCTGTCCTGCTACCCATGTGGCTGTATCTACACTGCTATTTTTAGCACGCTAGCTCGATCACAGCTAGCAAATGTACATCTACCTGAGCTGGAAATTACACTCCAGTGTCAGTGTGAACATACTTTAAGTGCAACTTATTGCCCCCAAAACATTAAGAGATCTGCAAAGGACCCTCCCTGTGAAACCCAAGAACAAACCAAACTTGAGTTTGTGCCTTTTTTTGGTTCTTTATTATGTACAAAGATGACCCAAAGGTTTTGTTTTTCATCTTTAAAAAAAAAAAAAGATGGGGGGAGTGTGTTTGTTTAGTTTTTACATTAGAAATTCAGGTGCTGTCTGTCCTGCAAGACTCTATGATAATTAGAGACTAGTGAAATGATATCTTTGCTATGGACAGTACTCAAGAAAGCAGATCAAACCATGAGCACTACGCGAACACCATCTCCCTAACATTTCCATTTTGGATAAATTATTATTGGGCATTTAAAGAAAAAAAAAAAAAGAGTATTTTCACCTATGGTAGGGTTGATGCTTGCTGCTATATGAAAGTGACAGAGTGCATTAGCATGATGTGAAATATGACGCCGAACTTCATGCGAGCCCTGTTGATCAGGCAATAATTCTGTGTGGGTAATAAGAACTGAAGATCTTCTTTGTCCTTTTCTCATATTTTTCAAGTGGTGAAGTGTCTGAAGTAAAGAGAAAAATCACATTTAAATCTAAAAGAAAACAATGCATTGTGAAGTTGATTCATGAGAATATATCTATGCAAATCCTGAAACTTTTATGGTTTCCTAATACCTAAGATGTGATGACCCTGCATGCAGATTGTTTGAGGTTGTTAAACTGTGCACTTTTTTTTTCTGATCAAAGCCACATTTGAAAGCCTTCAAGTCTCTGCTCTAATCAAAAAACTATTATTTTGTGACAGCATTTGTATCGAGACAGAGCAGTAACAACTTTTGTTTACCAGCAGAGTAAGCATGAAAGCAGCTGTCATTCCAAAAGTTGTCACAGCTATTAGTCTGATAAAGCAATGGACCTCATCCTTTCCAGACTACTGTACCTCTTTCAGGAGTCTGATTTGCCTTGTGTACCCCAAGTTTCACCTCACTTAAAAACTCAGGTTTTGGCTTCAGCCCCACGCAGTGGGACTTGAGCTTCACCCACACGCGGCTTCAGCTTTCTGCCCTGGGCCCCAGCGAGTCTAATGCTGGCCCTGGTGACCCCATTAAAACGAACTCACAATCCTCTTTGGGGTTGCAACCCACTGTTTGAGAACCACTGAAAATATAGAATAGTATAAACAAGTTATTGGCTGAATGAAATTTTTGTTTGTACTTACTTCACTAGTGCTTTTTATGCAGCCTATTGTAAAACTAGGCAAAATTTCTGGATGAGTTGATGTACCCCTTGGAAGACCTCTGAGTACCCCTATGGATACATGTACCCCTGGTTGAGAACCACTGTGATAACGGATCCTTGAGCCAATGACCTTCCAGAGGCATCATACTTTGTAACACACTTTGGATTTGTATTATTTTTGTATTACTGTATCTAATCTTCACACTTGTCTTGATTAATTCATAAAAGCCTTCAGCTTTCAGGAGTTGCACAAATATAACTGAGGCCATAATTTAAAGACAATGGCTTCTAAAAGTTCAACTGAGGGCATAATTTGTCCTGCTACATATTTGTTACTGGTGATATGCCAGAAGGGAAGAGCCCAGTATGATTTTCATAGCCCAGGATGAGTTTTCAAAACTGGTAGTTTATTCCCTCTAAACTAAACATTTGATACAGATACCACTGAGACTCAAACATGAAACACCACAAAGCCATCTTTGCAAAGACATTTTTCAAAGCAGAACAGCCCTTTAAAGACATTAACCAAACCAAATCACTTAGAGACCAAAATAAAAGGTTTGTGTTGATGGCATACATTTTATCTGGAGGGAGCTGAAAAATCTCCCCAGTACTGAAACTGTCTTCTTAGTAAGCAATGCAATGAAAACCAAATGAGCAGGAAATTTTATATTTTTTAAAGAATAAGTCTCAATTATATGCTACTATCTTATCTTATTAAGGGGTAATAATATTTTCCTTACATGCGTCCAAGAGAATGTTTCAATGCTCGGTTTCCATGGATGTTTTCACAAGTATGGAATCTCATTCTCCAACCAGAATGAAACCACCAATTACTGTGCAGTATTTAACATCATCTGCTCCTAACAACTCTACACTCAGCTGAGGAGAAAGCAGATTCATTCAATTTTTCATCTGAGTCTTAAGGGTTTTATTCTCAGGTCTGCAAAAATAAATTGTCTCTCTTTCTTCTTGAGTGATCTGTTGTAAACTGAGTATGTGAACGAACTCTGACTGTTACATTCTGATCTACTGTATACTAGAAGCTAGACAGCATGTGGTTTCAGTTTTCCAAATCCCTTAAAAATTTTACCTACCCAAAAGTTAACTACTGAAATAAAAAATAATTAGCAACATAAATATTTAACAGTACCTCTAGAGCATGCTGTATTCTGTCTTTTTGCCTTCCAGAATGCAACAGGCTGCTGCTACTGCTGGAAGTGCTAGTCTCACAGATCTGCTCACCCAGAAGACTATCCTCTGGTAATAAAGTCTCTGCCCACAGCCGACAGATACCATCATGGCACGAAGTAAGTAACACATTACAGACAGACCCCCTGAAAATAAACATGTCAGGATTACCTCATGTAACTAAATGAAGTACAGTTACACAACTGAAAATACAAAAACATACAAGTGTTAGGCAGTTATGATCTGCTTCTTGGAAGGTTTTTGGAAGTGAAACATGTTTATAATAGCGGTAACAATTTAAATATGCTAGCTAATGGCAAATTGTAGATTACCAACAAAAGTGCATCTGATAGTAACATCAATTCAGATGAATTAACTGAACACTACTATAAGCAAGTTTATAGTTACAGTTATAATTATCTGGTTTGCTGGGTTGTGTAAAGTATGAGCATGTACACTGCATCACTACAGGAGTGAAAATGAAATCCTAAGCTACTACATCTATCATGTCTGCTTTAGAAAGGAGTTAGTTAATTAACAACAATTTACACGGATTTTCCTTCCAATGCCGTAATAACATTTCCTGAAGAAAAGATTGATACTTGTGCTTCCTACACTTAATGTACTAAAGTTTAGATCAGATTTTATAGCACTACTGATGTCAATAGGACTTCTCGCTTGAGAAAGTGTTCACCAATGTAATAAGGGTTGCATAACTTCACCCTTCAAAATACCATGCTCCCTCTGTAATAGCTGATGACATTACTAACACATACAGTAGTTACCATTAAAAAAAAACAGCAACCTTTTTAATGGTGACCACTCTAAAACAAGCCAAGGAGCTATATTCCCCATCCCTCTTGGCTGCAATGTCAACTTAATATTTAGGGCCCTGAATTCAGGTCCTAGAAAGTAAGTGAAGAAATTCATTCTAAAATATTTTGAAATGTAATTTAAGATCTACATTTAAAATCTATATATAGTTTCTTATAATTTTATAAGGGGTATATCACGACTTCAGCTCTGGCTACTTTGTGTCCTTTTGGTCCCCAGGTGGCCCAGGACTGGCAGAGCAAAAGGTGGCTTGAAGTCAATATTGGACGTCTTCGCAACACCCTCCCTTCCCCACACACACA
This sequence comes from Platysternon megacephalum, assembly GCA_003942145.1. Taxonomy (NCBI): domain Eukaryota; kingdom Metazoa; phylum Chordata; order Testudines; family Platysternidae; genus Platysternon; species Platysternon megacephalum. The sequence continues at coordinate 2,946,823 of QXTE01000179.1, forward strand.
CTAGGTGCAGCTAAGGAGCTGGCCTGACAGCTTTTCAGCTCTCTTTATTAGATCTTCTTATATTTGTATGCAATTCTGTAACTGACAGTGGTTGTCTAAACATTTGGAAACCAACAATCATGGTTCGCTACTATTTGAAATGTATAGAAAAGTCGATACTTTTCAAATACTAGTAAGGGATTGCTAAAGGGTGACCTATGCCCCAGTCCTGCCAATACTTATACACATGCTTACCTTGAAGCATACAAGTAGTCCCAATGAAGTCAATGGGACTACGCACATGTTTAAAGTGCAGAGAGACACCACAGTATCTTGAACTCAGGTCTTGTCACCTTTTAATAAATTACAGGTGAGATGTACATAAGTATTTGCAGAATTGGGGCCCTACAATTCAGTGAAAATGTGTGTTAGTTCCAAAAGAAGTAGAGAAAATAGATGATTGAATTAAATAACTATCATAACAAACAGAAGCTGAAATTATATGTGCACATCCTTAAGCATTACATCTTCAGTATAATACATAAATATATTTAAACTATCACGAAGACAAAGGCCAAACTTTAAACTTGGATGTCTAAAATTAAGGTGCCTAAATTTAGATGTAGGTACAATAATGGACGTGGTCTAATTTAGAAATGTGCCCAAAAAGTGAATGAGAAACCGCTGAAAATGAAGCTATTTTTATTCATGTACCTATTTAAGAGCCTAACTTGAAGCACCCAGGCTTGAAAATTTTGATCAAAATTCTTTACAGGAACTTTCTAACCTGGGCATGTACTTGCTAGTGTTACGCCATGAAAATCCTGTCACCGCTCGAGGATGTGCCAAATAAACAAAGGAAAAGTGAACAAGTGCTGAGCTTTTTTTCTTTTCTTCACTCTCTCGTGGTAGAAGAGATGACTTCCACCCAGTCATTGGATACCATACCTTTAAGAGACAATCATCCTGGGAAAAGAAACAAAAACATACATAGGATGAATGGGCTACAAGTACAAATGTCACAAAAAGGAAACCCAAAAGTATGGATGAAGTTAGGTTGGTGGTGTACATCTAATGACGTAGTTAATTAAAACCAAGTTGAAATGTTGATATAGCATCACCACCAATACCGAGAGGTAACTTATTAAAAATGTACATTTTTAATGTGTGTGGAGAATTAATTTACAGTAACCTATTCAATTTCATGTTTTAAAATTACCAAACGTTATATAACACAGTACGACGATATGGTGGACAGCACATATCAAAACTGCATGAGCAAAAAAATGACTGCCAGATTATTTGTGATCAAGCATTTGAATGTGAGCAGGAAACTGATGTAATGTCTGGCAGAAGGAAAGATATAGCTGGTGTAATTCACCAATTTTACACCGACTAAGAATCTGACCCTTCATACATAGCACTATACATTTAGAGCTCCTTTCCTAGTAAGAAATACTCTCTAAGACAGACAAAATAAGATGTGGCACACAATTAAGGTAAGAGGGAGAGAGAACAAAGGAAAAATAATTTCTATTAGATGTTAATTTTATAAAGGGATTTGCAGGATAGTGAAGGCAGTTGTAGCACAAACAGAAGAAGACAGCCAAATATAGGTATAGTATGAATGAAGGCCTGAAAATGACAATGGAAGAAACATGAAGAGAGCAGTAAAGAGATGATTATAGAGAATGAAGGAAAAAGTGTGGAAGCCACTTATGCATGGTCTGGGGAAACACAGATAAGTCTGCATAGTGTCTTTAAGGTAAGGACATAGTGGATGAATTGGAAGGGATAAGAAACTGGAAGCCAATGAAGAGGCAGGCATGGAAATGTGTTAAGAGTAGCATGAGAGAGAATTTTAGCAGTAGTCTTTTTGCCTTTTGAATAGATGGAAGAACATTATTCTTCCATGCTACCTTACTCTCTTTGTCCAAATTTTTCTTAAATTCTCCTAGGAATTCTTTCTACCTCATTTTCCTCATTAATCTGTCCTCACTGCTGTTTAGAATCTCTGCTTCATAACTGAAGCAGATAGTATCAGAAATAAAACTACAAGCCAATTTCTTCCTTTGCTCCCCTTTTGACCCTTTTCAGGTTTCTTTCACCAGATTTTCAGTAGGTTAGACTGCCATACTCCTGCATTAGTGTGTGTTAAGAGATGCCTAGGTGCCCAATAATTATCAGTGTAAATACAATTACACAATGGTAGGAGAATAGCTCTCTCAGTTGCAGGACTAACTGAGGTAGGTCGAAGAAAATTGAAAGAAATCAAGTTTAAAAAAAAAATCTATTGCAGACCTCTCACAGCCTCACTAAAAAATAAAATTCCTACAAATAGATCACAAGATATGCTTGACCACAGATCCTGCAAGCAGGACTAACAAAAATGCTTGGCAGGCGGCAATGTTAAGAGTTATGATTAAAGCTATACATCCGATAGAGCTATATGTCGCAACCTAAATGGAAGCCTCTTCTGACACAGAGGCAGAGAATGGGCTTCTGGTACCATCTGCTGCAATTATCTAGTCAGGGAATCTTGTCTGTATAAACGTATATGCACAACAGATGGAGATATGCAAAGAATAAAACTTTCAAAGCCTAGCTTTTGGTCACTTTCTAATCACAAGGATCTTAAGATGTAGTACCTAGCCAAGATACTACAGTGGGCACATTCCTAGTGAAATCTCACACACACAGGTCTAGAACAGCAACATAACCACCATGCTGGTGACTCAAGGTAACCATTAAGGAGAAGAGTTAAGAGTTGAAGTAAGTAAAAAAAATTAGTTCCTCAAACTCATCTTTTCCCTTAGTGCTGAACTATCAGAATATAAACTCAAGAATATCACTCAAGTGACAGGACTTTAGATGAACTAAAAACATATAGTTCAGTGGTTCCCAACCTTTTTCGTCTGGCGGGCGCCAAAAAAAAAAAAAAAANATCCACACCCGAAGACTTAGCTAGCTATTATTTGTCCTTACCTTTCCAGCTGTTGCAAAGTATTCACCATCAGGAGACCACTCCATCAGATGTACAGATACTGCAGTCCTAGTGAAGAAAGACAGTTCAGCTTTAAACCTTGACTGACTACTGTGTATGTATTTTTATAATATTATTGCTCCAAATATACAATTAATCAAATATCATTATGTAATATTTAAGTGAAGCATGTTGATAATTTATAGTCATTCCAATGTGTCTCAGTTGTTATGTGCTGCATCCAGCTAAAAATAGCTATAGCAGTTTAGGATTATTTTTGCACAAAAATATCTGACACATTGAGAAAAGAGAATGGGCAGAAAATAACTTGGTTTTTTTGCCAGAGCAAAGGCACATAAGCTCTTGATCCAAGTGCAAAAGAAAAGCATCTCCTAGTTAGTCTGGGACTCTCTCTCAACAAAATTTGAGGCACTTAGCATTGCCTAAAGAAGCAAAGACATCTAATTTCAAGAAACCCCCGTCTGGAAGGGAGAGGGCTTAGCACAGCATTTTTCAAGAATCAATTGTGCTGTCCTAAAACTGGTAGAATAAGTCACCCACCTGGAAAATCTCCTTGTCTGCCAAGTAGAGAACAGAAGAATATATTGTTTTGGTTGTACCAGTCCCTCAGAGCACCTTCTAACTTGGGACTGAAGAACAGATCAGTTCTCATTTCATCTAGAACATGGCAGCCACTCAGTCCATGATAGTTTGAATGACCTCTCCTGGCAGGAAAGTTCAGATGGCAATTTTATGGCCCCAAATTCCAAGTTACTGATGCTTAGGCTGGCTTCTTTTGACTTTCAGAGCCAAGACACACTGAGGTTCATAAATGAACACTCCTATGTAGAACAGCATTCATCTGTTATCACACAAGTTAGGGACATCTGTGCGAATGGTGACCCTCTGAAAACATTCTGGGGTAGTGACTACCAAATCACTGATTTTTCTGACAAAGCCAGAGAACCGTAACAGTAAGCTGAGACTATTCAAGCCTGAGTGATATAAAATGCTCAACCAGGACGGAAGGGGCTTCCATCCACAGCTTGGTGAGTTGAGCTCATTCAAACAACACAAGAATGCAAGATCAGACATAAGAACAAAGAACGTCAGTCACATTTTCAGGATGGTGGGCTGTATCCCAGCAGAGAGAGACTCTGAGAAGGACTTACAGGTCATAGTGGATAACCAACTTTACATGTGTTCCCAGTGGATACTGTGATTAAGAGAGCTAAATGCAATCTTTGGATGTATAATATCGATTAAGCATACAGAGGGGATATGTCTATATATGGCACTGATCCATCACTGGAATACGGCAGTCCAGCTCTGGTGTCCACAGTTTAAAAAGGGTGTTGAGAAATTGGAGCGGCGGGGAGGGGGCGTCAGAAAAGTGCCACAAGAATGATTTGAGGTCTGGAAAACCTGTCTTACAACGATTTAATAAGGTCAGTCTATTTAGTTTACCCAAGAAAAGGCTAATAGTTGACTTGATCACAATCTAACTCTAATCTAGGAGAAAAAGGCATCACAAGACCCAATGGCTGGAAGTAGAAGTTAGATAAATTCAAACTGGAAATAAGGTGCAAATTTTTCACAGTGAGGTAATTAACTGTTGTAATTTTCCAAAGAACATGGTGAATTCTCTATCACTTGAAGTCTATAAAGTAAGATTGGATGTCTTTCTAAAAATATATTCTAGCTCAACCATAAGATATGGACAGGATGCAGTAATTACTGAGCGAAATTCTATGGCCTTTGTTATACAACAGGTCAGACTACGTGATCATTATAGTCCCTTCTGGCCTTAAAAATCTATGTAACTAATACAACAATAATTAAAACAGAAATGTAAATTACACTAAATGAACAGTCAAGATGAGAGCAAAGGCAAAAGTAGAATGACAGGAACTAAGGGTATGGAGGGAACCTTGTTAAATGCAGTTGGAATATTAGACCTGCAGGCTGACATGCACATCCCTCCTAACAGACTTTGGAATGCTTCTGGGTAAGCAACACAAAGTACTGCTAGAATGGGAGCTGAAGAGGAAATATTGTACAGCTACTTGTTATTTAAAGAAAAAAATTCTTAACATTATTCAAATATACAATTCGACTGGTTGAAAATTTCTTTAAAGGTAAATCTCTCTTCAATTGGGTGGTTGACACCTGGATAAGATGGGGCCCACATGGAAAGAATATTTGTCTGATTATACCTCATAAAAATATAAGTCAGGAAAAGTTACTAGGTTATAATGATGTATTTCTTTTAACTCACTAAAATTCTGGTGATAGTTCTCCCCTCTAATTGCATTAAATGATTCAGTCTGTCAATATTTAATATTTTTTCTGGGTACTTGAACTTGTATATCCTTCTGAAATATATATCTGAAACTCTTTTGTAATTCTGTAAACTCTAAAGAAATTCCATTGCTCTGTGGTTCCCTGCCCTTTTTTGGTTAGAGTCCCCTTCACCTTAAATTACCATATTAGCATCCTACCCAGGTCCCCATGCACCATATCTTAGCTTAAGTGCCTGTCTACGTTTTTGTCCTTCCCCACCACCACCCCGCCCCACCTTTTTCCTTTTGACTCCATTCTTTTTCCCCTTCCCGTTTTTCTTCTTTCAATTCTTGGGTTTATTTGCTCTCCTCACTTATTCCATCACTATATTCAAAACCAGCATTACTATTATTAATCATGCAGCGGTGTGCGTCTCCTGTCTGGGAGCGTGCAAGCCGCTTGCACACACTAGCATGACCAGGGACAGCTGCCGGTGAGCCTGGTGCCCGCTCCAGTGGGCAGAGCTGGGGGCAGTTCAGCCACGCTGGAAGAGCTGCCTGGGCTGGGTGCTGGCTCCTGCAACCCGACATGCTGCTGCTTTTGCCGCTGCGGTTCCTGACCCAGTCGCTGGCCATGGCCCTGCTGGTCTCGCTTGTTGTTGCTAGAGCCCTGTGACACCACGGATATCCGCTTTATATCCGCAGATATAAATTTTGTATCTGTGCAGCGCTCTACATATTTAAATGCTTTTAATGACACACATTTAAAATGTGGTCTTTTACATCTAGTTAACACATCTTATTACAGATTCACTTACTGGCACTGCCAGACACATTTCCAGTCATTTAGAACAGGGAGAACTTTATCATCTTTGATCTGACTGTCAGGATCATCATCTTCTTCCTCCTCTTCTTCTAGAATGTCACTACATGGAGGAGCCCACAACTGCAAGTTGTCAGTTGCTGTCAGGAGCCTGTTACCTGAAAGTGAGTAATATTAATTAAAGTTGTAGAACAGAATGGGGAACTCTGGATGCATTTATATTGGAAGATTATGTAGAGTATCATATTTGACAAGTTATTAAAAATAGCCAAGGAACACAACTTTATGAAGTCCATTTTGATTACAGTAGCTTATTCAGACATGGCACACTCAGCTCCAGTTGGTTTTATTAAATTTTTTAGATTTTACCATCTATTTTAAGCAAGAGTGCTTTTTTCCCTGCTATTATGAATACAGTAATATGAAAATAATTGATATTGTTTTGGATATTAAACCATCTGAATTAAAAATAAACCCCAATAATTATGAATAACTATATTGATTTCATATTTCCAAAAGACACAGCTACTGATTCATACTACATTTAAACTTGCAAACATTTAGTGCACATTACTTAAACATTTGTAATGGCCGATGATAAACATTTGTTCTTCCAATGCCCAGATTTATTTCCCTTTATATCAGTAAGCCAACCCACTATATGGAGCTATTTAAATTAAAACATGTCTTGTTACTGTCTGTGATAAGGCCTTGTTATTCAGTCCATCCATTAGAAAATTTATTTTGTAGGATATGGGGAATCTTTTCTGCCAAAAACTCTAATTACACTACCAGAAGTGTAGATGAAAGACATGCAGAATTTCACAAATATCACCATTGTATCAGAAACCAAGATATTTACAAATCTCCCTCTTAAAAATTTTTCAATGTGCAAGTTGAAGAAAACAAAAAGGGAGACTAAACAGACAAGTTTAGTCTCAAATAAGAGTAGTTCTTGGATTTTTCCAGAATGTCACAGGATCAAACTTCTCTTTAGAACTTATAACTTCAAAAGGAACTTCTGCCTTCCTGTAAAATGGGTTTATATTAGAGTATGAAATAGAGTATAAATATTACTTAGTTGTCCTTTCTGCACAGATGATTTGTCCATTTGACAGTCAAAGAACTGCAGGGGGGAAAAAATATCCCAGCACAAGAAGTCATTGCTTATAGGCATAGATTACACAGGCACCAGGAAAGTGGCTGTCCAAGAATTAACATGCTAAGAGACTGGTTAATATCAATAACTAGTCAGGCATATCAATTACTAGAGGTACTCTCACAGAACCCATTTTACAGGTAAAGAAGAAACTCTCTTTTCTGTAGTGATTAATTCCAGCAATCCATTCTAATAGGTTGTACACATCCATACCAAGGAGCCCAATTGTGAAGGAGAAAACTACACCTCTTGATTTTTTTAAAACTTACTACATTACTAAATTACAGCCCATAGAAAATGTCTGGTGAAAGCTGGAAGGGCTGAAGTACTCACATCTGCTGTCTCCTATTTAGTCTTCCAGATGACCACTTTGCAATTTTATTCTATACAGAAGTCACTGGAATTTGCTCCATTTAAAATAATCATATCTGGCCACAAGAACCTGGTAATTAGCTACTTTCATTTGTAGAGCTAATGAGAAATAAGCCTCCTAACTGAGAAGATCCACTCCCCATGAAAAGGACATAAGGAAGTTGTATTTGTAGTTGTATTATGTGTGTCTATATGACTCTGTTTTCTGACTAGGTACACTCTGGTGGCTGGAAGGAACTGAGGGGTAGAGTCATCGCACCTTATATACCCTCAGGTCTGAGTGTTCAAGTACCACAAGGAAGCGTGTGCCCAACCTCAAAGGTCCAAGCTTTCTAGAGGGCTCCTGCTAAGATGTGGAGTGAAAAACGTGGAGCTGTGTAGGCAACGCTTGAAGAAAAGATGAGTTCACAGGTACTGATATCCTCTCTTGGACCCACATTCTTAGCTTCAACTGTTTGCTGCACTGCATAGGGTGAAAGAGTCCTTGCAAGAGTGTTAGATACACTTCAAGTATTTTATTTAACATTGGTATTTTTAAGATACCTAACACTTTGGTACCTAAGCATAATTGGGTGGGGGTTCATGTCTTCTCATACTGGTGTAGTTGGGAAAGGAAGGAAAAAAGGGTGATTCCTGCCTCCCCAAAGCTATCATCAAGTCAACCAGCAAGGATTCATAAATGTTTGGCCAGAATGTGACTTATTTTCTCAGGGAAAGACACAGGCTGTTTTCACAGTGATAGGCTTATAAGAGGTGTCTCCCTCAACCCACACACTAGTGAGTTCTTGGGTGCCCCAATCTGGTGTGCCAGGGCAGGACCTTGGGCTTCCTTGTTAATGGCCTCGGGAGGGGATTAGGGGCATAACCCGATTCTAAATTTAGTTTAGAAGGACTGCCTGGTCTTGCGCACAGCTGATTTTGCCAGTTCCCTCTAAACTGTTCATGTCTTTCTTTTATCACAAACATGCTGTTCACCCCTTAATCCATTTTCCACTCACTCTCCTGTTCTTAGCCACTTTAGAGCAACCTTATACTTCATCAACCCTGACACACTAATCTGCATCTTTGTACAAATGAACTTAAGTTTCTTTGATCACTATAAAATCAGATGGTACACATTCTCCTCTGCAGTTCACAGCTGTAGCCTGGATCCATAGTAGAAATATTTTTAACCATGTGAAGTGGTACTTTCCATTTATATCAGTAGCTTTTCTTTTAGTCACCCAAAACATGCGGCACTTACAACATCCTTCAGGAGGAAAATGGTAATGTCTTGCTTTGAGATGTGGTTAATAAATCTGTTTGTTTATTCTACCTGAAGCAGTACGTTTGGTTTGAAGTGTGTCAGAGACTCCCCTTGGGAGAACAAGCCTGGTACATATCAATTTCTTTGGTAAATTGATGAACTCGTATAAGCTTGCAGCATCCAGCGGGCATAACTGGACACTGCAAGACGAAGGTTCCTAGGGTTGTCTGGGACCGGAGGAACTGGCTAGTATCATTTGGTTGCACAATCCAAGAAGCAGCTTACATGCCAGAGGCTGTGCGTGAACAGCTCAGGAGTGGGGGTTCTCACAGCACAGCAGGGTAAGGCTGGTTCCCAGAGTCAAGGATTGGAGTAACCTAGCAGATCACTGGTCCAGATAACACCAGAGGGGAACATCACAGTAATGCACTATGTTTAAGAGTGAATACTATACACAGTTCAATAACCGGTCAAATTCCAAGCGTGACATAATGTCAGAAATCTTAAAACATAAGATATGTATTTTTCCTATCAGAATATATGCTAATCATAACATTCTAACTATCTTAGCATTAGTGATGTATTTATATCAGTTAGCTACCTAAGAGTGCAATTTCCAAACTAAGACCTAGCATACTATATCTAAAATTCAAAAGTACTTGGTATAGCACCTTCATAAATGGTAACTGCAGTGGATTTTTAGTGTGATACTAAAGTTTATATCAACCTGTGTACCACATGTAGTGTACCTACCACAGTTGGAGAATTGCTTATCTAATATATATATATATATATATTCACACTCCAATTTCATTTGAATAAAAATTATTTGTAACTAGAATCATTCTACAGTTATACATTTTGAACAAACACTAATCAATTTCATATTACCTTGAGGATCCCATGCTAAGTTGTAAGTCATAGAACTAAGGAAAAATTGCCCCGATTTAAGCCACTGACACTTCAGTTGCTGTCATATAAAAACATTAGGAATAAAGGGTTAGTTCTTAACAGCAAAAAAGCAATAAAGTAACAGCATTTTTTACTTTCTATATGAAGTTACAAATGCAAATTTCTGATTTCTATTAATTCTTTTGAAAATAAATTCAGATTGTAATAGATTGCTGAATCGAGTATTTAATAATTGCATTCAACTGATTTACAATGATGAAATGCAGCACTGAAATTCTTTTAGCAGCAGAAACCTGAACATTCACCATTTTGGTATGATGTTCCAAACAAATATTGCTAGCATCATCCAGAATACTAGGGACTCGCTAAATACTGTATCCCTGGTTAGGGAAGGAGGAATCTAAACAAAAAGTCACCCATGTTCCATTTAATACAATACTCCTACAGAATAGGTGAAAACTAAGGAAAATAATATTTTCTAACCTTCATTTTCAAATGAGAGCTTTTTATTTTAAGGGATATATGCTAGACAGTATTGTTTAGAATAAGAAATTAATTCTGATTTCTCACTATATAAATATTTGAACGATATATGTGTCTAACATGAACATATTTCTCAGTTAATCTCCCTTGTTCCATTCTAATGGGGCTTTAACAAGTGGTAGGCATATTTTTATCTGCTCCAACAAAACAATACATAGTTTAATCATGTAATACATACTTACACAATTTCTTTTGTGAGAATTTATACCAAGGGGTTCAAAAATACAAATAGCATTTCCATATGATGCTGCAATCTGGAACAGATTGAATGAGTAAAATGTTAAGACTCAGGAAAAAAGCATAATAGAACTCTCTAGAATTCAGAGATACTCACTGAATTTCCAATAAACTTGTAAGTGTAGGTGCTAAAGGAATGCAAAATTCATACAAACTTCACTTAACGGTGTTGTACGTAGAATTGATTGCTTTTAAAAAACATTGAAAAATACATAATTTGTTTATTTTGAATAATCCCAGGTTAAAGATCTAAATGTAAACAAGAGAGACCCTGAGTACAAAAGGACATGTGCTAACTCCTGTTAATCTGCTATTACTTCAGGGTAGCTACTGTAAATGCACAATGGAAAGCTGATGCCTTTGCTCTTTCTGCTCTTGCTCTACTTCACAGAAAACTAGTAAATTAATGATCAGTGTTTGGGTCCTCAGTGTGATTCCAAGTTCCATTTCCTATCACTAAATATTAAGTACAAGAATACGGGAGCAAATGTTATTCTGTTGTTGCTGGGTTCAATACATTTTGAGGAAAAGTCTGGTATATGGAAACGGAATACTGAACATACTATTGGAAACTTACTAGCATACTTCAGGTAGGATGCCCTAGTTTCTCCAATCCATTTCTTTCACAGAAAATCCACATCTACAAAAGACCTTTTTTTTGTCGGGAATATGTCTGATCATTGTGCTTATCTGCACTTCAAAAATGGCTGGACTGTTTTTTTAAAGTCTACATTTTACTTAAGATGATACATTAGGAGCTCTTTAAATACTTCCAATTTAGGACTCTAGTCTCCCCTGCACAGAAATAACCTTCAAGTTTTAACCCATTTTCCTAACAACTCCTATCTATCCCCCAAGTTTCATCTCACTTAAAAACTACAAAATCAGACATAAAAATACAAGTGTGTCACAGCACACTATTACTGAAAAATCACATACTTTCTCATTTTTACCATACAATTATAAAATAAATCAATTGGAATATAAATATTGTACTTAGAGCAGTATACACAAGTCATTGTCTGTCTGTATGAAATTTTAGTTTGTACAGACTTTGTTAGTGCTTTTTATGTAGCCTATTGTCAAACTAGGCAAATATTTAGATAAGTTAATATACCCCCTGGAAGATCTCTGTGTATCCCCAGAGGTACAGATACCCCTGGTTGAGAACCACTGCCTCAAAGCACACAGAAGAGGCAAGGAGTTCAAACCCCCTGGACCTAGAATACCGCAAGATCCACATGGATTTTGGGACCACCAGAAAAACATTCTTAATCTTTCCTTTCCCTGGGTATTGCGGCTCTAGTGGAGCTGCAATGTCAGGGACTCCCTAGCAGTAGCTGCCCTGCAACACTGCCTAAGGCAGGGATGGGCAAACTACAGCCCGCGGGCCACATCTGACTCACCAAGCGATTTAATCCGGCCCTCGAGGTCCCGCTGGGGAGCAGGGTCAGGGGCTTGACCCCCTCCTGCGCTCCAGCCAGGAAGCAGGGTCAGGGGCCGCTCTGCGCGGCTCCGCGCCACTCCTGGAAGCAGCGGCATGTCCCTCCTCCGGCTCCTACGTTTAGGGGCAGCCAGGGGGCTCCGCGTGCTGACCCCGCAGCTCCCATTGGCTGGGAACTGCAGACAATGGGAGCTGCAGGGGTGGCACATGCGGACGGGGCAGTGCACAGAGCCACCTGGCCACGCCTCTGTGTAGGAGCCAGAGGAGGGACATGCTGCTGCTTCTGGGAGCTGCTTGAGGTAAGCACCGCCCAGAGCCTACACCCCTGAGCCTGTCCTGTGCCCCAACCCCCTGCCACAGCCCTGATCCCCGTCCCGCCCTCCGAACCCCTCAATCCCAGCCTGGAGCATCCTCCTGCATCCCAAACCCCTCATCCTCAGCCCCACCCCAGAGCCTGCACCCCCAACTGGAGCCCCCAACTCCCCCACCGCACCCCAACCCCGTACCCCATCCTGGAGCCCCCTCCCACACCCTGAACTCCTCATTTCTGGCCTCACCCCAGAGCCCACACCCCCAGCCAGAGCCCTCACCCCCTCCTGCACCCCAACCCCAATTTTGTGAGCATTCATGGCCCGCCATACAATTTTCATACCCAGATGTGGCCCTCAGGCCAAAAAGTTTGCCCACCCCTGGCCTAAGCCCTTGTCTGTCTATATTACAACCAAATTTTTAATATGGTCAGTTGTGTCCACATAAAACTTGGTCAATACTCAGTTGTAACTGTGTTGGAAATCATACAGGGTCTGCACAGTTATCAGGATTCACTATGCTAGTACACACATTAAACATTTCTAGGTACTTTTAAAAAACATGCACACTTGCACCACTTCCGAGGACACAGACATAAATGGTTTCGTTGTTCCTTAGCTAGAAATGTAGCTTTTCTTTTAGCCACTTTAGACAGTACAGGAGGCATGGCCAGTAATAAAACGTGGTTTATAATCAGTTGTGCTACATTTAAATTATGCCATTAAAAGGGAACCTAAGCCATGGAATTCTTTTAATGTTTCAAAGCACATGCTATTTTAACTGCACACTTCCAAGAGAAGTGCTTCCTATCTCTTGTATTAGATTTTTAAACTTTTACTAGAAAGTGCTTTTTTTGGCAGCAGTCTGTCATAAGCAGTGGCTCACATACACATATCTGGTGCACTACAACCACATTTATTGAAATAATTTATAAATAAATGTTCTTTTTTCAGTGTTGTTTGAGAAATATGATTATATATGCTGAAATAAATGAAATTGTATTCAATGCAAAGAAATTGTTATGGAAAAATTACTTGCATGCACAGTATTCTACTTTTAATCATTTTCAATTCCTTGAGCCACATGGTCCCATGATTTGAGCACCAAAAATGAAGCCACTTTTGACAAAACTTACATTCAAATTGTACACACAAGCCAAAACCACTTACTTGACATGTCAATATACTGACATGCCAATTTACAACATCAAGTTGGTTCTATGGAGAAAATCTGCAAACTCCAAAAAGGGGCATAATCTGAATAAATATGTGTTGGGGGGTAGGAGAGGAGGAATACTATATATGTTACCCTGCAAAATGAAGTAGTGTAAATTACCAGAGAAAACTAGTATCCATTTAATTCTGTTTTAAGTAACATTTAACTTGCTGTTGAAAGAAACACATATTTTGGTGCAGCAAAATATAAAGGTTTCAGTTGAGGTCTAAAGTATCCAAGAACCATCTGCAAACAAATTAGAGAGTATGATCTTCATCCCAGAATATATTATGTTCAGAAAAGTTTGCTGTACCTTTTCACATTTTGTGAGACCCCTTATAAAATGGGGTCTGAACCTTTTTACTACAAAGGAAAGCATGTGGCTTTCAGAATTTGTTACTTTCGGAATTAGCCACTGATGCATCCCTTGCTGATATGCAAACACATACAAATCTTAAACTTTTTAAAAGTGGCATACATTATCTGAACATGAAGAGCTTTATTTCTACTTTTAAATAGTGGGAAAAAAATAAAAAATAGAAACATATTCAGGTAGCTGAAAAAGGGCCAAACTCAGTTTTATCAAACTTTCAAAAAATAAATCACCATTAGGCTGAAACAAGGATCATTACTTTTAACCAAAAAGGGTTATTTAGAAAGTTATAAGTATCTAAAAATAGGTCCTTAGCATGAAATTACCACCTCAGCAATAGCATCAACATGTCAAACAGTTTCTGTTTATACATTTCATTTTTTAAACTTTATTCAGACTCATTAAAGACCTTACCCTGCCTTGCTGTTGGGAGCACTCCACACAGCTGACTTGGATGTTTCCATGCTTAGCACCAGGAATAATCTGCACACATTCAAAGTCGTTTGCCAGAATAACAATATCACAGCCTGAGCCATATGCCTGTAATAGTTTTAAAAATATATATAATCTAATGTTGATCCACAATGGTTACATTTTAGTAAATTAGTTTTAGAATTATTATATTTTTTTCAAAGTGCATTATGATCATGAATACACACTTAAATTTCTACCTCAATGCACACTATTAGGTTAACACACGCAGTTTACTCCTGAGAGCATTCTGAAACAAAAAAAACTTAAAAATTCTGCACACAATATTTTAAAATTCTGCAAATTTTATATGTTAAATAAACATGGAGGCTTCAGCATGGCACTGGGGAGCACAGGCCACTGGCTGCACAGAGTGGGAGATCACTGTGCAGCTCCCACCCCGGACACGGACTCAGCGGTGAAGCTTCACCCAACCCTGATACAGTGCAAGGGCTGGGCCTGCCCCAGAAACACCCCAGGGCCCTTCCTCTCCATGCCAGGTGCAGCATGTGTGGGCAGGCAGGATCAGCAAGGCAGGATCTAAATGTGGAGGGGCTTAGTGTGTGTGTGTGTGTGAGGGATCCAGGTGTGGGTTGAGGGGGTTCTGTGTGGGGCAATCTGGGCGTGGGAGGCTCAGCAGTGGATCTGGATGCACAGGAGCTCGTTGGAGGGTTCTGGGTGCAACGGTAATGGGACTCTGCAGGGGGTTCCAGGTGAAGGTGGTTGGGGCTCGGTGGGGGCGGGGTCTGAGTGTGGGGGGGATAGAACTTGGCAGGGGGGTCTGGGTGCAGGTGGCTCATTGGGGTGGTCCAGGTGCAAGGAGAGTCGGACTCATCGGGGGGGCGGTTTTGGGTGCGGGGGGGAGTGAGGCTCAGCGGGAGGGTATGAGGGGGTCTGGATGCACGGGGGTTAGGTGGATGGAGGAGCAGCTTACTGTACAGTGATCCTTCCCCCTGCAGCTGAGGAGTGATGGGTGCAGTAAGCGTGGGCGGGGAGGGGAGAGGAAGTTTTCAGAGCTTCCTACCACTGGGGGAGAAATCTGGGGATGGGTCTGACACAGCCCTGGATGCTGTAGGAAGCTGTAGGAAGAGGAAGTAGGAAGAGGCTGTTGGAAGAGGAAGTCCCATCCTCCACAGCCCAGCTGGGACTAGCAGCTGAGCCTGGCGCAACGTAAGAGCCACCAGCTGGGTCTTCCCCTGTCCCACAGTGATTTACCTCTCTGCCAGCTGCCCTGGACACCTGAAACATACTGCTGGGGAGGGTCACATGACCGCTCTTGTGGCTTCCCTTTGCTTCCCCGTCAGAAAGTCATTTTTCTGCGGGGAAACAAAAATCTGTGGGGGACATCAATTCTGCACATGCGTAGTGGCGCAGAATTCCCCCAGGAGTAACAGTTTGCTCCTCACCCCTACTACAGCTGCTTTGTGCTGATCCAGCTGGCTCAACCAGCCCCCTGAATATTCTCTCAGCCAAGGTGGTATACAGTCACAGTAACTATTATTATGCAACCCCTCCACATTGGTGCAGGAAGCATAGAAGAGGAAAGGGAGGTGGTGGGGGTATGCCTACACCTCAGTAATCCTCAACTGCAGAAATGTCCAGTAGGGGGTGGGCAAAGAAAACCATATGTAAATCAGAGCCATCAGACCTACAACTGAGTACAGCTCAGCAGGACGGGATGATCTGGGATGGCTCAATTAGGCTCTGATTCTGCACCACAGAATTCAATGGGAGTTTTGCCACTGACTTCAATGGAAGCAGTATCAAGTCCTACAGACTTTTAAAATAGTACTCTCTCAGACCCAACCAATGAAGTCACACTATATGACAAATGTAAATTAAACTAATGGTATATTACATCTTTCTTGCTTTCTTCCTGTTTAATACATAAACATGCATCTGAATACAATTAAATATTAGAATTGAACATAGTATAGAAACCTCTTAATTCCTTTCTCACTGCAACTATAACAACAAGCAACAGTAATATATTTGTAGTTTCTATACAGGGGCATACATACACCACTTCCTGTTTTGTAATTATGTCAATGATTTTGCATCTTCTATACTACAGATGTAAAAAAAAGTGCAAGAATACTGAACTATAACATCCTGTACCTTGCTACATCATTTCATAACCAATGTTCATTGTTTTATAACAGATTACACTGTATAAGTAGAACTGGCAAAATAGACACGTGATTTGCATTCAACAATTTAATATGGCCCCTTTATAGGCTATGAAGTATCAGAGGGGTAGCCGTGTTAGTCTGGATCTGTAAAAGCAGCAAAGAATCCNTGCTGCAAAACGTCTGTTAGTCTATAAGGTGCCACAGGATTCTTTGCTGCTTTTATAGGCTATGTATAATCATAAACAACTAATTGTGAATTATATAATTGCAAGTCTATCATTTTGGTGATGTCAAACTACAAACAGCCACTCGAATTTTTCTTCTTGTCTTGTCACCAAACTCCTTAGGATGAAATTACAGACCGTCCCACATTCTCTCGATTGAAAATGTGTCTTTTATTTTACATCAATCCTTCCCCCCTTTACTTCTCCAGCAGGACTAGTCCCAGAACACTTCTTATCAGCAGAATCTGCCTGATATCATGCTTGTGAATTATCAGAATGTGTCAGTGAGAGGAATGGAAGTGCCTTCACACCTGTGAATTATACAGCTTTGTATTATAAGTGTGAAATATAGATACCTGTGTATAAATTAAATCTAATATAAAAATGGATAAAATTCATCTTATTAAAGCAGAATTTTCTATTCTGTTTTCAAGGGGAAATAATGGTATTCTTCTCCTGCATGATTTTTTAAAAGAAGCTTCCATTAATTGTTTACCATTTCCCTCTAAGACCATATTCAAAGATTTGTGCTCTGTTTCTAAAATGGCAATGTGGTCATTGTAGATAGGACTTCCCACGGTTCTTTTTAGAAATGAAAGTAGTGCATAAAGACAGGCATAAAATGTACCCTTCATTACATAATTCTACTACTGCTGATTTTTTAAAGCAAACACAGACACTAAAAAGTACAGCTGATCTCCATTCTTTTCAGAAAGTTACAGTTACGAGGGGGGGAAACAGACAAAAGAATAGCTAATTGAAAAGCTGTAAATTTCCTTGGATTAAAAAAATGGAGTAAAAACAAATACTGCAAAATAATTACCGCAAGAATTAAATTCTGAATTGATTTCTCCTTTTAATTTTTTTAATGTATAAGGAGTCTCAGATGACTTTTGGAAAAAGGCCAACAATTGTTTTTTATTCAGATTTGTTTATTATTTAATTTGTATGGGGGTAAATATAGATTATTTTCTTTTACTATTTTTAAAAGTGAAGCTTCTATTGATTACATACTCCAAGTATCTCACTTTTGGGATTTTCTGGGTTCTAATAAGTATACTTTATTAGCAGAGTGTAAAACAACAAACAAAAGCTTACTTCAGGGATCATGTATAATATATTGCATCTTGCACAGTACAAAACGCACATACCATATGGTCTGTCCAAGAAAACGTTATCAGACAATGGNTATGTCTGCCAGCTTTTCACCTGTTATGGAGCCCTAGTCACTCTGAATGATCTGTTATACTTAACACCCACATCATAGCATCTGTGTCACACAATGTCAGTTCCTCACATCCACTTAAACTAAATAGCTTTTATAAACACAAACTAACCACAAGTTCCATTTCCTGAAAATAAATAAGTTTTCTATTGACTCCACTACAGTATCTAGCCAATTAGTTTAAAATTAGCAACACCCTAGCCCTTAACAATTATTTTCTAACCATTTGCCTATATTTACCCATGTATCTTTTGAAGTTGTATCTTTACAAACATAGCTTATTTTACAGCCCAGATTTAAACTGTTTTATCAAGTTAACTTTCCTCTTGCTTCTTTCATATTAGAATTCAATGACTGATGAATTCCAAGTTAGGTCGAATGGTGTACAAAGCGGATTAAATTCTGGCCCCACTGACACCAATGGGAGCGCAAAGAATGTGAAGATTCTGGAGCTCATCTCATGTCTGCAGAAACACAGATAATGGCCTTAGATAACTTGATCACCAGTACTTAAGGGGACAGTACAGATGCCAAGGCCTCTAATCAGGTTGGAAGAGGGTCTTCAGATGGGGAAATCTGAAACAAAAGACTTGGAAACTGTTAAAAGCATAGTCCCTAATGAACATGAACAGAGGTAATGTCTGCAAGGAAGCAGACTCAAACTCTGGCCTCAAGAAGTAAAAGTATTTGGAATGTGTTGGATCAGCCAAACTTCGAGGTATATGTTAAGGCAGTGGTCCTCAACCTTTTTCGTCTGGCGGGCGCCAAAAAAAAAACACCACAAAAACCCGAGCGCTGCCGGCGGGCGCCAAAAAAAACCAACCAAACTAAAAAAACCCCGAGCGCTGCCGGCGGAGCAAAAAACAAAAAACAAAAAAACCCGAGGGCTACGCGGGCGCACTTAGACTCCCCCGCGGGCACCGCATTGGGGACCCCTGTGTTAAGGTAAGACATATGCATGGAAGCCTTTTGTTGTTTAACCGTCTTCTCTGAAATTATGTTCCTGTGGTTAACTACAATTTACTTTTGTTTTGAAGAAGCTGTAACAAGTCACTGCATTTACCTGCACCTGAAAGGAAAACTCTTGAAGATGCCAAACCCAGTTGAACCTGCTGAGGAAAAATGGATGTTAAACAGAGGTACTGCACCCTGCGGATCAGGTCTGCAAGTGAGAGAATTGTGGGATTCCACCCCAGGGAGGTAAAGGCTTAAGACCTAAGACCTGGAGGAGATGAACTCAAAAAGAGACTTAAGAGGGGTCACTGGTGTAGCTAACACTGACTATGACAGAAGTTTTGCCACTAACTTTCATGAAGCCAAGATTTGACCCAGTGTCTGTAAAAGGCTACCAAAATACAAGGACATATATATATTCCCAATTGTCTCTATTTCAAACAAAGAATACTCTTGCCTCCCTCCTTCTTTTCCCTCAAGTTGCCAGATAGTGCATCTGCAACTTGTTATATCAATGGATGCCCAATGGCACATTAGATATCCAAGAACATTACCTAACACATTTGAAGAGCACAGATATGGTAATGAGTAGGTTTTGCTAGCCTAAACACAAAGCTAGACTCTTAATTAGCTAAGAAATGTGGACCCTTTAAAATTGTATTAATTATTCAGAATTTCATGAGTGAAGTTACAGGAAACTTAGAAACAAGG
Source organism: Platysternon megacephalum (assembly GCA_003942145.1). Classification (NCBI taxonomy): domain Eukaryota; kingdom Metazoa; phylum Chordata; order Testudines; family Platysternidae; genus Platysternon; species Platysternon megacephalum. The sequence goes on from QXTE01000179.1 coordinate 2,966,417, forward strand.
TCTGCATACATTTTTGTGCATGCAACTTCTCCCCTGCTTTGTAAGTATATCTGTTGCAACTGTGTACACAAACTAGAGATGTGGTTACATACATGGCACTAAATACCCATGGTACACAAAAATGTCCAATTTGCATCTGTAGCAATAATTAGATATGCAAGGTAGGCATACAATTGCATACACAAAAAGTAGATTTTCAAAACTTTACAAAGTAATTGTTGCAAGTAAGCCTGTCCCCTTTAAAGGGAAAGTGGTGCAGCCTGTGACTAATTAGTCACCACCTCATCAGGCCCAATGAGGGATAGCTGGCCTCTCTAAAGGCCAGCAGCAAAGTTCAATAGAGAGGAAAAGCTAGTAGTGAGCTTGCAAAGGCTCTGGCAGGAACCAGGCTGGAGAGAAGAAACCACAGGGAGAGAAAAGGCTCCTGCAGGAGTCCCTGAAGGACAGGATGGAGAAGGAATTGCAGGAGATAGTGAAGGCTCCTGCAAGGGTTCCATGGAAGAAAGGTAAGAACAAAGATGAAAGACTGATTGAGAGTCCTGGCCCAGATGGGCAAAAGGCTTTCTGTTTGTTTTGAGAGCGTATAAAGCCGTACAAAGTCCAAGGTGTGGGGAGAATGTTCTATGTCCCATAACTCTGATGGAAAAAATAAAAGGCAAAGTTGGGAAGAGTGGGAGCTAGACCATACCTTGGTTGGGAAAGAACAGACCAGTGGCCAGGAGAGGTTGCGACCCCATGACAACACTTTCCAAATGTAAACTTACAGTGTTGTGTTCCTGAGTCAATAGCACACAACTCGTATGCTTCTATTGCAATTCTAGCAAAGCTATAAGGAGCAGAAAGTAGTGACACTGGAGCTATTAATTGAGAGGATATCACAAAAAGAGGCTGGACAGGGCTAGATGAGCAAACATACCCTTACCCAACAGCAGGCAGAAGGATGGAGAAAAAACAGAGTAGAATACCTCCTGTTAGGAGGCTCATGTGTAGGAAGAATAAAAGAAGCATCTCTTCTTCTAGTGCTTTTTCCAATGCAGTTTTGATCTTTTCAAGTACATGGTAGAAGCCTCATTACTTGGAAGTGTTGGTACATTACTGGACAACAAAAATATTGAGAGAGGCTTGTCCATGCTCAGTTAGAATTCATTCCAATGGTCAACCTTTACATTAAATTATGTCTTTGGGGAATTTGTCTTATTTGAGTCTGTAAAACTGGCATTGAAGGGTTGCCAGGCAGTACTCCCAATGCCCTTCATCTCAAATCTGCCATTTACATGTACAAAGATGTTTGGATTTTCTAATTGCCAGCCCTGCTAATTTAACCTGGGATCTGAAAGTCAAGCTGTGTTCTGATGTATCCCTAACAGCAACCCTAACCAAGTGAAGAGTATTCTACAAACGTGTTCCTGTGCATCTTGAGGTAAAGATTTCTCAATTTTAACTTAATTATGCTTATTGTATCTCTAACGACATTTATACATTTTGTTAAGATTTTCTGGCTCTTGTATTATCTCACACTCCCATCATGCTACGGGCTCTGTAATTCCAACCAAAGTAAATACCTCCTTTTTTTAAAATGCCTTCCCTTCTCACTATTCCCTGTGCCAACAAGCTAATGTATTGTATTTCACCATGCTTTGACAAAGGAGGGAGGAAGGGGAAGATAAGCAAAAATAGTTTTTGCACAGAACTGTCAAGTTGAAGACATCTTACTGAGATATGTGCACATCTTACTGAGTTACTTATCTTATTCTCACCCCTTTTCTCCCCTTCCCCTCTTTGGCAACAGTCCTACAATGACTGCATGGATGGACACCTGCATCTGCAGAGGGCCCTTGGTTTGTAAATGACCCTGTTGAAGTTGGCCTTTAAAGTGCAGGACCAGGACCTTACACTGTAAACTCTTTTGGGGCAGGTACTGTGTTTTTCTTGGTTTGGATGAGGTGCATTTTTAGTTTTGAAAAATATTTTTATTTTTTTTAAAGCACAGGTAAACTTAATACCAATTTTTATTAAAATGCCAGTATCATGCAAATCTGCCTTTGTTTTTAAAGCAATCTTCCCTTCTTAGCAGGTGTACCCTGCAAAATTAAAACAAAGCTTTTACTCAAATAAGGGTTACATACTTTTCTTGACTGCAAGACACATTTCCACATTCCATACATCTGAGCACAAGTATCTGTGACTTTTGTGCTACATTCAATATGCTGATTGTTAGAAATTCCTAAAATATGGCCTAGTTATACTTAAAACAAATCCAATAAAAACCCATCAATCAAGATTTTAATTCTGGCCTTTTGCTCCTTGAGTTAGATTACTGCAGAAGCAGCTCACTCTACTCTGCAGAAGAGGAAATGTCCTGTAATATTTAACAGTACCCTCTCCATCTTATTTAGGAGCGCAATTGACTGTCTCTCCTTTGAGTCAGTCATGTTTAAGCCTCCTTGGCTAAGAGAATGGTAACAGCAACACAGGAGCTTGAATACAGTGGTATATTGTTTTGGGAACAGGATAAAAATACACTAGGATGGCATCAGGGACAGAGAGGGGAAATCTATAAAGGATACAAAAATGAAAAACAAATACTGGGGAAAACAAGGTGCTCAGATCCACAATGATGAGAGCACTGAAGAAACCTCAATAAACAGCATTGTCAGATGGACAAAAGGAAACATCAGTTTTATTTCTAGTCATACTGATATCTTCTAGAGAAAACTAAATGGAGTAGCAACTGCCACAGAAGCAAGGATGACTTGCAAGATTCACAAGTTGCTAACAAGCTGCCGTTTGCCAATGTCCTTGCTAAGGGCCAAGACCTGAGTCTACTGAAGTGAATGATGACAGAGCTGTAATTGAGTTCAATGGCAACAAATTTGACCCAGTAGGATTTCTGACCCAAACTGTAAGAGTTAATGGATTAACTGTTTTTAAGTAATTACCTCCATTCTGAGATATTAGGAAGGGAATAGGGTATGTGTGTTCATTCATAAACAGCATCCTCTCAGCTGCCTTACTGTTAGGTTCTGCAATTTAAATATCCAGAGTTGATAAGAAACTGCTATTCTTTCAGAAGTGTCCTCATCTCATCGTTTTTATTATGAAAGATTATCCTCTCTAGACAATATAGCTACCCAGAAAACAAATTCTGTTTTACAAAAATTTTCTAGGTTTTGAAATCTGTTTTCATTCTGAGGAGGAATGAAAATTAGACCTTTTGAAATTTCTTGGGAAGAAATATGAACTAGAGAGACACCCACCCCAGAACAGCCAGCAGCCCAGTGGTGAGGGCACTCACCTGAGCTGTGGGATACCCAGGTTCAAGTGACTGCTCCAAATAAGGCCAAGCAGGGACTTGAACCTGAATTTTTCATATCCCAAGAGTGTTTCCTAACTACCTGCCTATAGCGTCAGTCTCTCTCTTGCTCTGGGTCCAATGAATATTTATCTATACAAAGTGAAACAGCCCAAACAGGAGAGTGATTATAGTCTGAATTAGGCAGAGTGCCCATGATCTCTCTCTCTCTCTTTTTTTTATCAGAAATTCCATTCTGAACTTGACAAAAGCTGTATTAAAACTTATGTTTCTGAAAAGTTTAAATTTCAGTGAATTGCTATTTTTGACATGATGTTTGGGCTCATATTTCTTATATTTGGTCTTGGTCTAGAAGCGAGGGTTTCTGGAAAGTTAAAATAAAAGTCACCATGGCCTGATGAAATGCATCCTAGAATACTCAAGGAGCTGACTGAGGAGATATCTGAGCCATTGGCGATTATCTTCGAAAAGTCATGGAAGATGAGAGATTCCAGAGGAATGGAAAAAGTGCAAATATAGTGCCATTTTATAAAACGGAAATAAGGACAACGTGGGGAATTACAGACCAGTCAGCTTAACTTCAGTACCTGGAAAGATAATGGAGCAAATAATTAAGCAATCCATTTGCAAACATCTAAAAGATAATAAGGTGATAAGTAACAGTCAGCATGGATTTTTTCAAGAACAAATCATGTAAAACCAACCTAATAGCTTTCTTTGACAGGATAACAAGCCTTATGGACAGAGGAGAAGCAGTAGATGTTGTATATCTTGACTTTAGTAAGGCTTCTGATACTGTCTCACATGACCTTCTCATAAACAAAGTAGGGAAATACAACGTAGACGGAGTTACTATAAGATGGGTGCATAACTAGTTGGAAAACTGTTCCCAGAGAGTAATTATCAGTAGTTCACTGATCAGTCAAGCTGAAAGGGCATATCGAGTAGGGTCCTGCAGGGATCTGTTCTGGGTCCGGTTCTGTTCAATATCTTCATCAATGACTTACCTCATGGCATAGAGAGTATACTTATAAAGTTTGTGGACGATACCAAGCTGGGAGAGGTTGCAAGTGCTTTAGAGGACAGGATTAAAATTCAAAATTATCTGGAGAAACGGTCTGAAGTAAATAAGATAAACAGTCAATAAGGACAAATGCACTGTACTCCACTTAAGAAGGAACAATCAGTTACACACATACAAAATGGGAAATGACTGCCTAGGAAAAAGTACTGTGGAAAGGGATCGGGGGCTCATAGTTAAGGCTACAATTTTTTCACGGTGGTAGCGGAAGTCACAGAATCCATGACTTCCAGCGACCTCCGTGACTTCAGACCCAGTGGCCAGGAGCTGCAGGGTTCCCCCAGAGCTCAGAGCAAGCCCCCGCAGCTGCCCAGCCACTGCAACCAGTGTGGAGACCCCAAAGCTGAGCTCCCCATTTTCTCACGGATATTTTTAGTACGTAAAAGTCATGGACAGGTCACGGGCTTCCAGGAATTTTTCTTTATTGCCCATGACCTGTCTGTGACTTTTTTACTAAAAATATCCCTGACAAAATCTTAGCCTTAGTCATAGTGGATCACAAGCTAAATGAGTCAACAGTGTAACACTCTTCAAAAAAAGCAAACATCATTCTGGGATGTATTAGCAGGAGTGCTGTAAACAAGACACGAGAAGTAATTCTTCCACTCTACTCCATGCTGATTAGGCCTCAGATGGAGTATTGTGTCCAGTTCCAGGCACCACATTTCAGGAAAGATGTGGACAAACTGGAGAAAGTCCAGAGAAGAGCAACAAAAATGATTAAAGGTCTAGAAAACATGACCTAACGAGGGAAGATTGGAAAAACTGGGTTTGTTTAGTTTGGAGAAGAGAAGGCGGGGGGGGGGAGGAGGCAGATGGACATATATTTTCAAGTACATAAAAGGATGTTACAAGGAGGAGGGAGGTAAATTGTTCTCTTTAACCTCTGAGGATAGGACAAGGAGCAATAGGCGTAATTTGCTGCAAGGGCGGTTTAGGTTGGACATTAGGAAAAACTTCCTAATGGTTAGGATAATTAAGCACTGGAATAAATTGCCTAGGGAGGTTGTGGAATCTCCGTGATTGTCTAACCTGCTCTTAAAAATCTCCAAACACCTGTCGGATAATACCAGGTCTAGATAATACTTAGTCTTGCCATGAGTGCAGGGGACTGGACTAGATGACTTCTGGAGGTCCCTTCCAGTCCTACGATTCTATTTTAATATTTTTTATTCATAAAGTACTCCATCACCCTGGCTGCTTTGGTGGGCAGAGGGGCCACATTAATATACAGCCATCAACCTCTGACAAATCATCGAGTTAGACAGCAGCCAAAAGATTTAATCTACTTGCCAACAGTGCCTGAAGCTTGTGCAAAGTTGAGGGTACAAATTAATGGGACACTTTCCCAGTATTTTGAGGCCTGAGTTACACTTAAAAGCTTTGCTGGCATAGCTATGTTGGATTAGGAATGTGGGGGGAAAAAACATGACTCTAATCAACAACCTATGCCAGTAAAAGCCCTGGTGAAGATGCAGTTATACTGGCAAAAAAATCCATGTTTGGGAAACTGATATAAGCTATACAAGTAAAAGGACTCTTTTGCTGGTACAATCTGCATCTCCACTTGGAGGGTTTGCTGGTATAGCTATACACTACGAAGGATTAGCGGGTAAACAGGCCTCATACATATAGAAAAGTTTGAGGAATAAGAGAGACAGATTTCAGAATTCACAACCTAATGAGATGAAAAGAAGAGTTCACAGGAATATGAGAGCCCCTTTTTTCATGGGAAGCGTGGATGGGGGAAGCCTCTTGTAGCAGGACCACCGCAGGTCTACTGTGCATGGGGTGAAGCAGGATTTCAGCCAGGCTTCCTTATGCAAGGAAGCCACTACCCCAGCACCTGCTGAGCTCAGCTGCACTGGGACTCTCTGAACACCACTATACAACAGGTATTTGGGGAGAGGGACAGGGGTTCCACTAGCCAACTCCTCTCCTATGTGGAAGGATCACAAGCAGAGTAAAGGCTACTCCTATCTTCATGAGTGGAGTAGGAGTACCAAGCACGAAACAGTTGGGGTTGGACAAGGGGCAGGAGGGGAAACATTATTTCCCGTAATTATTTCCAGGACTAATTCTCAGTTCACAACTTGGCACTGTATATTATCTGTATGCTATGGTGGGGGGACAAGTTGTGGGCCACCAGGCTGTTCCCGCCTCTCTTCTGTTTCAGACTGTCTGCAGACATATTTTAAATACAGTTTGTTCAAAAATTTTCAACCAAATAATTCTATCAAAAATATAGCTCAACTGAAATCAGTGTTGTGAAAATAGTTTGATTTTGATAAAAAAAAAAGTGTGTTTTCATTCTCTGAACGCAGCAAAATGGCTAAACACTGCTTAGACTTTAAAAAAAAAAAATGCCTTTGGGCAGAGACCAGCTTGTAGTCAAAAGTACAGAACTAAAATTGTCTATGGGGCTTTAGTTTAGCTTGTGTGTACATATTATGGTATTGTCTTACCAAATGTTGCATAAGACTAGATTGGTACATTACCATGAGTAAGGGGCAGCACAGAATCGAGCTGCTTCAGCAGCAAGCAATGACTGAACTATGACTTGGGCCCTGTTTAAACAACAAAAAAAGGTGCTGCTTTAAACAGTATTAGCTAAATCATTTGAGCAAATGTAGTTTGAAACATCTTATGCAGACAGTTTAACACCTTCTAAAATCACGTTAGTTGTCCATGTTATAACCTGGGGGGAGCCTAGGCTGCAATAGCCAAGTAACATGAGTGAAGTCACCTTTGCTTTTTCCTCCTGAGCTGTCTCTTCTGAGAGGCCCACCACAAAATCTATCCCTCTGATTCTATCCTCACCTATGCAGAAGATACACTGTCCACCCCTAGGGGAATTCTGCACAAAAAAATAAAAATTCTGCACACAATATTTTAAAATTCTGCATATTTTATTTCTCAAAATAACAATATTATCATGCCAATTTCAATTATTTTGGTAATTTCAAAATACCTGTTAGCAAATATGTCTGTAACAACACAGACAACAAAAAAGATCCAGGAAATGTTTTTTGACAAATAGATTCCTTACTAGGTATATTAATACAGAACTTGATGCATCTTTGTTGACAGTTATCTTCTGTTTCGGTGAAATTAAACATTTAATTTAAACAAAGTCATTATACAAAAGTATTGTAATGACCTGGCTTAAGAGGGCAGTAGCGTCCTTAAGGACTGTTTTGTGTCTATCTGCCAGGTCTTGTCCAAGTTCAATCTTCTATGTGTATTGTAAGGTTTTTGGGTCACGCCACGGTAGCAGAAGGGGGTTTGGTGAGTTAGCGGTAGTTTAGTTGTAGGATAGAGGGTGGTTAGCATGGGGAAGGGAAGCCCAGGGTAGAGTGTATGTATGTGTTTGTGTGGGTTGGGTTGTGTACATGGTTCACCAGCCAACACTCTTCTCTGGAAGTCGTATGAATGCGCCCATGCAAGGTGCGGGTGGGGGTGCTGGGGAAGGGCTGCAGCGATAGGTGAAAGCGGAGGGGGGCGGGTTCAGGCTGACAGGGAATATAAGAGAGAGAGCAGTGCCACTAGGGTCAGACACGCACAGAGTGGAATTCAGGATGAAGAGTGCTCATGTATGCGCAGACATTACGTGTATACCTAACTAATACATTTGAAACATGCAAAACCAGAAAAAGGAGGCATTTTGGTGGAAATCACAAATTGTGTGAAAAAATAAAATTCTGTGGGCAACATTAATTCTGCACAAATACTGCATTGCACAGTGGCACAGAACAGCAGTAACTGTCCAACCTCTCCTGTTACCCATCTGTAAGATGTGGGGAATGATACTTCCCTACCTCCTGATGAAGGAGCTGTGTGGTACATAGAATTATTAGAACCAGTCAGCAGAGGAGCTAAAATGGGAACTCATGGGCCATGTCTACACTACAAAATTATGTTGACCTAATTTACGTCGTCATACCATCACCGCAGTTATTTAATCAGTTGTGTGTGTGCACACTTGGCTCCTTGTGTCGGCGGCGCACATCCTCACCAGGAATGCTTGTCAATTGTATTGTCAGTGGGGGGCATTGTGGGACAGCTCTTGAAAGCCAGTAACAGTCCATATAAACAATGTGGTGTCCAAGATCAACACAGTGTCAGTAAATCACATTCACTGAGACTCTACACCACTCCAGGAGGTGGCGTAATTAAAGTGGCGTAGAGAGGTATTTATGTCGGCGGGAGCCAAATTTAAGTGAAGACATTTTCACAAATAGCTCGACATAAGATGCCTTGTGTCGACCTAACCGTGTAATGTAGATCAGGTCATGATCTCCAACTGTGTCTCAGGCCACGTCTATACTATGGGCACTAAACAGCAGAGCTATGGTGCAGTTGCTGTGCCACTGTAATCTCATAATGTAGATGCAGACTACCATGACAGAAGGGGTTTTCCCGCTGCTATAGGAATTCCACCTTTGAGCAATTGTAGGTAGGTCAACAGAAGCATTCTTCCATCAATCTAACTGTATCAATCAACAGTTAGGTTGGCATAGCGATGGTGCTCTGGGGCACAGTAGCTATGTCAACTTAAGTTTTAAGTGGTAGAGTAGGCTTCAGCCCAGTACTCTGAGTCTTTCCCTGGGATCAAGTTGCTATCTGGAGCTCCAGCTAAGCAAGTCTAGGGAGAATGTATGGTATAGATCAGGGGTCCCCAACGCGGTGGCCCGCCGGGGGGTGTAAGTGCACCCGCGTAGCCCTCTGGCTTTTTTTTTTTTTTCCCCTCCGCCAGCAGCGCTCGGGGATTTTTATTTTTTTTTGGCACCCGCCAGCAGCGCTCGTTTTTTTGTTTTTGTTTTTTTTTTGCGCCCGCCAGACTAAAAAGGTTGGGGACCACTGGTATAGATGATTGCTGGGAGAAGGGATTATGCTCTATTCAGATTAGAACGTTTGGAGATTTTAGTAGCCGTCCTCTAACAAGCTCTGAATATGAGCAAATGGCATTTTTCCAGTATATAATTAATCCAAATATGGCTACAGAACTCTACCAATGGGAAATTCCAAATTTCTGCAGCACATCTTGGCAGCACTAGGGCTCTTCAAAGAAACAGATGTAAAAACAAATTAATACCACCACTAAAACTACCTATTTTCCCTAACCTCATTCTGAAAAAGAGCTGCACAATTTTTGCTAAAACTTAAAATAATAATAATAATAATAATAATAATCAAATGAAGGCAGAAAACAACACTGGAATCTTTCAGCCCAAACTATTACAGTTTCACAACGCCTTCGGCAACTGAAGACAGGAGCTGGCTTACAATGGAAAGTGGTAAGCAAAGTAAGCAAACTTAACTATAAGCATCACTATCAGCTAGGCCTATAATTAGGGCCCTACCAAATTCAGGATCCATTTTGGTCAATTTCATGGCCGGGGGTTAAAATTAGTCAATTTCATATTTTCAGATATTTACATCTGAAATTTCATGGTGGTGTAACCCAAAAGGCAGTGGGTGGGAGGGTCCCAAGGCTATTATTGGGAGGTTGTGGGATGCCACCCTTACTTCTGCCCTCCTGCTGGCAGGGACGCTGCCTTTAGATATGGGCAGCCAGAGAGGAAGGCTGCTGGCTGGGCGCCCAGCTCTAAAGCCAGCACCACTGCCCGCAGCAACGCAGAAGTGAAGGTCACGGGATCTGGGGGCGGAGGGATGGAGTGGTTTACATATATCTGGTTTTCCTGGCAGTCTCCTATCCTAGTGGGGGACTGACAGCTGGAGCTGCAGCATCTCCGTGCGGGGAGGTGACAGCTGGAGCCGCTGAGCTTCCGGCAGCCAGGGGAGATGCCAGAGATGGGTCTGGCCTGCTACAGGAGTAGCCCCTGCAGGGGAAAAGAAAGTATCGTCCATCCCCAGCCGGGAGTAGCAGTTAGAGCCCTGCGCAGGGCAGGAGCCCCTGACTGCGTGCCAGATTTCATGGGGGAGATGAGATTTCACAGTCCGTGTTGCGTGTTTCACGGCTGTGAATTTGGTAGGGCCCTACCTATAATAATACAGCACTATAGGTGTGCATGGTGCTTAACAAAAGAAATCAACATTAACATGTCTGCCACTGGAGATTTACAATCTACATTAGGCATTAAGGCCCTGATCCTGGAATGAGTTCTGCACAGGAAGACCTTTGCGCTTGCACAAAGCTTATTGCAGGCTCAGGGCTTAAAACAACAAGAAATAATAAGCCAAGAGTGAAATAAGATAGAATGGGAAGCAGAGAGTTACAACAGAGCAAGATCATGAGATATGTTTTCTCTTACATATATTACTTGCTAGTTCCTTTTTAATTTAATTTAACATAATAAAGTTGCAGACAATAGCCAGAGGAGAGGCTGGGGTGCTTTACATGTAATTCTACAATTAAAGTGAACCACATAATGATTTTGCATTTTTCTAAAACATGACTTTGGTATTCTTGGAAAATTGACATAACCTCGTATTGCTTAATCTGCAAAAGGATATAATTCGTTGTGAGTGTTGTAAAGCTAACAGGTATTAACAAAAATAAATTTTATATTACAAAGACAGCATATTATGAACTGACTCTCCAGGCCATTATAATGGAAAGAATACAACAATATATGATTTTATATGACTGTCAAAAGTAACAGCAGCCATACAATGCCCTTAGATGTCAGTAGCCCTGCATAGCAGCACAACAGGGAAAATGCTCAATCTTAGTTCCCTTTATATCTTGTAGCTTTTTAACCATCTGTTATTAAAAACAAACTTATGATAAGACCAAGCAGGGTTTGAAATGTCCTACTAGTCTGCTCACAGTTCTTTTAGAATGAAAATGATGCTTTATATCACTTAACCAATAACTAGTTCAGGTCTGGAATGATGGCTGGTAAAGGTTATCACAAAACCTACTAAGACACAATTCCTCCTCAAATAGTAAAATACTGATTAAATTAAACACTGCAGAAGCTGATCCCTCATTGAAATCAGATAGTCACACCATAACCCAAATCAGTGACAATTATGTTTACATTAAAATGGGGGAAAGAGAGGCCCATGGATGGTAAATAAATCAACTCCAAATATAAATTACTAGGCTCTATCAAACTGTTTTGAATGTGTCTTATCCGTTTTCACTTATATTAAGGGAAGCTTTTTAAAAGGAATTAATATTTAATTTCTCAACATCTCATAGTAACAGAAGACCAATTGTTCCCAACAGCAGATGGGGTATTTAAGAAGATTGTTCCAACTGAATCTTTCTTTTCATTGCAAATAGCCATACTATTAGCTATTTTATTCCATGAACACAAAAAAATCAGGGACATGTAGTTGATTGGTCTCCCTCCCTCTTTCATGTTCACAATGTCAGGTGGGCCCTCAACACCAGCTAGAGGTGACAAGTGCATCCTCAAATCCCAGCCCCCATCTGCGGCTGTGTTCTGGGAGTGTAAAACAGCAGATTCCTCCCTTCCCCCAGTGGGAGCTAGGGGATCGCTGCACGGGAAACAGACACCAAAGGACTGAATGGATGGGTTACTTCCTCCCTCTCCCCAGTCATTTTCTGTACTGGAGCATCTCAATATGAATCCCAGCCTGCCATGAGAGCATAACTACCCACCACCATGCACCTAGTCATCACCCCCCACCACCTGCCTCACCCCATCCCACTGCCCCCGCTATAATTACCCCCAGCTAATTACCCCATGCCACTGCCCCCGCTATAATTACCCCCAGCTAATTACCCCCAACCCAAGCCCCTCCCAGCAATCCCGCCACCCCACCCGGCCCCACACCGCCCTCACCGTGAAGGGGATGTCCCCGACGCTGCCCACCGAGTAGCAGTTGTCCCCGGGGTTGACGGCGCCGGTGAGCACCTGGTGCAGATGCATGGCGGCCCCGCAGACCTACAGGCTGCGGCGGGGCCAGCCGGCCGGGCTCCCCACTCTCCGGGGCCGGCAGTGCGGCGCGGCGCAGCGGCTGCCAGCACCGAGCAGGACCCGGATGGCTCCGCGTTCCCTCCCTCCCGCCGCACCGAACGGGAAGTCACCGGCTCGCGCGAGCACAGCTGGTGCCCGAGAGAGTAGCCGAGGGTGATAGATGGGGCGCGCGAACCAGGTGAGCTGGCGCGCGCGCAGTGCACTCGCCGGTGGCCGTGGGCGCACAGAGCCGCGGCGCGCGTGCGCGTGCGCGCTGGGTGGGGACTGGGGAGGGGGGAGCAGCAGAGTGCGTGGGACCGCACCCCAGGTGTGTGTGTGCGCGGCACTGCGCGCGGCGTGTGCACCGGGCCCTCTGCTGGCCGGGGATCTCCCCTCTTCATCGGGGCGCGGCCTGGGATCCACACACGCACGCACGCACCAGCCCCCAGGGGATGGCACTGAGGCTCTGCTGGCTCCCCGGGCAGATAGAGCGACCGCATAAAAAGAGCGGCTCTCACCAGATACCGCATCAGGGACCCTAAACTAGGGCTGCAAAGCGCAGTGGCAGAGTTAGGGAGCAACATCTGTACAACCACTGGCTGAGAGGAGAAATTGAATGAGATACAGCCTGAGCTCCCCACCCCCACCCCAGTGTTCAAAATAGTAGGAAGTGGTGGTAGAATTATTTTTTTTGCAAATTATCAGAAGTGCTAAGAGTCCATTAAAAGGGAAAACTGCATGAGCCTGGAAGAAAAGTGAGACAATCCGCTGCTGAATTATTACAAAAGGGCGTTTTAACAAAGGGGCATGAGCTAAAACCTCAAATGCACTGTAAAGGCAGCAAAGAATCCTGTGGCACCTTATAGACTAACAGACGTTTTGCAGCATNGGCTACCCCTCTGATACTTGACACCATGCAAATACACTGTGATGCCCTATCCTGGGCAGAGCTTTGATTTGAGGTGCTTGTGGTCTCTTGTTTATTTGCACTACTGTAAGTCTTATACAGCTTGTGATGCCACTAAAATACATTGTGCATAGTGCCTTAGAGAATTTGCTCCCACCAGCTTCCCCCACAAGTGTATGCAGTCCTCTGGAAACTGAGCACCTGGGACATGAGCTCCTGCATTGTCCCTTGGAATCTGTGCATTGGTACTTGTTTGTGCTGAACCCCTGGGGTTGGAAATACCTACGGAGTGCATGGAAAAACTGAGCATCAGTTCCAGATTTCCAATACTTATGTGCAGCATGCATTTAATCCTTGAGCGGTTTAATTGTAACTAGCTATTATTGACCTCAAGAACGGGGCCAGTGATAGTAGGAAAGGTTATCATTGCTTTCTGTGTCAGTGAGAAACATGTAAAATGGTGTAGCTATAGCGGGGGATAGAGAGCCCCTTGATGCACTTTTAAGTGCTCAAACTGTATAGTTCTATTAACTGGAACTAGGGAGGAAAGCGGTGTTTTGGGGTGGCATTTTTTCGAGTATCAGAGGGGAATCAGTTTATACAAGGAAGAATTGTTTTGCATTAATTTCAACGAGGTATAGGAGACAAGAATTCCACTGGTACCTTAGGCTCTTGTAGGTATGTTTCTATTCAGTGTATTTGTAATGACTCAGAGGATGGGCTTGTTTACAAAAGACTTTGCAGAGTAAAGTAGTCAATGTTGAAAAAACCTTAAGAATGTGAAGAATGCTGCGTCTTAGAAGAAGAAAAATAACCACCGAAGATCTAGAAACTGTTTAGGGGAATAACCATTGCATAACCCACCAAGATTTAAGAAAACACTGCAAGGTTGTCTTTACATTGAACAAAAATAGATCTGCACTACACTGCCAGTACAACTCCACCATTGACAGCAACAGTGAGACCTATAGTATAGTCAGGGCTCAGGCATTTTTTGCCACCATGTTATTGTCCAATCCTGAGGTGCTTATAAAATTCCTATTTAAGTAAATGTGTGTTTTCCTGAGTAAGGACTTCAGGATTGCACCCTTGCACTTTGTTGCTTCCTCTAAAAAGATTTTATTTGCCCTAATTGAACATATAACCTTAATCATGTTTATACAGATAAATCAAGCTCATGTTCCCAGTGACTTACTAGCAAAGCAAATTCAGATTGAAAAACATTGTCATTAATCACTCTTGGCACTTCAAGTGCTCAGGACCCAAGTCTACTGCTAGTGAAGTCCAGGGACGTTTTGTCAGATTTCAAAGGAAACTGGATCATGCCCTTATCTATGCTGGATAAATTTGGTGTGATAACTACTCTTTGGCTTTCGCAGCATGCTATCCAAATGTAAAATTGCTACCAGTGGTGCACAGATGATTCTATCACTGTTGTACTGCATTTCCTCTGATCAAGGCTCTCTCCCACTGTATAGATGCCATTATCATTGATGCACTTTATTTTATTTTAGGTAAGTGCTAAAATAAATTAGATATTTGGGGCCAGATTCTCAGGTAGTGTTACCTGGTGTTTCTACGTGGAAGTCAATGGAACTATGTCATCTGACACCAGCTGAGGATCTGACCCTTGAATGGATAATTACCACATTTAGCCATGGCATTAAGTGGAATTATATGTAAATAGTGTAACCTAAAGAAAACACTAGAAATTCAGTAAAGCCAGAAGTTGCAGCTTTTGATGGAAAACATCCTTCAATTTAAGAGAGCACCTCCAGAGTTAGTCATACCATCCTATACAATTGGATGCAATTAGTGAGAATTTTGGTTTGGAGCCCAGTCTTCTATTTATTTATTTATTTATTATACTAACACTGCCAGTAATTCTTGCTTGCAAGCCAAATGTGAGATAGACATTAGGGTAGATGGACCTTTGGTCTGACCCACTATGGCCGTTACTATGTAACTTTTGCTTCATCTTCTCTCAAAATGTTTTATTGGCCAATGTTTTATTGGCCAACTTGGTGAGAAACACTCTTCAGAATGTTTGATCTTTTTGAAATTTTCACATACCCTTTTTTAGATGACATCTTGTTGAAAGGCACTTTTTTTTTTTTAAACATTCTGGTTCCTGACCATCCCTCACCTTTCTAAAGAAGCTTCTATTATCTCAAAAGTCAAGGTAAAATAAGCCTTACTCCAGAATCCCTTTGAATCTTTGTGTTCCTGGGAGCTTTACTCTGTAATTTCTGTCGTATACAAGATTTTGATAGATGATTCAAAACTACCCTCCACCAAGTTGAATAATGATCAGGCTGAAATAATCCACAAAATATGTCCTGCCAGATTGAAAAGATACCTAGTGCTTTCTCTAAGACAATCCAAAGAGACAAAACCACTAGGCTTTCAGCTACTTTAAGGCATTTCTTTTCTGGAATCCTGATTTGAGGTTGTTTGTTCAGATCAGTCCTTTTTAGACTCCGTAAACTAGGTGAGGTCAATCACAGATGGGAGTATAGTGCTATTTTCAACTAGGTTACCTTGCAGTAAAACGAAAGTGCATGTAGCTGTGGAAGACTACAGATGTGATCAGTTTCTTCTGCGAACAAGAAATCTTTCGCAAGTATCTAGGGACTGAAACATTCAGATCCTGACTGAAAACCAGTCTCTTTCGGCTAGTATTCTGCCACTAGCCTAAACTCTGAGCAGTGTCCTTTGCCACTCCACTGCTGGCAATTTATATATAGTAACTCAAGTGATTATTTTGCACTTTTAGAGTTACAATAAAACACGTAAATAATGCATACTTGCATCTTTCCAAAGATCTTTATTCTTCCCAACTTGATCAATTTCTCCCCCACACTCTAATCAACTCTAGTATAGTCTACTCATTGTGTAACAGATTCTCTGCCTTGTGCCATTCCCATGAGTGGTACAAAGTGAGTGGAAACTGCCAGTAAGATCCCTGCAGGGGCGTCATATTCTTCGGCACAGTGTCAACTGTCCATAGGGTGACCAGACAGCAAGTGTGAAAAATCGGGATGGGGGTAATAGGTGCCTATATAAGACAAAGCCCCAAATATCGGGATTGTCCCTATAAAATCAGGACATCTGGTCACCCTAACTGTCCTCCTCCCACCTTGCAGCTCCTGGAGTTGGAGGGGAGGGGCTGGAGTATGATGCACTCTGGCAGTCCCCAGCTGACAAATGTCCCCCAGTTAGTTCAAGTTAGAGCAGCCCCCGAGTTTATCATCTTAATGTTCCTGGGAATAATGGGTATTGCTGTCCACTCCTAAACAAAAATCTTTGAGACTCCATTAATCTAATTATGGCTCCCAAACATCTTGCTTCTTTATTAAGAAAGAATACACAAGCCCAAGTATCTCACTCTGTGTTATAAATAGTTTTTTAAACCTAATATCCTAAGAATATCTATGCTTAATACTTCTGGAAATCTGGAAGGGGTTGATTCTGGTCAATCTCTGTAAGTGTCCTTCTGTTGTGCCTGTTTGTGTTTTGCAGGATTTATTTTTAATCTTGTAGAATCCTGGCCTATCAGTTGGAAGAAAAAAGAACCATAGCTGAGAGTTAAAATCCTATTCAGGAAGAAACCAAAATATACTTCAGAGTCTTCAGCACTGCATTGAGTTTTACCATACTTCAAAGGTTTATGTAAGGGTTAGGGTGACTTATAGTACTGTACTCTGAACTATACTAGAAATATAGTGAATGTGTCTCTCTGGAATGTTTAGATTCTTTAGTATGTCCATCTAGATTGTTGACTGCTCTGTATCTTCAACTGTAAATAAAATGCTCTCTTCTCCTCACCCCATCCCACCCTTCTGTCACAGTTTAAATGCTTTTGAGTGTTACATGCCTGTCCTTCACTAAACAGTCAGGTTCCAGTCTTGCAGTCTGGATTAAGACTATTTTAACTGAAATAAATAAGATTTCTTGCATGAGTAAATATTAATCACCCGAGTAAAGGTAGCAGCAAGATTTGGCCTAACTCTGCTCTTATTGAAGTCAAGCCCATATTTAAAGGAAAACCATTTGTCAGTTGATTTTGATAGGAACAGAGGGCGATGTTGAGTGCTTTTGAAAATCCTTCCCTTAGTGAATAAATGACCAATTATTATTCCTCTACTTTCCAATAGTAGTTTCCAAGAGTGTATATTGTTACAATTCCCAATCAAACTCCTCTTTTTTGAGTTACTTGTCCAGTGTTGCTTATCTCTTATCAGGATGTCAGAGGATAGCATCTATTTCTTCTCTAGAAGTGAGAGAAGACTATCAGCACTTTTGCTGCTATTATTGATTATTAGTGACCTTTCCTCTCGAACTCCACTTAATCCCCAAAATGTTTATTTTTTAAAATGTAGAACTTACTTTGTTAACCATGAAAGTATTCTGTCCCATCATGCATTCAAATGACAGCTGCATTCACTGTCCTAATCTACAGTACATCACTAGTCTTGAGCTTCTGGGAAGTATCCCTTAAACAGAAGCTTTCACAAAGAGAGCAATCATCACTACAGTAAGAAGACAGTTAAGCAGTGACCGGTATTTCCGTAACCTGTTTAGAAAAAATCGACAAAATATGGACACATTCTTTAGCAAATATCTATTTAATTAACTGAGGTATTATACTACAGTTTTCCTTGCCACATAAAAATAGAATATCCCTATGCTCTAAAATGTGTAGATCTTATTTTAAAGAGGTAAATGACACACTGCTTAGAATTCTTCAGGTTTGTTGTGGTTCACAACTCTTCCAAGATATTGTCATGTTTTAAATTATTCACAGGTGTTCTGGGCCAAATTCATTACTGCCGTTACCCAACTGACTTCAATGAAGATACACCAGAAATTATCTTAGTCCTTTATCTCTAAAGGTGCAGGGAATGAGACAAAAATTAACTTCAGTAATATTCTGCTAATTAATTATTATTTGCATTGCGGTAGCACCCAGGAGCCCATTGTGCAAGACTGTACAAAGACAGAACAAAAGATGGCCATCAAAACAACCTTTTAAGGTTATTTTATAATTGCTCTGTGTTGCCAATGTTCTCTGTTCACCAAGGAAGACCCAGTCCCTGATCTTAGGAGGATACACACCTGCGGGGACAGTTATTTCTTTCACATTCCTGAAAACTTTGCTGTTCAGGTTATTTCCTACCTTTCATGAGTGTTTTTTTTCCCTCCCCCTCTCCCCACAATATTCTGTACGGTGTATTGGGTGAAATACTTCTGATCACTTGAAACATGTAGTATAATGTAAACAGCCTTAGATGTTTGTTTCCTCATTTCAAAACAAGAAAGCTAATTTGAATTTGAAAAAATATGTTGGGTTTTGATGTCATGCTCACCTCTTAGAGGCAGATACTTATGAACAACAACATGTTTTTATTAAATAAGCTGAGGGGGGTGGGAATATTGGCAAACATGAGATCTGTGTTAAAACAAAGGAATCTGGGTGGGTGTTCATCCTTATCTCACCCTCTTTTATAACATAGTTAAACATCACTGAAGGATGGTGTGGGTGCTTAGATCTTTAGCACTAACTGGTTGGTCTCCTCTCTAAAAGGATTTAAGGCACTTAATCCAAAGAATGTTTGCATAATGTGCTTTAATTACTATTTCATTTACGAAAGTGTTTTCCCTTCTGTGATGTGCAGTTAAGGAGGGCCCTGTAGGTTGCGACCAGTGCTACTTGTTTTCTTCACACATCAACCTCACCATAGAACTTGAGGCTTTCATTTTCCTGGGCAGAAGATGATATTCCTTCATTCTCATAAATGCACCTGGAGCATCTAACTACTAGGCCACCCCACAACTGAGTGTTTTCAAGGAATGACATCACTAATTAGAATGCAGTGATGTAACCATGTCAGTCCCAAGATAGAGAGACAAGGTGGGTGAAGTAATATCTTTGACTGAACCAACTTCTGTTGGTGAGAGAGACAGAAGTTGGTCCAGCCAAAGATATTACCTCACCCATCTTGTCTCTCTCATATCACTAACATTTAGTGATCTTTAGTGATTCCCCAGCTGTAACTATATCTGGGTGGTAAGAGAGCAAGGCCAAAGTAAACCTAATTCTGGAGTCTTAGTGTTATGCAGCAAGACCTTGGACCCTGATAGGACTAGTTAATTTTTAATACTATGCTACTGCCTGGGTTGATCCTGTGTTCTTTCTCTGGATTGAATGTTTGTGTTGCACGAAAGTGTAGTGAAACTGAAAGAATGTGCACTTTTAAACACACATTTTAAGAGAGCCCATGTGCAATAGGAAGAGCCACTGTTTTAATACCAATGTAAATTTTATTTCCCCCGTGTCTAACCACAAATGGAAGAATCCTACTTTGTACTTGTTGGGAGCACTGTTCATCTGTGGATCTCATCTTATCCAACTTTGTCAAGCACTTTGAACCTGGAAATACATGCATGTGATGGTGTGAATGTATAAGTGAAGGGATTCGGAGTAAAATTGCTTTCATGTTTTTCTTGACTGACTAGTCTAAATTATGACTTAATGGAATTTGTATGCAAATAGTAATTCACTGACAAATGAATCTCTCCATATAATTTAATTTTATATGGGACTCCGTGTCTTGGAGACATTAGACGTACAGGGGGAAATGTTTCAAGAATAGACCCTAAAAAGAAATACTGAATGTATGTTTTTAAAAAGGGTAAAATGAAACCGTCTCATCATGCTGTAGTAAGGATTTAAATTCTACATCTCCGAAAGGCAGGCATCTTCTGTACTTATGAGATAAAGAAAGCTGTTACAAAGATTTATTTATAGCTTAGGCTTATGTCCAAGAACTAAAGGAGACCAGAAGGAGCCTCCCTGTCATCAACTTACTATGACAGTGTTTTCAGGCCTAGGCTAGATATTCAGTCCTGATAGCCCTATTATAAGCGTAACTGTAGCAACACTGTAGTGATGATTGAGCAAGCAGTTGCGTCACAAGCCCCGATTTTCAGAGACTTATAACATGCCATATACTCTGGGCTAATATTTCAGCTGAGAACAAACCCTAGAAAGGTGAAATTGATTACTAAACTTGTTTTTGCTTTTTCAAAGAACTCTCAAATTGCTTTGTTTTAAAACTTTGTTTGCCATAGAATTGTTAGATCCTGATCTCATTTGTACTGGTGTAAATGTGGAATATCTCCATTACAGTCCAGTGAATTTGCACTGGAGTATATGAAATTCTAGTCTGCAGTGAGGGAGATATGACTGAAGAAATTGGATTTGGAAGTAACCAATCACGTATTGCTTCTTCTGGAGCTCAGTGTTGTTTTTCACATTAGCCAGAGTATGTCATGAGAGGAAAAGGAATGCAAAGTGCACCACCCACAGCCCACAGGATAGCACATATTCAGTTTGGTCTCCTTGCCTTGTACCTACTATTGATTTACACCAGTGCATGGTGAGTCAGAACAAAATGTCATATTTACACCTCCTTTGCACAGGTAAATGACTACACAAAGCACAAGGCTGTGGAGAATTAGCCCCGTAGTCTGAGTGGTATTCCAGCAGGTATGCCATGGAGACTATGCTCATATGCAGTACACACACTTTTTATTTTACAGGAGGAGCGGGAATTTGCTTAGTGCCAGCCTCCAGATGCTAATTATTACAAAGAGAGGGCAATGCCCTAGGCAGTCTTGAAATTCATCTGACTTTTTGGGTGCTGAATGCCTTGGGCTGCACTAGTCAACCTGTATTGCCAGCTCAATGATTTTATCAAGTCTTGCAATATTTGGTGGTTTACCTATACCTGATGAGGGCCTGTTATTACATGAGAATCTCTGCTTTCATTTAAAATTTTTTTTTTAATTTCTCAAGAAAATGTGAACCCTACAAGTTCAAAACCCAAAAGGCAAAAAAAAAACCCAAAAAAACCCTCACCCACATTTATTTTATCTCCTGACTTTAACTCTTTTTTTTTTTTGAGGGAATCACCTGACTCTTTCAACACTTGGAGTTGGCAATGCTACACTGAATTCTGGGAGCAGAAGCAGTGGCATTTTCCCTTGGTGTAGGTGTCCCAGAGGAAAAGGGGTCCTTTAGCCCATAATATAGACCTTCCTCACAGGTGATTGATAGTGACTAGCATAACTGCATCCCCCTTCCCTTGTTTTTTATCTAATTTTAACTACATATACAGGTACCACTTGCATGAAACTATACCATGAATAAATTAGCTAAACAGTCAATGGGCACCCAGCAAACGCTAGGAAATTAGAACCTGCAATTCATCACTGTTGGAGATCTGCTGATGATGGCAACAGCGGACTTCGTAGCTTAGACAAAAACTGGACATTTTAAATCTGGGTGTAAAACTTTCAAAAGCAGCTATGGGCCTGTTTTTAAAGGTATTTAGGTGTCAAAGATGTAGATAGTTGCTTAGTGGCACTTTCAAAAGTTTTTAGGTGCCTAATTCCTTAAGCACCTAGACACTTCAAAAATCCCACTAAGCAACTAATGACTTTGGAGGCTTAACCACTTTCAAAAGTGATTTTTAGTCCTCTAGGAGCCTAAGTCTCATTGAAAGTCACGTCCGGTACTCCACCGGAACGAGATGCATAAGGTAAGTCGACCGGAGAGTTTCTCCTGTCAACCCAGCACGGTGTAGACACCACAATAAGTTGACCTAAAGTACGTCGACTTCAGCTATGTTATTCACATAGCTGGAGTTGCGTAACTTAGGTTGACTTAGCCCCATAGTGTAGACCTGCCCTAAGTGACCTTTCAAAAGTGACTTAGCCCCTTAAAGGCGGGTCTACACTACGGTGCCAAGTCTACCTAAGTGACGCAACTCCAGCTACGTGAATAACGTAGCTGGAGTCGACGTATCTTAGGTTGACCTATTGCGGTGTCTATACTGCGCTGGGTCGACAGGAGAAACTCTCCAGTCAACTTACCTTATGCATCTCATTCTGGTGGAGTCTCGGAGTCAACGGGAGAGCAATCGGCAGTTGATTTAGCGGGTCTTTACTAGTCCTGCTAAATCGACCCCTGGTGGCTCGATCGCTATGTGTCAATCCCCCGGTAAGTGAAGACAAGCCCTAAGAGTGTGCAGTTACTTAGCCACTTTTGAAAAGTTTTCCCTGTGCTCATTAAGCTGTTGGCAGTAAAAAAGTCTGAGCCCTGTTTTATGCTCTAGCTTTAATTTTTGCTATCATTGTGGGAGCTACAGATGCAGATCCAGTATGAAAGTATTTATGGATTTAGTCCATTATTTTGATTTCCAAAAAATGGATCATTACATGCTCTTCAACATTTACCAAATATTTACATTTGTTTTACCTTGTTTCTCACATGCTTTGCAACACTTTTAAAATATTTGCTCTCATTAAACAAAAACTTCTACAACACTGTTTAACTCTTGTAATATTCTTTTCTCCTCCTCCCCCTCCCCCTTTCTCTTTGTTCTTCAGTCACCATGTTTGAAGTAGGATTAAAAAACCCAGCAAAGGCTGGAAAGTAAGACAGCACACAATCTTGCACTTGTGAGGATTTGTGTGTTTCAAACAAATGCCCTTTCTTATCCCTACCTGGGTATAACCTTACTCCGGCAGCTGGCTCGGAAGCATCTCCTGGACAGTGGAACATAGGAATTGCCAAACTGGATCAGACCTGTCTGTCTGTCAGAGAGAGGATTCTGGACTAGAGGCCAGTGCTAGTTGCTTCTGAAGTACAAGAAATCCCCCCAGTAAACTATGGGCGATAATTGTATCCCCCACCCCCATCACTCCTCCCAACAAAGGCTTCCTCCTAATCCCTAGCACGGGGGTTCTCAAACTGGGGGTTGGGACCCCTCAGGGGGTCACGAGGGTTATTACATGGGGGGTGGAAAGTCGTCAGCCTCCACCCCAAACCCCACTTTGCCTCCAGCATTTATAATAGTGTTAAATATGTAAAGAAGTGTTTTTAATGTAAAAGGGGGGTCGCACACAGAGGCTTGCTATGTGAAAGGGGTCACCAGTACAAAAGTTTGAGAACCACTGCACTAGAAGTTAGTTTGGTTTAAACCCTGAAGCATTAGGTTTTATATTCTTTCCAATACTTTTTTTTTTTGTTTTTTGCGTTCACTATTATAATTCTGGATATTCTTGTTCATATAAACATCCAATTTCTCTTTAAATCTTGGTGAATTCTTGGCCCTCAAAGACGTCTTGTAACCATGAGTTCCATGGTCTAGTTATGCATTGTGTGAAAGTGGTTTTTTTCAGTTCATTTTGAATTTGCTGCCTTTTGGTTTCATTGAATTTCCCTCACAACACAAGAGTAAGGGGACAGCAGATCTTCCTGATCTACCTTCTGCAGATCAGTCATTAGTTTATATGCTTCTCTCATGTTCCCTAAGCAATGTAAATCGTTTCAATCCCTCTTTTTATGAGAATTTTTTTCCATCCCCTCTACTCATTCTCCTTGCCCTTCTCTGAACCGTCTCTGATTCTTCAGTATTGTTTCTGAGTTGGGGTGACCAGTAATGCACACACTACGTGTAGTATACATCAATATTTTGTTAACTGACCAGTAATGCTGTGTGCCAACTGCTGAGCCACAAGATTGATTCATTTTGGTAATTCTTTGAGGGACTAATTGTTAACTCTGCTAATGTGAAAGTACTGAAGTGCTAACCCTCCGGCCCTGCCAATATTCAAGAATCGAACCATTGGTAGCCCTAGTGTAGAAAACAGTTAATCATGCTGTGCTGCTTCAGTGGCATTTAGGTGTCAGTTCTTCTCTTCTGTAGAAGAAACAGACTGCCTTTCTGCGAGGGAGGATAACTTTAGCGAGTTAATAACTAATGAATCCCCGATTAAACAAACACTTTACATGTGCAGGTCCGGAGAGTCTATCAGTACAAATATGAATAATTTGACAATTCTATTGATCCATTTCAATGTCCCCTCTCACAAATATGCCTCTGTATAAGAAATCAATATGAATCAATTACTAATGCTAGCTAATGACAGAATAGATTTATTTTTAAAAGTATGAGGGAAGCTCTTATATTTAAAAAAAAAAATGGAACTGTGCATAAAATTAGAACTAGAGCTGTGCACGAACCAGAGTTTTCCTCCTACAGAAAATGTGCATTTCTGAGAATATTCATTCCAAACTGGAAAGAAAAGTCAGAAATGTGAAACTTTGAGCTTAATGGAAAATTGCAAAAAAAATCCCATTTCGGAGGAACCAGAATGGAATTTTTCTAAAACTACTGGGTAGCTGCCCAGTAAGCCAGGCTGCCAAGGAGGTGGGGATCCCAGGGAGCCGGGCTGGCTGGCAAGGTTTCAGTTGAAAGTTTCAATGGAATCAACTTGTTTCCAAGGAAAATTTCAGTTGTCAGCATTTTCTGAGGAGAAAATTGTTCCATTGGAAAATTTTTGACCAGCTCTAGTAATAACCTTTATTGCAACAAACTTTGGCTGTATGTGGATGAACACCAACCAACTTTTAGAGTAATGAGCTACTTTTAGAGTAATGAGCTACTCTATTTAATGAAAATACCGGAAAGTTAGCTTGAGCAGCCTCTCATTTTACAAATTTTTGGAGGCTTTGAAATCACCAGGAATACTTCAGTAGTGAAATTACACAGTGCAGAGATAAGTAGTTGATATAACTTACTCCTCTGGGGTTGGATAGTTCTTTTGTATAGGACCTAGCACAATGGGTCCTAGTCTGTTACTGGGGGTTCCTAGGTGCAACTGCAATGCATATAATGATTAATAGCTTAAGTAATAAAGGGAGAGGCTTACTTTCTCAAATGTGACTGTACAAGTGAAGGAAACAGTGTGCCCTTCTTTGCTTCTTTATTGCTATGAATGGGCTGAGTCCCCACCCCATCCCATAGAGGTCTCAGTCTGAGTTAGTGTCCAGACTTGCATTCTTCCTGGAGTCTGGCTTTATTGGTAACTCGTTAACAGTAGCATAACATAACTCTCAGCTTATGCCTCCTCCCTGGTGTCAGCTGTACCCCATCCAGGACTGCCCCCATCCTAGCTCCCTCTCCTCTGGGAGAGGAACTTCCACCTGCCACAGTGAGCCTGCAGGAGACTGCTTGATGTTCTAATATCCGCTCAACAGAAGAGCTTTTAAGCCTATTGCAACAATGGAAAAAGAGGGACATTAATTGGCAGTTTTAGAGCCCCTATGCACCAGTCATTTGCCTACCTTTGCCTGAATCTGATGTATCAGGAACATATTTGATGAGCAAAGTGTTGTCCATATATTCATTTTGCTAGACTAAGCCATGCACGTGAGGTTCCCCAGAGGTAAGGTCAAGGATGCTGTCCAGCCGCATGTGATATTCTCCAGGAGCTTTCAGTTCCTAAATGAATTAATAGAATGTGTTCTCTGTCTCATGCATAGTTTATTAATTTGTGGCATTTATTGTTATGTATGTAATAAGTAATCAAAGTTCTAGTCCATGAAAGTGACTATTACACAATACATTAAAACATTCTTTTTCATATCTAACTCAGAACACTACACATGGGAGAGTGCAACTGACTGGAAATTGCTTAAATAAAATGAGAGGGCTGCAGCATTTGGTGACATGTGGAGCCTCCTAGTGTAATGAGAGGTATGGCATGCTGATTCCCAAGCCTAGCATTTCAGTGAGATGCATGTTAGATGTTATCAAATTCTGTCAACCTAAATGGAAATTCTGCACTGCAAGATGAAGTGAAATTTGTGTGTGCATCTTTCTAGTATTGCAGAGAGACAATTATTCTGTAGGATTATTCAGGGATGTTAGAGAACTTTGTGTTCTCATCTGGCTCCCAGTTTTGAGATTGTAATAAAGATACAGTTAAAAGAAACTTGCACTTGCCACATGCACAAACAGGATATGAGAAATGGAGCAAATATTGCTCTTATTCATATTAAACATATTGGATTGACTGAAAATGCACACTGGCTAATCTAGTTAAAATCTTTAATTTGAACCAGAAATTGAGGGTGACATCCTGGCCCTATTGAAGTCAAAGGGAGTTCTAGCTATTGAGTTCAATGGGGCCAGAATTTTACTCTTTCTAAGTGCTATTGGCTTGCTGAATGACCGCAGGCAGGTCACTTGACTTTTCTGTGATTCCGTTTTCCATCTGTTAAATTGGGATGATGATGATACTTGGTGTCCGCATGGAAACTTAATGTGTGTTGTGAATCCTGACTGGCTGTGTGGACCCTGTTATCGCACACTAAAAGTTCTGTGTACAAGGTCAGTGTGTGGCTAGCTGGGTAGCTAGATTGGCACCACAGCTTGAGGCACGTTAAGTCTCTGTGTAGACTCTCTAAGTATCACATCCCAATTTAACAGATGGAAAATGGAAGCCAAAGTCTCCATGTAGAGAAGCCCTTACTCTCCTTTGTAAAGTGCCTTGAGATCTGTGGATGAAAAGTACTGCATAAGAGCTATTGATTTATATTTATACTATACTATATTTCTGCTATAATAAAGGAATAGTTAGGAAGCCAGTTGGACAGTGTGTAGTCAAGAAGAGGCATACAATGAATATATGTGGCCAGATTTTCAGACATACCATGCACTCACAACTAAAGTTAAATTAATTGGAGCGGTATGCACTCAGCATCTCTGAAAATCAGACCAGTAAAGTAAAGCAATGCCTAAATGTATACGTGCGTGTACATAGAGTGAGTGTGTGTGTGTGTATCTAATGCATATAATATGAGTTAAACACTGTTCATATTTGCCAGAAACATGATATGGAAACCCTGCCCACTGCATCACACAGATCTGCCACCATCTGTTCACAAAGAACTGCAGCACTGAAAAGAGAAGCTTCTAGTGTAATTCTGTTTCCATTAAAGCTTGCAGAGAATCTGATTTATTCTAGATATTTATTTCTTTTGAACAAAGACTTGATCTGAGTCCATTATTTTTAAATTCTCATGAATATTAACACCTTTTAAGTGAAGGATCCCATTTCTGTGTAAACATCCAGTTACCCTCTAGCTGCTGAGAAAGCAGACTTTTGTTTGTTGGTTTTTGTTTAAGATTATATTCCCAGAGAGTATATCTAATAAAACCAGTAATTAAAAGAGTAGGGCAAGCTGTCTCTCTTTTTGGACCATACAGCAGTGCCATAATTAAATGATTACCTAGCAAAAGGGCCTCGTTTCAGCATAACCATTTAGTCCTGATAGACTTTTTGTCAATCTCTTGATTCTTGCAGGAACACAAAGGAATTATCAGATTAAGTACTACAATCAAAACAACCACACTTTCTTTCATGGGTCTTTGCCATAATTTTTATCTAGCCAAATAACTTGTTTTGTTTTTTTTAAAGCACTTATTAATTCCAGAGCTGCCTAAGCTTACTAATTAAAACCAAGGTTATGTAACAATCTAGCTATGTTGGGCCCATCAGCCTCAAGCTACTCAGCCATCAGTATATCCGATGCTGTGGATTTGAAAAGATATGGGAAATTGACCTTAAACATGAACTATCCCAAAACCAATGACCACATTTGATCCAATGTGCAGAGAGTCTCATGTTCAGCATCCACTACACAACCCTTATTCTCTTTATTACAAAGATACTGCATCACTGAACCATATTAAAAGGTAACATTTGTGTTGGATCTGTAGTCAATCATGGCACTCTGCTGCTCAAAACACCTCCCATTTTGTCTGTTCCCGACATGACTTGTGATCTATGAACTTAATAATGCTTTAAATCCTCAACTCTGCACTTGGCAAGGAGATAGTTCTGATGTTACACCCCATATTCTTCCTAGAAATATTGTTATGATATGAATATGGCATAACTAAGATATGTTTTATGCAAGATGGGTCATGAGTATCATAGGAAAGGTTATGATTTACTGAATGTGATTATCATATTTGTATGCATGTATCATTGCTGTATCTGAAGTTGGGAATATAAACTCTGTATCAATTGCAAAAGTGCATCTGGGAAACGCCCATCAGACAGTAGGCAATCAGCCTCAATGGGCCATTAGGAAGAAGAAGAAGAAGACTTGGAAGATACTAATCTCCTGCCTTCCTGAGAAACTTCCTGGGATGTTGCTTTGACACTGCAAGGTCAGGTGACGATGTCACCTGGTATGGAGTACCACCTTGGACACTGTTGGTATTTTTCCACTGGAAACAAAGGATTCATGCCTTATATAAATTCTGTTTAAGTCTGTGAAGTAAGTCAATTAGGGCTCTTCTGCACTGCCTCCCTGCCCAAGAAGGAAGACTCTGAAAGCACCTGAAGAGACAGAGGAACTAAGCTGGGGAAAGGCCAGGGCTGAGTACAGACTAGACCCCTGACTCAGCCTGGAAAGAAAAATAACTGGAACTCTAAGCCGCAGAAACTCTGCAACCTGCCTAAAACAATATTTAAGGTGAGAAATTACATTTTGTAACCTGTTTCTTTAATTAATTAAGCCTAGGTTGCATGTTTTATTTTATTTGCTCAGTAATCGGCTTTGTTCTGTTTGCTATCCCTTATATAATCACTTAAAAATTACCTTTTGTAGTTAATAAACTTATTTCTTGTTTATTCCAAAACCCAGTTTGTGCAATTCATATCTTGGGAAGTGTGGGGGGAGAAGCTGTGCATATCTCCCTCCCCATTGAGGGAGGGGGTGATTTTTATGAGCTTGCGTTGAAAAGATCTCTCTGTACAGCGCAAGACAATATTATTTTGGGGTTTACACTCTGGATGGTGTGTACACCGGAGTGTTGGTCTTTCCCCTACCTGAATCTTCCTACACAGAGCTGATTTCAGTCTGTGTCTGCAGCTGGGTGTGGCCTTGCCTGGGTGTGTCTTGGAAAGGGGCTTGAGAGCCTGGCACAGCAACCCAGTGCAAGGGAAACCCAGGCTGGTAGGACCGGTGTGCTCAGTGGGACCCCAGCATATCCAGAGGCACCCCAAAAGGGGGGTCCAACCCATCACAATAGTGATGACAAATATTCTCTGTTGCTGGCTGATGTAGCTGGTGCTACAGCTGCCCCTAGTAGCTCTGGGAGGAGGGGAGCATACTGAGGACTGGCAGGTGTGTGGCTGCATTGTTCCCACGCTTCCCCAGTAACACGGTGGAGCACTGGAGTTGTTGGAGCCAGGGTGAAGGTTAGGCCAACTCTTGCTTGGAAGAAATGTTCCTGCATTACAAATGCCTACATGCAGTGTAGCTATAGAATCACTTATTGCAGTATATATAAATTCAAGTTGATACATAGTTACTCATACATCTAGGATAAAAACTCCATCTGTGCAATTGTTGTGATATTATGAGCCACACAAGTTAATTTCTAGAGCTGGCAAGAAACTGAAATTTCTGGGGAATGTGATAGGAATGGTGATATTTCACTTCAACCTTTTGGAAATGTTTCTGAGCTGTCTGGAGCCCTGGCAGCCCACCAGGTAGGGAGCTTGGGGACTCTGAAGGCTAGAATTGGTGAAGAGCTGGGAACTCTGACTCCTGGGCAGTCTGCCTAGAAGGCTGCTGAGGGACCAAGGAAGCCCAGGGAGCCTGGAACTCCAGGCTCCCAAGCAGCCAGGGACCCAGGTAGGCAAGCTGGCAGGTAACCATGCATGTTTCTGCCAAAACCCGGCCTACTTTCTATCAGAATTCCCCTAAAATCACCACAGTCCCACAGAATGCTTTGATTTTTGGCAAGTTGGCATCTTCCAATCAAAAAAAATCCATTGGGAAAATTTCTGACCAGCTTTATTAATTTCCCTCTTTGAAGGATAAAAGTTGCAACTTTTATCCAATACAGAACAAAGCATGGTAAGAGAATTACAATTCACGGTCAACACAATGCACTAATATTGGAGAAAAATGTGGCTTAAATTTGGCAAGTCAAGTTTATCAACATACATCTCCAGCACGTTTAGAAAAGCCTGGACTCCATACAACACCAGTTCCCAAACCAGAGTGAGTCTGTTGACCACAAAGCAGCCCCCAGAGAGTGGAGTGGTTGCATTGTGCTGGTTGTCCTTGTTTCCAGCTGAGATGAACAGATGGGAGTGGGTGATGAAATGATGAGCCAATGCAGACTGTGACTATTTTTTTCAGAAAGGGCAAAACTTACTGTACTAAAGGCAGCTAAAAATACAGAAATACATTTCTTGTGTTACTTGTGAGCAATGGCTGCAGTTGCCCTACGGGTCTCACGTGAATGCGATCAGGGGAGAGGTGGTCTGTGTGATTGCAGATGGGAGGGGTGGTGTCCATGGGATAATATCATCAAGATGCTGTTCACACGATGAAGAAGTTTGAGAACCCCTCCCATAAGGTTTTAACTACATGGAAGTGTCATGACATAAAAAGATGATCAGGGCAGTTAAGGGAGCTTAATCCTCCGTGCAGTGTGGTCAGTGGTAAGATTACTATTGGCTTCAACGGATGCAAGGCTGGATATGAAAAAAATTGGAACCTCTAAGGGGATTTTTCTGCCTGGCCTCTGCATTTGTTCCCCAAGTGCAAAGTTGGTCTGTAGGCTCATCTCAGGGAGGTAGGAAAGTCCAATTTCCCTTTTCATTAGAATTGGTCAACATTTTCTGAAACTTCAAAATTTCTACAGGGGAGAACGAAAACTTCAATGTTTTTAAGCTCATTTCCCTTCCACCTCCCCCCCCCATCCCTATATTGGCCAAAAAATTAAATGGAAAAACATTCACGATACTTCTCTTCTCCCCCCCCCCCTTTTTGTTGTAGTTTTCTCCCCTAACAACAAAAGCTCTACCTTTTACAGAGGGTCAAAATGAGGCAAAGAGGTGAGACCCTCACCCTCTCTGGCCCCTTTACAGCAGGTGCTATGAAGGCCCTGGATCCCGCTGTGGGGATGATTCTGCTGGAGCAGAAACTGCTGAAGAAAGCCAGACTGTGTTCCAAAGCTCCCAAGGTAATGTAAACTTAACATCACTTTATTCTCTCATTCTCACTATTTCTTAACTAATAAGCACCAATTTACCATTCAGTTTCAATTTCCATTTAGTGTCCCGACGTTCACATCTGTCCCCCTTGGCTAGTTAGAAGGAATATCCTCAAATCCTTCTCTATACTTCCTCATGGAATATTCCTCTAGTAGTCAGGAAGGGGCAGGGGGAATGACTAAGCATCCTCAAAGCATGTTGCATGCCACAGAAGGCACATACTGCCAGAATAGATGTCCAAAGAGGCACAACTGGAGTTTTTCAGACTTAATAATCTATTACAGACCAAAGAAAATATCTTCAGGGAGAAGTTGAGGAAAAAAACCAACAAATTGAAAAACTGCAGGGCAATCTTAACATCTCTCTGGCTAGTGTCAAGTTATCTACTTCTATAATCAAATGGACCCATTCAGGAATATTTTCAGAAAAGTCATTCACTGCTCCCATGATCACAAGAGCTGGGTAAACCTCTAGCTTCCTCTATATGAAAATTATGTATCAGAATCTAAACCGTCACTGTAAATGAAACCTTAGAACTTCAGATTCTTGGTGTCACTATCCCACCTTTCTATGGAACAGTTCAAGCCTTGCTTCCGTGGATGCTTGTTACTGAAATCTTTTGCCTATTATTTTGGGGGAGTTGATAGACTCCAAAGCGCACTCAGCTGTAAGGATCCTTAATCTGATCCCAGAAGACCTTTCTTTAGAACAGTCATTATTAGTGTATTTAGAAAGGGCCCCTGTCATGGAGGTATATTGGACCAGATCTCAGCTGGTATAAATAAATGTAGCTTCAGTGACTTTAATGAAGCTACATCAATTTGCATCAGCAGAGCATCTGGCCTATCACCTTGTTACAAGGTTATAGCCACGCGATGTAGTATCCCACTTTGGGGAAAAACTCATCAGACAATTTTGCTTGCATTTCTGTACTATTTTGACCTGATTGTCGTTGGTTTCTTTCTGTCAGCTCTCTTGGGCTGAATGCCACATTGCATGCATGCCAAGTGGTGCTTGATGATAAAGCAAAGTCATAGAGCAATAGGGGAAAGAAAAGCAGCAATACTACATACATGAGTGATCCTATATAGATGCACACCACGTGATAGCTGATGCTAAAATTAGATCAGTGGTAGAGGAAAGGAAAACAGGGACTTAATTATCTCTGGGTGGGAATGAGCAACATAATGAAGAATATCCTCTATTTTACATTTAACAAAGTTTTGGACTTTATCAACAAATGCTGTGCCAGTGTTGGTATGACACAAGGACTTTGCAATCAGATTTTACTGTAATTTAAATAGTGTCATTACATTGGCAGAACTCTACCCTTGAAAACTGTATCCTAGCAAGATTGTGGAAAAAGGGACACAAAATTTCCAAGGAACAAGAGAACAGAATCTTCTCCCTCTCACCAATTAGAATATCAAACAGAAAAGAATTGCATTTCTTATCAGTAATTCTAAGAAAGTATTTGAGACCCTAAATTGCAGAGCTAATTTTGATCTTAATGATATTTTTTTAAATTTAAAATGGTGGTTTTTGCAGTTAATCCTTCAATACTGAATTAAAGGAGTTGGTTAGGTCTTGCGCCTAGAAAGTTGCCTACCTGTGCACATGAATGTCACTTTACTATAGTAGATGCTGCATCTCACATGTCATAACGAAATACTGGAAAGGCCACCTGCAGCCTCTGATTTTAGTAATTGAAAATGCAGCAGTAAAATATGGTTTTTTTAGAAAAATCTAGAATCTACATTGGTCCTGCCCTCACCCCTCCCAGCTAGGTTCTGCAATCTATTTGGGACTGCCACATGCTTCTGAGTTCCCTGGTGGAGCATGGTAACAGACCCCTTAGTCACTGGTCTCCACTACTAGCAGACTTTCCTCATCCTGGGGTCAAAATAACCAATATATTACATTTCTTGAAAATTTGGTTCTAGCTTCCCAGAAAATCATCTTGTTGGCAACTTCTGCTTTATGTGCGTGTATAGAAAGGAACCTAATCAGCAGTTAAGCAATATCTGCAACAGGATATGCCCTAGCAGGCTGTTTGTTTGGTACATATCTTGGGGGCAGTGTGAGTCATGAGGCCAAAGGACCAGTGGCTTCACTCACTCTGATGTGGGTTCTTGCTAAATAAAACACATTTTTAAAGAGTGCATAAAGTCATAGTGGAGCAATGACTGTCACGTGTTGAAAGCGAAATAACTTTTGTCCATATTACTGTGCTTGAAAAACTAGCTCATAGAGAAAGAAATCAACTTAGAACTTTTAAGGATGGGGAGCAGTTGCTATGGCATACAATAGATGGTAAGAAACGATTACTCAACTTCTCGTAACTGTTGTTCTTTGAGATGTGTTGTTCACGTCCATTCCAATCAGGTGTGCGTGCGCCGCTTGCATGGTCATCAGAAAGATTTCCCTTAGCAGCTTCTGTTGGGTCGGCTGTGGAGTCCCCTGGAGTGGCTCCTTCATGGCACTCAATATATGACCCCCCTTCGGTTCCTTCTTGCTGGCCCCGACAGAGGGGAAGGAGGGTGGGTATTGGAATGGACGTGAAGAAGAAGAACAGTTACGAGAAGGTGAGTAACCATTTCTTCTTCTTTGAGTGCTTGTTCATGTCAATTCCAATCAGGTGACTCCCAAGCTCCACCCTGGAGGTGGGGTTGGAGTTAAGGAATAGCTGATTGGAGCACTGCTCTACCGAATGCTGCATCATCTCGGCATGGGTGGCGAGTTCTATGGGCCCATGATGCTTGGGCACCAGGAATATTCCTGGCCCAGGGCCCAGCTCCAGCAATGTTTGAGGCCCGGTCTCTCCCTCGGCCCTACCTTCCACCCCTGGGTGCTCCCCCCCCCTCCCCGGTGCATCCCCCGGGTGATTTAAAACAGCCTGGGGCCCCCACCCACCACCAGCAGCTTCCTGACTGCTCACTTCACGTAGTTGCCGGCCCCTCCCTGCCGCCCCTGGGTGGGTGGGTCTGTGTCTGTGTCTACGGGCGCTGCTCCCGCCCCAAGTGCCCCTGCGGCCAATAGGAAGCTGTGAGGGCAGTGCCTGGGGGTAGCAGCGCATGGAGAACCCCGGCCTGCCCTGCCTAGGAGACCCAGGTAAGCGCCCCCCCCCCCCCCCCCCCCCCCCCTCCCCCCCCCCCCCCCCCCCCGGCTGCATCTGCTAGAAGTTTACAAGCTGTCTGATGTGGTAGCTGAAAAAGAGAAGAAGGAAGGAAGCAGCAAATGCACAGGTTTGTGCCCATCTATGTTGCCCAACTAAACTGGAATGAGGGCAGACTCCAGGCTAAAACAAGCTCTACCCATTGGTAGGACAAAGTTGCAACTGTGTGGACTGACTGTCGCTAGCTGAGATGCCTACAGGTGACCAAATCCACTGTGGTCCATGACAGAGGGCTCTTCATGTATGTAAGGTTTATAATACGAAAATAATTAAAAGGTATAGTCTGCGTAGGAAAATATAGGCAGGGTGTGATGCATGACCAGAAAGGGTGAAGCATCCTACAGGATATATTACTTAAATTCAACCCTTAAAAACATATGGGTAGATAATGTTTGTGCTTTTGTGTATTTACATATATATTGGTAGAGGTCAACAATGTAATCAAACAGTCCCTGTCTATGCTGCATTCTGTTAATTCAGAGATCAAAGGGCCATCTTAACATTTAAATGAACTGTAAACATAGGATATCGCTGTATTAATCTCTCTTTGAAATGTATAGCAAATCATCTGCGAATGGTGGAAAAACAGGCAATTGCCTTATGTTGATCTGTGTGAATAATTACCAGCAATGCTTAGGAAATGGGTCCACTTCAAAGTTCCCATGAGTGTCTATTGTTCGCCAAGGGACTCTGAGCTGTCAAAGAAGGCCTGAAACTGTATAAAAAATGGCTTGGGTCCTGATCCTGTCATCTCAGATCTGTTTGAGGTTTCATACAGGGGAAGCCTAAGCCACAAGGATTGAGATCCCAGTTTTGATTGGACCACCCTGAATACAACCATTGGACTATAACCTATGAACTATTTCTGAAAAAACTCTTTGCATCTACAAAGTTCACCATCTCTGCTATAACAAAAACAACGAGGAGTCTTTGTGTCACCTTAGAGACTAACAAATTTATTTGGGCATAAGCTTTAATGAGATAGAACCCACTTCATCAGATGCACGAAGTGAAAAATACAGGAGCAGGTATAAATAAATGAAAGGATGGGGGTTGCTTTACCAAGTGTAAGGTCAGTCTGACGAGATAAATCCAGTTAACATCAGGATACCAAGGGAGGAAAAATAACTTTTTGAAGTGGAAAGAGAGTGGCCCATTACAGACAGTTGACAAGAAGGTGTGAGTAACAGTAGGGAGAAATTAGTAATGGGGAAATTAAGTTTAGGTTTTGTAATGACCCAACCACTCCCAGTCTTTATTCAGGCCTAATCTGACGGTATCCAGCTTGCAAATTAATTCCAGTTCTGCAGCTTCATGTTGGAGTCTGTTTTTGAAGTTTTGTTGTTGAAGAATTGCCACTTTTAGGTCTGTTATTGAGTGACCAGAGAGATTGAAGGGTTCTCCTACTGATTTTTGAATGTTATGATTCCTGATGTCAGATTTGTGTCCATTTATTCTTTTGCATAGAGGGTGTCGGGTTTGGCCAATGTATATGGCAGAGGGGCCTTGCTGGCACATGATGGCATATATCACATTGGTAGATGTGCAGGTGAATGAGCCCTGGATGTGGTTAGGTCCTATGACGGTGTCCCTTGAATAGATATGTGGACAGAGTTGGCACTGGGGTTTGTAGCAGGGTTTGATTCCTGGTTTGGTGTTTTTGTTGTGTGGTGTGTAGTTGTTGGTGAGTATTTGTTTCAGGTTGTGGGGCTGTCTGTAGGCGAGGACTGGCCTGTCTCCCAAGGTCTGTGAGAGTGAGGGATCGTCCTTCAGGCAGGACCGGCTCCAGGCACCAGCGAAGAAAGCAGGTGCCTGGGGCGGCCAATAGAAAGGGGCGGCACTCCGTCCGTTATTGGGGTGGCACGTCCGGGTCTTCGGCGGCGGGTCCTTCAGTCCTTCTCTTCCTCTTTGGCGGCACTTCATTGGCAGCTCAATCGGGTTTTTCTTTTTCTTTTTCTTTTTTTTCCCCACCGCTTGGGACGGCAAAAAAGCTGGAGACGGCCCTGCCTTCAGGATAGGTTGTAGATCCTTGATGATGCATTGGAGAGGTTTTTAGTTGGGGGCTATAGGTGACGGCTAGTGGTGTTCTGTTACTTTCTTTGTTGGGCCTGTCTTGTAGTAGGTGACTGCTCGGTACCCTTCTGGCTCTGTCAATGTTTCTTCACTTCACCAGGTGGGTATTGCAGTTTTAAGAATGCTTGATAGAGATTCTGTAGGTGTTTGTCTTTGTCTGAGGGATCGGAGCAAATGCGGTTGTATCTTAGAGCTTGGCTGTAGACAATAGATCGTGTGATGTGGATGAAAGCTGGAGGCATGTAGGTAAGTGTAGCGGTCAGTAGGTTGCCGGTATAGGATGGTGTTTATGTGACCATTGCTTATTAGCACTGTAGTGTCTAGGAAGTGGACCTCTTGTGTGGACTGGTCCAGGCTGAGGTTGATGGTAGGGTGGAAATCGTTGAAATCTTGGTGGAAGATTGTACTTACGTCTGTATGTATACTGATCTTTTAACCTATACTCTGTCTCTCTTATTTTTTTAAATAAATTTTAGTTTAGTTAATAAGAATTGGCTGTAAGCGTGTATTTGGGTAAGATCTGGAATATTCATTAACCTGGGAAGTAATGTGTCTGATCCTTTGGGATTGGTAGAACTTTTTTATATGATAAGATTTTTTCAGTAATCCTCATCATAAATGACTTTGGTATCTGGGTGGAGGCCTGAGGCAGGGTTACTTTAAGGGAACTGTGTTGTTGGCTTCTGAGTAACCAGTGAGGTATTATGGAAGCTGTTTTGTGCTGGCTTGGTAAATCTAAGTATTGTATTGGCCTATCCACCAGCTTTGGGGATTGTCTGCCCCATTCTTTTCAGTTCACTCTAATTGAGTGACTTCAGTTGGCTGCACTGGGACTCCAGTCACATAGGGGTACTATTCCCACCACCCAGCGGAGATGTCAATGGTGTTTCTGTGCCAAACGTGATTCCTTGGAACTTTGCATAACCTTGAATATAATTATTTCCTTGGGCTTTACTCCCAGTCCGGCTGGCTCCTCGAGACAGTTGTCCAGTTGGTAGAATCCTTCTGTCTGCTATATTACACTTTTGTGGACTTACTTTTCCCCTGCATTGCACAGTAGTCTCCTGGATCCTTGTATCTTCAGAATTATCAGAGACCTGCCGATGCATCCTCTGGTTGCATTTGGTGGAGTTCAGATTGTCCTGTATGCTTTCTTCACTCCAGACAGTCAGCTAGGTCTTGATCTCCCCCTCCCAAAAGTAATGTCTCAACTTCACCATTGCAGAGATGCAGTTGATCATGGGGTCACAGTGTACAGCTGTCCAGACATTGTCTTTTTGTTATTGTTTGTTTTCTAAGCCCAACAAAACAAGCTACATGTATTTTAAACCTACTCCTGACTTCCGCATGAGGTAGGCTAGTGAGCTGTTGGAGATAGCTTACACCCAGAGGATACGGTTCCCTGGGGTCAGACACAGAGTAGCACTGTTAAGATGT
This sequence comes from Platysternon megacephalum, assembly GCA_003942145.1. NCBI lineage: Eukaryota > Metazoa > Chordata > Testudines > Platysternidae > Platysternon > Platysternon megacephalum. Next base: position 3,004,241 of record QXTE01000179.1, read on the forward strand.
GGGAAAATGTACCGTGGGAAGTCTAGTTGTATGGGAGAGTTTATCCATTATAGTGGCATCGTTAGGGGTATCCATCCACACAGAAAAATGACCAATTATAGGAATGGAAGTCTGTGCCATCACAGGCTGCTAGTAGGAGCATCAAATAGTTAAGATTCAGCGGGAATAAATATTAATAACTGAGTGCTGCATGGAAAAACCTGTACTAACTGGCTATTGGTATGGTAAAATTAGCTGAGTGCAGAGGGTCTCAATTTTGCTTGTGCAAACTGTGTCATAGGCACACACAAATCGGGTAGTTAGACTGGCCTGCTGGGAGACCTTGGGCAAAAAAATGGAGGCACTCAAAATCTGTTTATATCGGGGTAGGCAAACTTTTTGGCCTGAGGGCCGCATCGGGTTTTGTAAATTGTATGGAGGGCCGGTTAGGGGAGGGGGTCGTGGCCCGGCCGCCACCTCCTATCTGCCCCCCTCGGGACTCCTGCCCCATCCAAACCCCCCCGTTCCCTGACGGCCCTCCCGGGACCCCTGCCCCATCCACACATCCCTGCTCCCTGTCCCCTGACTGCCCCTGGACTCCTGCCCCTGACTGCCCCCCACCACCCCATCCAACCCCTCCTCTCATTCCTGACGGCCCCCCCGGGACCACTGCCCCATCCAACCACCCCTTCTCCCTGTCCCCTGACTGCCCCCTGCTGCCCCATCCAATCTCCCCTCCTTCCTGACTGCCCCCCCC